>SNQJ01S0002533.1:372162-430088 GCA_010110895.2 Picea sitchensis | reverse complement strand
TAACCTATTTTCCTTATTTTAGGGTTACCCACTTTCCATGAATAGAAAATTCTCCAATACTTTATCATTTAAATATTTCTTCTTGATTTTGTCACTTCATTTTATCATTTAAATAATCTTTCTTGATTTTGTCACTTTACTTTATCATATAAATAATGATTTCTTCTTTTCAAGCACTTTGACCTTTTGGGGCTTCAAGCCATCATATGGGGTCCTTCAACTTCGTAGAGCCATAACTCTCAAACCGTGAGGAGTTATGTGACATTCCACATACCATCGGAAATGGCATGACAAACACTATCCATCTAGGATAGTTTCACCAACAAATTCATTGATCTTCATTTCATTATTCCACATGAAATCTTGGGTCCTCCAACCATTCCTTTAGGAAACTCCGAATTGCGACGGGTCCCACGGTGATAGCATTTGGTATTGACAGGTGTCGCCCATATTGGGGATCGGGACTTGGAAGGACCTGTGACATTGCGCAACAGAAAACGAGAAATTCCTAAACGCGAAATTCCGAGACCCATTGGAGCGGGGACCACAGGCATCAGGGTAAGGGACAGGTGGCATCGGAATTCGGGAATCACGACCGCGTAAATGCCAATTTTCCGATAGAGTAATTCCCTATAGGAAACAAGAAAAGCGAGAAGTAAATACTCATCGGATTTCAGGGATTTGTGAGACCCGAATCCATGAGCGTCGGACTCGCGATCCAGTGAGTTCAGATTTCCTGATAGGCAGAAGGGAGGTCGTAGGAATAGTTCTGTGGGTGTTCAGAACTCCCGATAAGGGGGTTGGAAGAACAATTTTTTGTTCTTCGGGCCATAGGAGAAATAAGGTCCTGGTGGAAGCGGACGTGTGCCGAGTGACGTTCTGGACCACTTTGTGACTTGGGCACACAGCGTCCTCCATGCGTCAAACTCTCGAAACCCGATTTCCTGAAATTTTCTCGCGTTAGATCTATGGGACCAGATCAACGGTCAATATCTCCTCTAGCACCAATGGTCCAGATCCACTCTCTCATTTCGCGATTTCGTGTTTTGCAACTTCGCGACTCAGGCAAACAACTTCCTCCATTCTCTGAACTCCCAAAACCCGAGTTTCCGAAATTTTCTCGCATAAGATCAATGGGGCCATATCGACGGTCTAGATCACCTTGAGCATCAACGATCCAGATCCTCTCTCGCTTTCCGCAACTTCGTGAATTTGGGAAGCAGTGCTCCTCACTCCTGATTATCGAGGTCCCTAAATCAACTACCAACTCATGTTCTTATGCCCTCGCTCTTGAGCTTCTGATCATTTCTGACTTGGAAGAGAATCTAAGTAGACAAAGGTGGCACCCCGTCTATATTAGGGCCATCCAATAGACGTTGAAAATGCAACGTGTATTCCATAATTAATCGACAACTTTAGGATTACAGTGAACGTACCATGGGTTGGCAACAACGATTTTAGATTTACCTTGATTTTGCTGTGTAATTTGCCCTCAATCTGGCCATGGGAAGCCTCACATGACTCTTCACTGTGAAGGAAACACGGGCCTACTGTGCATCAACGCAGCTAAAAGGTCTGACAACTTTAACAATGATGGAATTCCTTAGTATCCTTCCGAGTTATTTTGACTCTCACGTCGTGGGATCACACTATTGCGCTGTATCTAGTCCCCAGTTGCTGGGAATTTATTAGTCATAACTCCATTTTATGTATTATGTCCCTACAGTCACAAGTAAATCCCAAGCTAACACTTAAATGGAAGTCCCAATCTAACGCTTAAATATCAGGTTGTTTGTAGAGAGATTGGTTTGTATAATTTATGTGACATTTATTTTGAAGTATAGAGAATTTCTATTTCTAAATAGATGGATAATTCGATCGTTTACTTTAATGGATATATATCAATGAAATGGTTTCCTTTTATTAATATTTTTTTAATTTCATATATCATTCTTACATTAAATATATAAAAATTACACAAGTTCTTTTTATCATACTCAATAATATATCTCCAGATTGAAAATAATTTAAGTGATCCTAATTCTTACATTAAATATAAAAGATTACACAAGTTCCTTTTATTATACTCAATAATACATATTTAGATTGAAAATAATTTAAGTGATCCTAATTGGATCTTTGTTAAAACTTTTTGAAATTTTGTAATAAGGATTTAGTTGCCTTATTTTTTGAAAATTTTAGAAACATGTGTTTTTATTTATTACTTTAGTGTTTTTGATAAAAAGTGGAAATAGAAATAAATATGGATATTCTATTTTTATTTTTTTTAAGGTTGTAAGTTATCTCTTTCTAGGGTGTGTAATTTAGTTTTAAAAGTCTCGAGTGAGGTAGAGAAAGATAAATCTGTTTTTGTTCAAAGGGTACCTAGTTCTCCTATTTCGAAAAGCCTGTGATTCTTTGATGGAGCTTCTTAGAATGGGGGTTCAAAATGTGGAGCAGGTGCAGTTTTAAAATGTCCACATATTGGTGTGTACAATATTAAGATGAATTGTGGTCAAGGTACCAATTCTCGAGGGGCGTTGTTGGCCTTATGGAGTACTTTCATTTTTGTTCATTTCAAGAAGGTAACTAATTTGCAATTGGTAGGGAATTCAAAACCAATTCTTGAGGGGAGTTGTTGGACTTATGGAGTACTTTATGTTTTGCTCATTTCAAGAACATAACTAATTTGCAATGGGTAGGGGATTCAAAAGTTATAGTGGATTGGTTTTCACTATATGCATGTGGCCTCTTTAAAGCCTTGGATAAAAAAAATTGTCATTTTAGCTCCAAGTTCCACGTGTTGAAGATTTAGAATATCTACAGGGTGCTTAATTTGGAAGCACATATCCTTTCTAAACAAGCTTTGGATATTGAGGAAGGAAAAATAATGTTTGCTAAGGAGGGAGGATATGGATAAGAGCCTTTTGAAGTTATGTCTATTTTCTAATTTGCGTTTCTTTTTTTTTTGTTGCTATGGTACTACGAAAGGGGATGTGAGGTATGTTTGACTCATGATTCTTTTTGTTGGGTCTGTCGTTGGGGAGGATATTTCTTTGAATTTGAATTAGAGAAATTTTCTCATCATTGATATGTGATGTTTTTTCTATATGTACTAATATAAGTACTTTTTTTCATTTTGTAAAGAAACAAACCATTCTATAGTTGGCCTTCCAAAGGGATCCCATTAAAAATGGAGGCTATAGGAAATAAGGACATCAACATGGAGATGCAAGGACAAATGTGGAGGACAATAGAAAGAATGAGAGATCAAAGAGAGGGAAACCTGCTTGAAGTTGAGTGGACCAAGGACTTAATGAGCCTCTCTGTGTTGAACGAAGTGTCTCTAATCTGTGATCATCTACAATTTGGTATTTTTATCTATGATGTGCATGAATTTACATCCCCCCAAGATATTTTATTCATTTCCTAGACACCCCCACTCACTTATGGATCAATTATTTCTACCATTTAATCTCTCAATCCAATTTTACACTCACATCAACTCTTATTTTAAAACACATTCCATAAATGAATTTTTCCACATAGCCAAATGGTTATCCCCTCTATCATTGAAAATTGTTCTCCATGTAAAAGAGAAATAAAGTATTGCTATAGAGTTTATTGTCGTTTTGTAGCAGAGGAGAATTCTATTGTTTCCTTGGTATCATTAATGACCTATGGGTGAAGAATATTGAGTTGTATTAGCACTTATGTAGAGGAGATTTGTTTTTCCTAACTTAGAGTTCGAGTGCAATGTTGCATATGTACTTTTTTTCTATAGAATTTGTTTGATACAAAAGATCTAAAAAGGGTTATGCAAGTTATTTTTTAACAAATTTGTTAAAAGGCTACGAAGGTTGTTAAAAATGGTACTCAATTTGTTGTTACAAAACCTATTTTCTACAGAAGTTGTTGAAGAGGCAGTGAATTCAAATTACTCAAACAAGACATGAAGAAACATCCATGTTGGTGAGATGGATGAGCCATAGACCTACTATTTACAAATTAAATGCTATCAAAGTAGGTTCATTAGATACCTTTAAGCAAATTCCATGGGAAAAACATTGAAGAGGGAGAAGTTGAAAGAGTTGAGAAACTTCAATAGGAAGATCCAAGAGGATAGTCAATATTGGAGTTAAAGGGAAGATGAGATGGAAAAAGAGCTTCCTAAGTGTCAGGACTAATTCATTTCAGTGAGGAAGAAATTAAACAAGAGTAGATTTCAATTCTTTCAACTAGGGGATAAATTCACTAATTTAGATAATTCACAAGACTAGAGGTTCACTAAAGTGATTGCTTAGAGATACCAAGACTTCACAATGAAGGAAGAGGCCTTGACGAAGCTACAAGAATTTTTCCAGGAGACCAAGAAAATCCCTTACATTTCCATTGTTGAAGCGAGCACCATGACCACATCAAGCATGGTAAGCCCACATTTGAAGACCCTTTCTCAATATGCATTTGGTGACATTAAAAATCATAATAGAGGCATCAATTCCAAGATCATGAGGAAAATGAGATATGATGGACAAGCATTAGGAAAGGAAGGCCAATGAATTTTGATCTCCATTGTAGCTAAATAGAGGCCAAATCATGATGTCATAGGTTTTGGTTGACAAGGTTCCATGCAAATTTCATCTCAAACCACTCTCATCAAGGTAAGAAGCATCGAAAAAGAAGTGATTCCCATATACAAAAAGGAAAATGGAAAAGGAAGGTGCATGGACCCACTTAAATTTGGTTCTATAAACTAGAAGAGGAAGCAATGAGATGATTCTACCATCCATAGTTTCTTCAACTATTGAGGGACTAAGCAGGCATGTTGGCAAGCATCATCACAAACTAAAAATTTATGTATTAGTTTATTTATATTGTAATAAAATGGGTCATAACGCTAGTGATTGTTAGCACTCTAGAAGGCCAAGTATCATAGGAAGGAACTATTTTTAGTACTAGATATTAACCAAACATTGGGAGGCCAAATGTTGGAAGCTTCACCCTGAACTCCATCCCACTAACCAGACAACAAAGAAGAGAGATTGGAGAGTCAAGGGAAAGGGGAAAGAGGAGCCACCTGCACCTGCATCCCATGGAGAAACAATTTCCTAGTGACCTGTTTGTTTGCAACCACCAATTCTGTAGAATTTTATCATAATTAAAAGTCATCACAGAGAGAGAAAATCTTTCTATAGCTACCACCTCCTTACATTTATAAACATTTTGGTCTTTTGGCCTCAAGGAGACTTATTGGGCTAGTTTATTATATGGTTTTTTTATTTTTATTTTTTCTTTGTTTAAATTTCATGACTGCAAGGATGAAATTGAAACAAAACTTGCCTTGGGTAATCATTTTGCAGTTTGTGATTTATTCTTTTCATTTACCAAAGAGATTACACCTTGCAAGGACCTATATGATGATAACATTTAAGTTTTATAAGCTCATTGATTAATTCATGGCCACATTTTTATGTATTATGGGGAATACGACTCGATCATTTCTGTGGTTGTTTTTATTGTTTTAATTTGTTTGCCTAATCGCAAAAAACCTTGGATTAACATTTGAAATTGTCTCTTTGCTCTATCATTCATATCGCCTTCATATCGAACTGGTATAGGACTGATGTACTCACAAATACACATCATCTTATTGTCGTCTACATTTAAGGCTTTCATTCATTATTCAAATAGGCAGTTGATAATGGTTGGGGTTTAATATTCATTGTGCATAATGGTTCATGAGCCTAGGAATCCTCTAGTTTTCTGTCACCCAAAACTCGAATTGCCAAGTATGATAACCTACTAAGGCATCGGGCATCTCCCAATTTTACAGACCTCTTCCTACTGCCTGTGTATTGGAAAGAGAAAACCACCTCTTGTTTCATTTACTGTGTCTATGTGATAACACCCATGGCTCCTATAGTAGTGTAGATCCAAACAACTATGAGTTTATACACATTTGTGATTACATAGAAGATTTCAAGTCCGTAAGTGTGTAACAGAGACATGTTTTTGCGGGAGCGTTTCTGAGCAAGTGGTTACGTATTTACCCAAACAGTTAAAAACCCATTTCCGAAACGGGCTCATTTACTTTCCATTCGGGAAGTGTCTTTAGAAATTACACAGTTGCAGAGATACATCTCGTTCTATGGAGGGAAAAAACTCATAAATTTTTTTGCGGTTGAGGTAAGCATTTTTTTGTATTTTGCTTAGAGATTCAAGCCCGTTGATGGTTTTTCTAGGTTCCAAGTTAAATACACCATTATATATATTGATGAGCCTACATAATATGTCAAAACATTATAAAAAATAGAGCTTGAAACCTCTGTCAAGCCTCTTTCACCATGGGCTTACATGAATTTTGTTGTTGTCTCAAATTGGGGACACCTGGGAAAACTTCCTGTGTCGAAACCAATTTTCCCTACCCGAGAGCATAGTAAACTCACCTTTACATTCAAATGTAAACCCCAATCTGGATAACCCTGTAACCAAAAGTCAAGGTTTTGATTCACATAAATACTGTGAGATTAATGAACCAAATTCTGTTGATGTGCAAAACCCTATGGGTAAAAAAATCAGATATAATTTTGTACCCAAGAAATCGTTAGAACATGTAGTGGATGTATTAAGGGAGAGTGTTGGTGTCTAGGTATGAACGATTTATTCACCCTTTTTTCTACATTAATTTATGAATACGGGTGCGTATTATTTCAAGGAAATGTGCAAGGTATATGCAGGGGAAAGAGCACAGTCCGTTTTGGCCAAGGGTTCACGGTTAAGATTCAAAACATTTCTGTGAAACTAGATTAATTGCAACTTCAAAAAGAAATCATAAGAATTGAAACAGTGTAACAATAAGCATAACTAATAAATAATTCACAAAGAAAGATGCAACACTTGATTAGAAGAGCGGGCCTAGCTCTCTGATCAGGGCTACGTTAGTCACAATGAAGACTAAGACAACAAAATAGATAATGCTTTATAAATCTGCAGAGGATTATTACAATATGAATGAGGGAATCACCCGTTACAGTAATAAACTGTCTTTTATACATGGAGATGGAGAACAATCTCTTTCCCCAAAACATGGTAACTATATCCCCAAAAATATACATTAGTTGGAATAACACCAGTACTAGATAGACGAGATCAGCGAGATGCCCAAGAATGGTTCAAGGATCTGTGAATCCAGCTGCGCAACGTCCTTATGGCTTAGTCATTGCTGTGAATAGTGGATCTTCTACGGGATATTGAAGCTTTGGTTCCTGTTCTCCAAAAGTTGTGGTCAAACATTCATTTTAGTGCTGCGAATAGGAAAAACTCCATGACTTTATGTCATTAATAAAATGTTCCAATAGACAAGGAAAGGGTATTTACCTTACAGGTTTAGCATACTAAACATAGGTAAATAACTGCAAAAAGGTCAGAAAGGTAATGGAAATGCAGCAGAAAGATAGCCCAATTTGGTGCCCAACATCTCCCCCCAACTAGCCTTCTGCATGTCCTCATGCAGTTCACCACCTCCGCAGTTCTGGATTTCGTTGACTGTTGAATTCCTGAAAATGGGCGAGATCATATTCTTCGGCCATCTCTGTCCCGGAACTTTAAAACCATTTGAAAGGAGGACTTCTTCCCACCAATCTTTCGAGTCGATATACGTTGGAGTGTAATTTTCTATTAGCAACCAAATAGTGGGAAACTGAAACTAGAGTCCCACCCATCGGACCCCACCTGTTAGGACACATGCCACATATCTGGGCACTTTGGGGAGCACTCGTGCAAAATTTGGTGCCCCCCTATTCTGGACAGTTGTAGGTGCCCTCATCCACCTTTTCTGACAACAATCAAGGGCCTCTTCATGAAATGCGACTATTTTCTTAACACAAAGATCAAGGCACCAATTTTGTGTCCTCATCATTCTGTCTCTATTCCCCTCAATTCCCAAAAAGGTATTGTATTTAGAGAACATGGAGACAGACCTCTCAGGTTCTCCTCTTACTATAAACGATTTTCTAACCTGATTAGATTCAAATGTGTTAAAATCCTTCTACCAGTTGATATGGCTGAAAGTGTAAGAGGTGAGGGACCTTAAATGAATTTCTCCCACATATGGGACCGGATTGGATTCCTGTCTAGGTGCAACAGATACCCATGCAGGTAAAATTCGCACATCAAATGTTGAGTTGGAATGTCGTGGAGCCTTATTATTCGGAGGAATTGCACATCATTTTCTATTTTATAACTAATCTCGTTTATTATGCTCTCCATGAAGAATAAAATAAAATGTTCATGTAAGAATAAAGAATAACAAGAAGTAGGGGGGCGACATGCCATCATATCTTGCACCAAATTAAACATCTGCTCCTTATCAGTTTTCATCTCTGCCACTTGCTTTTCCAGCTACTCCATCTTGAGTTGCTTCTTTGCATGCCTTAATATCATGATGTCTATATGCTCCACATATTCAAAAATATTTGTGGAGACTCGTTCCTGAGTTCTTCTGACCTCGTTTTGATACTGAGCCACAATATATTTCCAAGTCTGCACTTCGATCGTTAAGGCATGCTCACGGTCTTCAAACAATCGCTCGACCGGGTCTGTTTGAGTAGCAACAGAGGTTATGGCTACCTGGTCTATCTAAGTCTCTGTTTCTACTCCTATAGCCTTGGACTTTCTAGCTTGTTGCTTGTATTTCTTCATATGATTTTTCATTTTGTGTACCTATTTCCTTAGCTTCTTTACCTCCATATTAAGCCACATTGTCTCTTTAAATTGTAGCTAATGTTTTTGTTTGACTGGGAGTCTTACGACCTTCTCGCCTGGCTCTTCCATTGGCTCATTCATCGGGACCACTTCGCTTGGTCCCTCCTATTCACAAATGGCTATTTCTTCTTGTTGCACGCTCACCGCGTCCGATGGTGCCCTTGCGAGATGCTCTCCTTCTAATGTGTTTGTTTGAGTATCATCCACCCCACACAGTTGTGGATTTTGTGATAAAATTGGAGAAATGGCGAGATCTTCTTCTGTGCTTTGAAGGGAACGAGTTCACCTTGCTCCTCTTGGAATAAAGGAGAAAAAGGAGAACTAGCAGGGATCTTCAATGTTCATTTCCGAGGTCGACGCTGGTTCTTGTGGGTCAATGCCAACCTCACACCCTAGTTCTCCCAACACTTCTTCCATGGGTTCTATGGTCGGCGTGGTCATGACCTCTTCTTCCTTCGGTTTATCCTCCTCCATTGACTCCATGGTGACAGGAGGTCCTTGTGGGGTACCCTTGGTCGCAATATCGACCAATTCACTCGCTCCTGTCTATTGTGACCCTTCTTCTTTGGTTATCATGCTATCAAATTGCTCTGCTAGTTCCAAAGGCGACGTTGGTTCTTGTGGGACAGCCTAAGCCGTGGTATTAGTGGTCCTTTCTATGTCAACTTCCGCATCTTCCATTGGTTCCATGGTTTCGGCTTGCTCTTGGGGAGTAGCCTCTTCTTCAAATTCTTCAGCTTCCATCTCCATCTCTTCCAAATCCTCCTGGTCAACATAATCATCTTCTCCTTCATTTTCCTCCTCCGTGGCTTCTGGTTCATATTCCCTAACATTTTCCTCCTTCGTGGCTTCTGGTTCATCTTCCCTAGCAGCCACAATGGCTACTACTTCTTCCTCTGTGGAATCCCGAAACAGTTCGCATGGAATCATAATTCATCTGATGGCATTCATTACTAATAGGTGGATCAGCCCATGGTGGGTGATGACTGCCAATACCTGTCGCGACTCCTGAGCCGAATGTGTCATTAGGTGAAGGATTCTACATAAGAAATAAGGCACGTTCAGTGTGAAAGCCTCTGCTTGGGGAAATCACAGGTGAGATAGTATTCAGAGACGGTATTTGAATATGGTGGAGTATCTCCCTTCGCAAGTCATATATCTCATGACAAACTCTGCTGCTTCTTCCCATGGATGTGGCAGGGAGTTTCGGTTGTATCCTCGACCGTTTTGCACGATGCTTTCTCCTGCATGTAAAACAGCTTTGGGAAACTCTGGAAGGGCAGTCCTTGTTGAAAACCATCATTGTCTGTTTTCAGGGAGTCCATTGACTTCTGTGATGGCCTCATCTATCACAGGAATTTCAATTCCGCGATCCTGAGAGCTTCCTTCTCTCAAGTTGAGTGCAAATTCTACCGCAATTTCTTCGTTCAACCCTTTCAACCTATCAATGTAAACATTCCATCCCACGTTCTGAAATACCTTCCATACCTCCTTATTGTTCCGCACTCTCACTGTATCTTCAGGCTCATGTTGCACAGATTGTCCACCCATTGCTGTAGAGGTGAAGTCAGGATGACGAATGCACTTAGCTGGTAGGGGAAAATGACAGGGCTCCAAACCATTGGCAACTGAAATAACGTCATGTCGCTTTTGGTGACAACGGATGAAACAGTGATGTTATGTTTGAAAATGATGACATATTGTGGTGGTACTATCAGAGATTTAATGTTGTGTGATGGGGAGGTGACTGATTATGACTCTGCATGTATAAGTACGCATTTCAACATATCAAGTTATGATTACGAAGTACCAAAATCATTGGATTATGTTTTCTGAGGATCGTTTCATGAATTTTTTCCATGGTATGTCATCGTTTATTATGATGGTTCCCCCCCCAACTTAATTATGGCCATCCACGGCATGTTTTGATGTCTTTTTGAATATTTTAATTAGATCCATAAAAGTCGACGGAGACGTACCTGGGGACCTACCTTATGGTTTAGTAATAGAAAAATGTATGTTGGAGTAAGGGTAACTGGGCATAATAGAAGCAAGGAGTAACAACAACAGTGAGTATTTAGCAACGATGGAGTAATAGTGATGGAGGAGTAGTGGCAGTTACGGAGTAACAAAACTGGCGGAGTAACGGCAGTTGCGGAGTAACAGCATCGTCGGAGTAACAACACCGATGGAGTAACAACAGTTGCAGAGTAACAACATTTGTGAAGTAACAACACCAGCGGAGTAATGACAGTTGCGGAGTAACAACATCGGTGAAGTAACAGCAGTTGCGGAGTAACAACATCGGCAAAGTAACAACACCAGTGGAGTAATGACAGTTGCGGAGTAACAACATCGGTGAAGTAATGACAGTTGAGGAGTAATAGCACTTAGTGTAGTAATCAGTACACACCAGTGGAGTAACAACAACGTCTTTATAGAAGCACTGGTGGAGTAACAATGCCGAGTGTTACATTTCTCCTGGCCATATTCCTTTGTTATTCCTACAAAATACAAACAAGTAAGAATTTTTTTTTTTTATTTATTTATTTTTTTTTTTTTTTTGAAGACAGAGTGAGAGTGTCCTTCATTCCAAAAACCATTAAATCAAATGAATCAGAAAGGTGTTTGACAAAGGAATTTCTAGAGGCTGGACGGTGGTATAGTTTTAGACGATGTAAGTTTACTAAGAACGAGGTATGATTCTCATCTATTGTAATTAATCTAACTGTTCCATTATCAAACACTGCATCCACTTAATATGGCCCCATCCAGCGAGTGCGAAGCTTGCCTTTGAAATCCTTAAATCGGGAATCGTAGAGTAATGCCCAATCTCCCACATGAAACACCTTACTTTTGATAAATTTATCATGCCATTTCATTCTCTGTTGTTGAATAGCAATGGTCTTCTGGGTAGCTACTGATCGAATCTTGTCCAACTCATTCAACTATTCCAGTCGGTGTTTCTGTTCTTCTGATGGGTCTAGGCCTACTTCTAGAACTGTTCTGAGTGTACTAATCTCAAATTCTACTGGAAACAAGGGGACTTTCCCATAGACTAATTCAAATGGAGAAAACCCAGTTCTGTTCCTCCATGTTGTTTTGTATGACCATAAAGCTTTTGGAAGTTTCTGTGCCTAGTTCCGACGATGACTTGCTACTGTCTTTGTCAAGATATTTTTCAATACCTTGTTTTTGCTTTCTACTTGCCCATTTGCCTGGGGGTGATAGGGGGTTGTCACTCTATGTTTGACCCCATATTTTTGCATCAGCTTTCCTATCATGTGAGATGTGAACTGTGATCCTCCATCCCACACAATTTCCCTTGGAGTACTGTATCAGGCAAAGATTTCTTCAAAAAGAAAGTCTGCCACTACTTGTTCTGTTGCTCTTGTGACCGCTCTGGCTTCCATCCATTTAGTTACATAATCAGTGCAGACCAAGATGTAATCTTTCTGATGAGAAGGTGGGTTAAAGGGTCCAACAAAATCAATGGCCCATTTCTCAAACGGTTCAAGGACTATCTAGGGCTGTAGAAGCATTTCATCTGCTTTCACAGGTTGTCACATCCATTGGCATCTATCACACCTTCGGACATAATCTCGGGCATCACGAAAGATGGAGGGATAGTAATATCCCATTTGTAGCACTTTGTGACCTATTCTTTTATCTACAAAATTTCCTCCACAGGGCCCATCATGTGCAGCCTTCAGTATCTCATAGATATTATCCTCTGCCACACAACGTCAAATCTATTGGTCAACCCCTGTATGAAAGAGATATCTTTCCATCCATGAATATCGGGTACTCTGGTGAATAATCTTCCTTTGCTCCTTATATGACAGATGATGAGGCACCTTCCCTTAAGCAAGATAATTAGCAATATCTTCATACCACAGAGTGTTAGCAGATACTGCAAAAAGATTTTCATCTGGAAAATTATCTTCAATTGGTGTATTCTTACCCTCATGTTCTATCCTATATAAGAAATCTATAACCACATTGTCCTTCCCTGGTTTATCTACTATAGTAATATCAAATTCCTGTAGTAGCAAAATCCATGTTGTGATACGACCAAGGTTAACAGGTTTATTCATTAAATACCTGATAGTTGCATGATCAGTATGCACAAAGGTAGGATACCCGATAATGTAGTGACAGAATTTATTGATGGCATAAATGAAAACAAGGAACTCTTTCTCAGTCGCTGTGTAGTTTAATTCAATAGGGGTCAGGTTCTTACTAACATAGTAAACTACGTATGGTATTTTTTCCTCTCATTGTCCTAATACTGCACCAACCACTATTTGGGAAGCATCCGTATGAATTTGGAAAGGTAATGCCCAGTCCAACCCTCTAAGGATCGAAGCACTACAAACCAATTCCTTAATTCTCGTAAAGGCTGCATCACAGTCCTCTGTCCACACAAAATCTGAATCTTTTGTTAGCAATTGAAAAAGTGGATGTGCTACTTTAGCAAAATTTTCTACAAAACACATATAATAACCAACACAACCAATAAAGCTGTGTACCTGCGTGGGCATTTTGGGTGTCAGGAAATGTTGAATTACCTTTGTCTTTGTGGGGTCCATCCGGATTCCTTCAGCTAAGAGAAAATGTCCCAGAACAATTCCCTCTTCCATCATCATATGGCATTTTGTCGTACTCAGCGAGACACGTGATTGTATACACCTTTCGAGAAATTTTTCTAAATTTTTCAGCCCTTAAAGAAATGAATCCCCATATGGAGTAAATTCATTCATGTAGATTTCAACACTGTCGTCTATCAAATCAGCGAATATTCCCAAAATTTCCCTCTAGAATGTTAAAGGAGCATTACACAGGCCAAAAGGAAGGACCTGGTATGCGAATGTTCCCCAGCGGCATGTGAAAGTGGTTTTGTCATGAACTTCAGGAGCTATCTAGATTGGGTTGTACCCACTAAACCCATCTAGAAAAGAAAAAAAAATTACCATCCAATGTGTCCAGAACTTGATCAATAAATGGAAAAGGAAAATGATCTTTCTGCATTGCTTTATTTAATTCTCGATAATCCACACATATCCGTCATTTACCATTTTTCTTAGGGACCATTACTAATGGGGAGACCCATTGGCTATCTGAGATGGGGTAAATAAAACCTACGTCTAGTAATTTCTGAAGTTCTTCTTTCACAACATTTTGCAATGTGGGGTTCATCCTTCTATGAGGTTGTCTCACCGGGCGACAATCCTCATTAATGTACATATGATGGGTACATGAATTAGCAGGAATCCCCTTCATATCTGTATAATCCCAGGCGAAGGATTCTTTGTGTTTCCAAAGGACATCCACAAGTTTCTTCGTCTGGAATTCTGACAGGGTTGGATTAATATTTAGGGTTTTTCCTGGTTCTAGTTCCACTAGGACACTTTCACTGGATGGATCAATAGGTAGCTCCTCTGATCCTTTTGTTGTTTCAATTGTTTCCTGAGTCTCACAGCTTAGGATAGATTCTAAGAATTGTTGATTTGTTTTGGAAATGGAGCAAGGATCATCCATAAAAGAGGTGATTAGATCATCTTCCGATTCTATTTTCAACTGAAGAGCTTGTCCAATAGTGAGAACTGGCCTCAATTCCTCATTTTTTGTTTCAGGCTCTTTCCCAAATAAACTTTTCTTGCTTCCTGCTAGTTTTATGGATGGGTTTGGTTTTGCCTATGGGTATAATACTAAGTGCTTAATGTTGTGCCCATTGGAAATAACCATGTGCCCTGGTCGACACCTGATGTAAGCATCTGCAGTAGCCATCCATGGTCTACCCAAAATCAAAGGATGGCCGCCCACCGAAGATTGTGTCTATAAGACAGGGAAATCTATGGGATAGTGCCATGAATCCACTGAAATTGTTACATCTTCAAACTTTCCTACAGGTTTGACTGTGGATCGGTCTGCCAATTCCAATACTGTAGGTGTATGTTTCAAGTTACGAAGACCTAATGCATGCATGGTTTCAGTGGTGATAACATTGATGGCACCACCCAAGTCTACTAGCACATTCAGAATTTGTAACCCATTAATTTGTACTCTTAGAATTGGGTTCCCCGGATCTCCATACTTTTTAGGCATTGACTTTCCCATCATGAAATCTGATAATTTTCCCATAACATGAATGGCAAGGGGGTCTTTGGATTTGTTTCCAGGTTTCTTTGAACAATATTCCCTAAGAGTCTTTGCATATATTGGTACATCCTTCATAGCTTGTAACAAGGGAATTTTAAAAAATACGTTCTGCAATTCTCCTAATAAATCAAATTCATCTTGAGGGCTTGATTTACTCAAAGTTAGTCTCTCTGAGTAAGGTGGTTCAGATTGATGTTGTTTTACAGGAGGTGGCTAGTTTCTATGAATTTGTTTTGGCCCTTTGTTAATTGGTTTTGATTCCTTACCTTCACTGTCAAGTTGTTCAATGGTAACTGGAGGAGGTTGAACATTAGCTGTCCGCCCTGATCATAGATTCATTTCATACAACTATGCAGTGGAAATGCTATATGAAGGTAGGTTAAGAATGTCATCTTGATGAGCTCCCTTTCTATTAGGATTCAGATCAGGTTGTATTGGGAGCTGAGGATGGGTAGGTTGATTACCCAGAGGCACATTAAAGGGCAGTTTGACTTCCTATTGTGGCATCGGTTGAGGAAACTGCCCAGGAGGGGATCCTCGCCAAGTTGGAGCCCATGGGGAGCTCGAACTAGCTTGAGGGTTCCACTACTGCCAAGGTGCAAACTGGTATTGTGGCCACATGGAAGGATAGGGAATGGACTGAGGATTCATATTAGAATTATTGAAATACTGAGATGGGTCTGAGTACATACCTTGATTTCCCATCGGTGGTCGAGGCTGACATGGCTTTCTAGACCCCATAAGCTACAATTGTTCCATGTCTTTCCCTGTTCCTTGAAATACTTCTTTCAGGCCTGGCAGGGAGGGGCATGAGCTTGTTGCATGATTTAGCTCACAGATTGCACATTCCTCTATGGAGTTTAGTGGGCATTCCCTCTTTGGATGCTTCTTTCTACATGTTAGGAAGAATATAGCCATAGTCCTATCCAATTCTAGTTGCTTTTGTTTTACTTGCAGCATATCCATCTTTGTCGATAAGGTGCTGAGGACATCCATCCTTAGATTGTCTGGTAGGTTTCTGATTTCTACTTTGGTAACACCTCTGCAAGACCCTTTTACTGAGCGAATTCCTTGTTTGTTTCTTGTAATACCCCTTGAGCACTAAATCCATAATTCATAGATAACTTCGAAGCTTTCCTTAGAGATGTCTCCCTTTCCCACAATGTTCAATAGTTCCATTGAGTCCTCATGGAAAAATCAGAAGAGGATAATTTTTAGAATTTCCTTATCCAGGTCAGAGTGACACGACCTCTGTAAGGTGTACTTGAATTGTTCCACACAATCCTCCAAACTCTTGTCTTATTTTTGTGCGAACTTGAAAAGTTCCTCCTTAATGTTCTGGGATTTACAGTAATACTGCTATTTTTCCAGAAAAGTTGTTCGCATATCATCCCATGTGTAAATAGAGCTTCCTCCAAGGCCCATGAACCATCCCAGAGATGTTCCTTTTAATGTAGAAGTAAATATTTTTAACTTTTGGGCCTCTGTCATGTAGTCATACCCCCAACACACTATGTCAAACTCGAATAGAAATGTGTCGGGGTCTTCTGAAACAAGTCCATGAAAGTTTGGTAAGGCTACTAATGGAATAGGATTTGTGGGCACACCACCTCCTAGATCTCCGATTGGAAAATCGATAGTGGAGGTTGTGGGAGGCATAAATATCTTCTAATAATTGTTGGGTATTTCACCAGGCTTTGTAGGAGATGGTTGAGGCTTCCTTACCCCTTGGATCCGAGTCGCTTTAGCAGCACTTCCCTGGTCACTTGGTGATGAAAATACTCCTTCGATCCCTTCTCCTGCGTCCTAATGAATTGATCCCTCGGCTACAACCTCCTCTCCCTTGCTGGAGTGGTCTGACTCTGTTGAGGTTCTTCTTGCGAACTCTTCCCCCTCTGTTACCAGCATAAGATTTCCCTGGTCTAGTATGCTACTAGATGTTTCTTCAATTGCTGGAGGGACCTGTTGTGTCATATCACCCAAGAATGTCTTAGACAACAATGGTTGATCTACTGATTGTCCCTCATAATTCACTCTTCGTGCCCTTGGTCTCACTGTTGCGTGAGATGATATTTCTGATTCAGCCTTTGCTATAATTTGTTGGATGTAGGTCTTTCTTCCCAAATTTGGTCCTCCCTTCTTTGGGGCTTTCCCTCTGGCCCCGTTATTCGGTTCTTTGTTCATACAAGTGTTGGTATGATTGAGGGTCTTGGCATGAACCTACAATGCTTTATTCTTGAATTAAGGTGTCAAAGGACCATTCCTTCCCCAAGACAAAAGATCTTACGAAAATAAAGAAAACTAAAAAAAACAAGAGTCTAAGGTTCAAGGCCTGGAGATGGGTTTCAAAGGACTCTTCCCTCCCCTGGACAAGAACCGAGAGAAAACACACAATACGAAAAGACCTAATACTTTTCAAATCTAGAGCAGGGCATCAAAAGACTCCTCCCTCCCCAGGGTAAAAGATAGGGCTTCCCCCCCAAAAAAAAACACACAAGGGTTTGAAAGACGTAAATCTAACTCAGGGTCTAGAACAGGGCGTCAAAAGACTCCTCCCTCCCCAGGACAAGAGATTGGCAAAAAAAAATGGAAAAACAAAAATAAAAACAAGCAGAAAGAACACCCAGGCTCAGGACCTGAACCAAAGTGAGAAAACTCGTTCTCTCCCGAGGATGAGAGATTGACCCTCTGGTCTACCTAGATCATTGTCTTTCACCTTGTTAGCCTCCCTAGCAACGATGCCAAAATGTTGGTGTCCATGTATGAACGATTTATTCACCCTTTTTCCTACATTAATTTATCAATCTGGGTGCGTATTCTTTCAAGGAAACGTGCAAGGTATATGCAAGGGCAAGAGCACAATTCGTTCTGGCCAAGGGTTCATGATTAATATTATAAACATTATTGTGAAACTAGATTAATTGCAACTTCGAAAAGCAATCATAAGAATTGAAACACTGTAACAACAAGCATAACTAATAAATAATACACATAGAAAGACGTAGCAGCTGATCAGAAGAGTCGGCCCATCTCTCTGATCAGGGCTGCGTTAGTCACTGCGAAGATTAAGACAACAAAATAGATAATGCTTTATAAATCTACAGAGGATTAATACAATATCAATGGGGGCATCCCCCGTTATAGGAATAAACTGTCTTTCATACATGGAGAGGGAGAACAACCTCTTTCCCCAAAACGTGGTAAATGTATCCCCAAAAATATAGATTAGTTGGAAGGACACCAGTACCAGATAGACAAGATTAACGAGATGCCCAAGAATGTCTCAAGGATCTGCGACTCGAGTTGCGCAGCCTCCTTATGTCTTGGTCATTGCTGTGAATAGCGGATCTGTTGACGGATACTGAAGCTTTGGTTCTTGTCTCCAGAAGCTACGGTCAAACATTCATTTTAGTGTTGCGAATAGGCAAAACTCCGTGACTTTATGTCATTAATAAAATATTCCAATAGACAAGGGAAGGGTATTTACCTTACAGGTTTAGAATAGTAAACATAGGTAAATAAGTGCAAAAAGGTCAAAAAGACAATGGAAATGCAGCAGAAAGATAGCCCAATTTGGTGCCCAACAGAGAGGATTTCTCCTATTCCTATTATTGAGCCGACTCAGGGTTTCATTAACAAATCAATTGTTAAGAAAAATCGCAGTCCTAAGAAATAGAGTAATTCAAACTAAAATTTTACAAGAAAAAGGATTAAACAGTATAATAATATGATCATTAAAAAACTCAACAAGTCCCACTATCATAGATTCAAATTTATCATATGCCTCTTCTTGAATTTTTGAAATAGCAGATAGTTGTTTTGTTTTTGTTTTTGTTTTTGTTTTGATTCTGTTTTAAAAATAAAATAGATTATATATATATATATATTTTTTTTTTTTTTTTTACTATTTTAGACTAGCTATAGAATCTTGTAGCTAGCTACAGAATCCTGTAGCTTATCTTTTCTAAATGTTAGTTTGTATTATTTTCTAAAAATCAATTTTGTTTTGTCATTTACAGGAAAATAATAATTATGGTGCTATTTAAAAGGAGAAACCATCTTGGATCATGCATTGTATAGTTCAGTAGTTGCATTTTATTTTGATAAAACTTTGTCATTATGTAATAAATTTTGATAAACAAACTCCTACAGGAATGGTTTGATATTGTACTATTTTTGTAAAGCAATCTACTTTTTGGGGATTAGACTCTATCTTGCATGATAAGAGTTTGTTAATCCAAAACTAGTTTAAATAGTGATCACTATTATTAGTGAAGAGAACTTTGGTTGGAATACAGTATGGATATGTGATTTGGAGAACTGATATGGGAAATCTATTCACCATTGGATTTAGACCTGTGTGATGCTTATTCCATTACATTCTTCTATTGTCTCGGTCTTATGAGATATTATTACGTTTGATGCAACTTTAGCCTCGTCATCATATAATGTTTCATATTGTTAAATATTTAGATGTTGTCCATAATTTGTTATTCCATTTCATATGTGTGATAAATATATCATTTGATTATTATTGAATTTATTTCAGATGTTAAATTATTGACAATATTAATACTCTGAATTGAGTTTCCTTTCGTTCTGAGTTATTGATTATCATAAGATCATAGGTTTTAAATCAGTCATAATTATGTTGTTATGTTTTTACTACAATACATCAAAAACTTCTTTGAAATTATTTTGGAACTACTAGTATTGTTCTGTCATAGGTTTCCCTTACATGCAGGACAATTAAGAGCTCGAACAACACAAAAAGATAAGCTCAGTTTCGTTGATCGGTCATAGGTTTGTTTGTGTGTTTTTTTAGTTAAATGAAATGATGATTACATGAATTAGCTTAGATTGTTTATGTATCATTGTTTCAATTTTATTTGCTTAGTATTTGTTAGTTTAGAATCTTTAAACATTAAAAAATAAAACAATTTTTTTTTTTTCTTTGTTTATCTTGTTTAGAAAAAATATTGCGAACATTTATTTTGCAAGATTTGAAGTAAACCCTGCAAGTTGTATATAGACTGTTTATAAACATTTGGATATATTCATGTTTCTATTTGAACACTTGTAATTAGTACAGATATGTTTAGAATCATAGCTTTAGATTAGTTTTTTTTATTATTATTTTTATGACCTTCGTTGGATGATAGAGCCATTAAACACGTCGGGTCAGTTCATAGAAAACAACTTGGTTTAATCAAACAACCCTGGTTCGGATCTGACCTTCCAGTTGATGGTGTGTCACTTACTCCCATCAAAAAATGGCACTAGAAGGAGGGTCGACTGACAAGATGGACTTATAGGAGCCTTTACCTCGAATGTATTTAATTCCCCATGGCTCCCCAAATCACTGTGTTGGAACATGCTTTCCACTTCTCATTACCTGATATTCCCAATGAGATAGTCTCTCACTTGTCCAAACTCACCTTTGATGGTGGGGTTGATGTATCTGCTAAATACCATATTAACAAGTTTTGGGGTAAATGCATCAAGCATAATATATCTAATTTAAAGGTTTTATGCAGATTGTTTTCTTTTACTTTTAGGGCTCAGATTAAACATTTCTTTGAGTCTTTTCCAGCAAATCACATTTTTTATTGGTTTCAATTTGTAGAGGAATTTTTAGATTCTTTTGAAAACTACGATTACAATCAATTATGTGAAGAATTTCATACTTTACTAATCAATGAAAAATCATCTCTAGAAGGATTTTCAACAAGAATCCATCATGTACTCTGTAAATTTAATCTTGATGGCATGCCATTTGTACCAAATCTCCTCTATGATGCTTGCATCCCTCTCATCATGTCATATTCAATCGCGAATGATGAATCGGTTACGAAACCTATCACTCAATTGTGAGAACAATTTTATTCACAGGATGAGAGGAATCCGTCTAGAAAATTTGAACAAGCAAGGGAGGTAGAATCTACTGAAAAGGTTCTTACTGACAATCAAATTGGTTTTCCTTCTGAATCATTGTATACTCAGTCCTCGAACATCATGGAAGAAGATTTGATGTTGGGTTAAGGTGAATGTCCTTATTCTTCTAACTCTTTCTCTAATCAGTATTTAAATTCAGTTATTGAAGAACACTTAGGTTATGAAAACGATCTTAAGATTTCTAACATTCCAATGAAACTAATTAGAGATGTAAATCTGCAATTTGAAGAAAAAACCTTAAACCCTCATCTGCAAATCATACCTTATCCACAGGGAAGATTAGATGTTTGTCATGAAAGTTTTTAATTATCTATCATACAAGAGGCAAATGTAGATGATCATATTATGTTGAAAAATTTATCACCAAAACAAAGTGAAAGTTTTAAGGAAAGTGAAGAAGAATGTCTCGAGAATACCATTGCTAAATATCATAGCTCAAGAGATTATTTTCATGTGATCATTTATGCTTCCGTTTACTCTTTATATCCTAATCGTTTCTTAGATTCTGGTGGACATGTTACTTTATCCACGGTTTCTTAATATTTCCCATCACAATCAGATCTTTTTGATGTGCCAAGATTTGGTGAAATTAATTCCATACATAACATTTTTTAAGTAAGATTTGATGCTCTTTCACTTTCATCACGCGCATGGAAAAAAGACATGTTGCAAGATGATTTTACATGATTTATTTTTTAAAAACACAATGCACTCATTCCTATGGAGATCGAATATTCTAAATTGCATATTCATTCTTTGATTAGTTCGAATTTTAATATTTATGCTTAACATTTGGAAACAATCAATCTCATCAAATGAAGCATTCAAACCAATGATCTAATTGATGTCATGAATCCTCTTATGATTTGTTTCCCATTGATATATCCATTTCATCAAACTTATAGTTTAGATCCTAATTTTTATGACAGTATCTTAGAATGATTTGAAGATTCCTATCTAAAAAATCTTCATAATAAAGATAAAGTTGTGCTTACCTTGTTTCTACCTAAATATCTAGGAAGTAAGCATGGCATATTTCTTTTAGATCCTCCATTTGAAGAAATTAATGAACACTTGGAGAATTGTAGGGAGGATGGGGCACTTTGGCCTTGGTTGATGGTTATGTCCGGTCCCCATAATATTGACAAGTCCTCCAAACTTACTTACACTCTTCCATACCATTATGACCCATATCACGACAAGATTGTAGAATGGTTGAAGGATTCATATATAATGAAGTTTCAAAAGAAAGGTAAGGTTGTGCTTGATTTGTTTTTTAAATGAATATATAGGAGGCAAGCATGACATATTTCTTTTGTATATGAAAATACTATATTCTTTTATTCTGAATTTCAATTTTCTACGCCTTGCAGGATTGAAGATGCTCTTGTGGCTGCACTGGAAATACAATTTTACTTAGTGTTTTGATCTATTTAGTAGTTAGAGTAGGTTTCCTTTATTTTTATTTCTCATTGTTTCTCTTTGTAATAATGCAGTTATAAACACAAGTGGGTACACCAAGAGAACCATAATATGAATGTTGTCACAGACGTCCACTTTAATTCTTTTCTTTCTTCTTTTCGTTGAATCTTTCTATCAAAAAGCGCAGTATCATAATGAAAATTTTAAATGGAAAGTAAAGAGATAAGTAATTTTGAACAGTCAATTCAACCCCAATCCAAGGTTCCACTAGTAGGACTGCACTCATATTAATAAGGAGTTTTCTATTTTCTTTTAGTCTCTCTTAAAAAGTACTTCACCTGAGTAAATCAGGTTTTCCCCTTTGTAAATATTTTTTTTAATTTTCTTTTATGTTTTTTATTTTGGTTGTTTTCATTTTGTTTGATTTTGATTTGCTTTATAGATGATTATTTCTGGACCACCATTCATTATTAAAGGGAATCATAATTTTTATTTATTAGCAGTGGTTGATAACAGCTCAAGCACCTGAACAGTAAGTGCTAAACTCAGATCAGTGGAAGTAGGTTTTTGTCGAGTTATTCTTTTTGGTTTCCCATTAAAATCTCAGGAAGACAGGATTATCCTTTCAAAACTTCTAATGCCGTTCCAGTTTTACTGAGAAGAAGTAAATTGTGCTTCCCCATCCTAGAGATGATTTCTTGATAGAAATCTGATTGTCCAAACCTTGATGAAATTCATCAGAAAAAAAAAAAAAATGATCCTTAAATGATCAATATTTTCATTACCAGTCTATGAGATCTTCATATCACCCTGCTCTCTTAAATATCATGAAGTTTCTGGAAATTTATAAACAAATTTTAGAGAGTTGGAGGCACTATAATGTGTGGGAATTGTATGTAAACCCATTGGGACACTGAACAGGTCTATTGGCAGCGTGTAAATGCACACATGATACCAAGGCAACTTCATCGGGGTACTGAACATGCCTGGTGGAAGTGAAGCAATGCCAGGTTTAAGAAGATCCTCGGGTATGTCTTTTAATTTGATAAAGTATGAAGATGTTTTGATCATGAATGAACAACTCTTGAATAGGATAAAGGTACTAGAGCTATGGATGCCTACTGGGAGCAGTGGCCCTGTAAACGATATTGAATTCATTTCTATAAACTTCGCTACACCTGGGATTGAAACGAGACACCAAATTAAATTTTCGGATAGAAACACATCCAATGCTATCACTGTGTTATTTTCTGAGTTATTATCAGAACATTTGAGCCATTGCTAATTGTTCCTAAAAAATTATTTTATTTGTGCCCCTGATATAATTTTTTTGGTGATGCAGATATAATTGCTTTGCCCAACATTTCGCCATTGGTGACAACCACCAATTCTATTGAATTTTATCATAATTAAAATTCATCAAAAAGAGATAAAATATTTCTGTAGATGCCACCTCCTTACATTTATAAATATTTATGTATCTTGGCCTCAAGGAGAATTATTGGCCTAGTTTATTATATGAGTTTTTTCGTTTTTATTTTTTCTTTTTTTAAATTTCATGACTGCCAGCGTGAAATTGAAACAAAACTTGGCTTGGGTAATCATTCTGCAGTTTGTGATTTCTTCTTTTTATTTACCAAAGATATTACACCTTTAGAGGACCTATATGTTGCTAAGTTTTATGTTTTATAAGCTCATTGATTAATCCATTGCCACAATTTTATGTATTATGGGGAATATGACTCGATCAGTTCTATGGTTGATTGCATTGTTTTAATTTTTTTTACTAATCATGCAAAACCTTGGATTAACATTTGAAATGTGCTCTTTTCTCTATTAGACAAATCGCTTTCATATCAAATTGGTGCAGGACTGACGTACTCACAAATACACATCATCCTATTGTCCTGTACATTTAAGGATTTCATTGATTATTCAAATAGGTAGCTGATAATGGTTGGGGTTTAATCTTCATTGTACATAATGGTTCATGAGCCTATGGGTCCACTGGTTTGTTGTCACCCAAAACTCGAATTTCCAAGTATGATAACCTCCCAAGGCATCGAGCCTCTCTCGATTTCACAAAACGCTTCCCAGTCCTTGTGTATTGGAAAGCAAAACCCACCTCTAGTTTCCTTTACTATGTCTGTGTGATAACACCCATGGCTTATGTAGTAGGGAATATCTGAACAACCCTAATTTTTTACACATTCATGATTACATAGAAGATTTCAAATCCGTAAGTGTGTAACAAAGACATGTTTCTACAGGAGGGTTTTTGAACAAACGGTTACAAATTTAGCCCAATCGTCAAAAACCCATTTCTGAAATGGGCTCATTTATTGTCCTATTGGGCCATTTTTTCAGAAATTACACAGTTATAGAGATACATATCATTCTTTGGAGGGAAAAATCTCAGAATTTTTGTTGTAGTTGAGGTAAGCACTTTTTTTTATTTTTCTCTGAGATTCAAGCATGTTGATGGTTTTTATGCGTTCCAAGTTAAATACATCATTCTATTTATTGATGATCTTGCATAAGATGTCAAAACGTAATAAAAAATAGAGCTTGAACCCTTTACCAAGCCTCTTTAACCATGGGCTTATACGAATTTTTCTACTGTCTCAAATTGGGGACACCTGAGAAAACTTCCTATGTCAAAACTAATTTTCCCTACCCGAGAGAACAATCAACTCACCTTTGCATTCAAATGTAAACCCTAATCTGGATAACCCTGTAACCAAAACTCAAGGTTTCAATTCACATAATGACTGTGAGATTAATGAACCAAATTATGTTGTTGTGCAAAACCCTATGGGTAAAAAACTTTGATATAATTTTATATCCAAGAAATCATTAGAAGAGGTAGTGGATGTATTAAGGGAGAGAATTTCTCTTGCTCCCGTTATTGATCTGACTCGGGGTTTGTTTAATAAATCAATTGTTAAGAAAAATCACAATCCTAAGAAATAGAGTAATTCAAACTAAAATTTTACAAGCAAAAGGATTAAGTAGTCTAATAATATGATCATTAAAAAAATCAACAAATCTCACTATCATAGATTCAGATTTATCTAAATGTTAGCTTGTATTATTTTCTAAAAATCAATTTCGTTTTTTCATTTACAGGAAAATAATAATTATGATGTTATTTACAAGGAGAAACCATCTTGGATCATGTGTTGTATAGTTGAGTAGTTGGTTTTTATTTTGATAAAAAATTGTCATTATGTAAGAAATTTTGATAAACAAACTCCTACATGATTTTTTTCATGTTGTACTATTTTTGTAAAGAAATCTATTTTTTTGGGATTACACTCTATCTTGCACGATAAGAGTTTGTTAATCCAAAACTAGTTTAAATACTGATCATTGTTAGTAGTGAAGACAACTTTGGCTGGAATACAGTATGGATATGTGATTTTGAGAAATGATATGGGAAAGCTATTCACCATCAGCTTTAGACCGTGATGATTATTCCATTATGTTCTTCTATTGCCTTGGTCTTATGAGATATTATTATGTTTGATGCATCTTTAGCCTCGTCATCATATAGTGTTTGATATTGTTAAATATTTAGATGTTATTCATAATTTGTTATTCTATTTCATATGTGTGATCAATCTATCATTTGATTATTATTGAATTTATTTCAGGGGTTAAATTATTGGCAATATTAATACTCTGAATTGAGTTTCCTTTCGTTCTGAGCTATTGATTATCATAAGATCACAGATTTTAAATCAATCATAATTTTGTTGTTATATTTTTACTCCAATACATCAAAAATTTCTTTGATGTATTCTGGAAGTACTAGTATTGTTTTGTCATAAGTTTCCCTTACATGCAATACAAATAGGATCTCGAACAACAATGAAAGATAATCTCGGTTTCGATGATCAGTCATAGGTTAGTATGTGTTTTTTTTTAGTTAAATGAAATGATGATTACATGAATTAGCTTTGACCGTTTATGTATCGTTGTTTCAATTGTATTTTCTTAGTATTTATTAGTTTAGAATATTTAAACATTCACAAAGAAAAAAAAAATATTTTCATTCTTTCTTTATCTTGTTTAGAAACACTATTACGAACATTTATTTTGCAAGATTTCAAGTAAACCCTGCAAGCTGTATATAGACTATTTATAATCATTTGTATGTATTCATGTTTCTATTTGATCACTTGTAATTAGTACACACATTGTTAGAATCATATCTTTAGATTAGTTTATTTCTTTTCTTATTTTTAGGACCTTAAATGGCTAACTGAGCCATTAAACCCGTTGGGTGAGTTCATACCAAACAGATCGGGTTAATTAGACAACCACAGTCCGGATCTGACCTTCAAGTTGACAGTGTGTCACTTATGCCATTCAACACTATTGTAGCACCAAATGTCATTTCAAACCACTGTATGGACAAAAACGTTATGCCAAAGCCATATTTTACTGAACCCTTATCTTCCATCCTACAATGGAGGCACCCTTTCTTGCAAGTTTGACAAATTTTTCTTGATGATTGTAGAATAAGGTTGGAGGGAGTTGAATATTTTGGGGACCAAAATTCTACAAATTGGGAGGTGTGATCTGAATTGGATCCTTGTTAAACCTATTTTAAACTTTATTATAAGCAGATATTTTCTTTCCATTTTGAAAATTCCTTAAACATGTCAATATTATTTTATTTTGTCTTTTTGACAAAAAATGAAAGTGGAAATGAAACGTTGTGGTAGTTTTCCTTCCAAAGGTAGCCAATTAACAATGAATTTTTTAGTGAAGAAGGAAATAAACAGGGAGATGAAAGGAGAAATGGGGACGATAGTGGTTGAAATGAGAGTTCGAAGACGGAAACTGGCAGGTGAGTACAAGGACTTTGTGGCCAAAAATGTGGCAAGGGAATGATTAAGAATGCTCACTCGTAGGAACTCGTGTACCATTCTTAGGAACGCACACGTGTTCCTATAGCGATAGGTTTGAATATGTCCAAATCTCCATGTAGGTTGAGTGGAAAAACCGCATGCATGGTCATATTGACAAAAATGTATTAAGGGCCTGAGTGCAATTTGTTTGCATCGTGCATAAATTGTGCTCGCACTTCTCTCATTGGGAAAACATAGTGGAGATAAAGAAAAGGAAGAAAGGGAGGAGGGGGACATTGTTTATAGGTATGTTACATTTTTCCTAATTTTAATCCAATTTAGTCATTCCAATTTAGTATTTTGCTCCCAATAATCTAGATTTTAAAAAAATCATAATTTTGTACTTTAAATAAAAAAGGAACCTAATTTACATGCCATTGATTTTAAATTGCAACATATATAATACATTGGAACCCTAAGGCAATTTAAACCACTTACAAGAAAATCAAGAAGATCAAAACCCCAACCCACCACCACCACACAATGTAAACACTGAAATTGATGTGGGTTTGGTTATATTTCAAACCCTTGAGGAAAAATTAAGGGAGAATACATATCCTAGCACAGTCTCCTTGGCCACGCCTTTGGACATCATCGTGTAGTCCATTAAAAATTCCCAAGGGAAATTGACCTTTATTTTTTATTATAAGGCACAAATGTATGAGTACTATAGCGTTGGTTTGGACAGAAACCAAGTCAAAGAATTGTTTCAAAATGGTGGTAAATAGAGGTAGACTAGAATTCAAATTGTTAAATAAAATCACTGATTAAATATGTCTTATTATTTTTCATATTGTTCGGACAAACAGAGACATCAGGAAATAACTGACTCAATTAGAAATTTCAATCAAGATCTTGAATTCTAACCTTAATTGGTTTATTAATATTTGTGTACTAAGGCTATTTATTCATGTTGCTTGTCCCAATTCAGTTTCCTTTATATATTTGGTATGCATCTCTTTATTTTTTGAATATGAACTGCAATTGTTTTTGTGAAATGAAGCCTTATTTAATTAATATCATATTTATTTTTTTGATACAATATTAGAGTTTGTTTGCATACTAGATGGAGGTTTCATTTCAAACAAGTGATCTAGTGGAGTTACTCTAAATTAAGGTGCATCAATGAAAAATATTTAGGCCAAGAAACTTAATGTATTTACCTATATTCCCAATGATTTCTAAGACCATTTATATTGATTCAATGGCAAAAGAAAAATATTAGAGTTTTCACCTCATAAACTTCTAATCAAGGATTTAAAATATACTAATGTTTTCTTAAAAAATAGATTTTTTTATGGTATTACGATGTATAGATTTGACAACTTTGATCCATAATATTTTCCATCCATTTTTATTTCTCATAGTGAGGACTTGAGAAAAACCTAACATCGGTGATCTGGTCATCTAAACTATTACTCATTGGAACAACTATGTAATCAAAATATGGTGAATGGTCTTTCTCTTTTTTCTTGCAAAGATCGTATTTATGTCGACCATGATCTCTGCCTATCCTAAAGTTTTCACCTGAATACTAAAGGAAAAATCTAGGCCACCTCAAGTTTAGAATAGTTGACTTTTTATTTTTTGTTGGTTAGCTGGAGGGTTGGTTTTACCAAGACAAGAGCATGGTTGGGATGGAAAAATTATATGGATGAGGGTCCTCCTTGGCTGGTGGCACACTAATGAGATATAAGTGAAATAATAAAGGTAAAAAAACAAGGGAAACAACAAACTAGTCGATGAATAATCTATTGCACAAAGTTCAATACTCAAAATATCATTTCAATATATTAAACATGTATCAAAAACACAATTACTCCCATAGGTTGCAATAAAAACAAATATTCATCAAAGCATAGTTGTTATAAAAGGTTGCATATTAATAAAGATAATTTATATAGTAGCTGAAGGAAAAGAAATGTACTTCCCACAAATCAAAATTGTATTCAAGATAAGAAACACATACAAAATTGGACACAAATACACTGCCATGAATAGTATCTTCACCGGGTAGAGAGATTTTTTCCATGCGCAAAATGGGTCCAATCAGTTGTTTTATTGATATTTTCCCCCAAAATCTCAACCCTTAAAACATACAAAGACTTCATATTTATCATAGTTGCAAAGGCTCTTGTCCATATGGGATTGAGACTTAACTCTATATTAACAATTGTAGAAAAATTTATTAACTTGACTAAAACATTGTTGGAGTACAACAATGTATACTTCACACTTGAATTAATCAAGAAGAGTGGTTTGTATTGAACATAGAAGACCACTTATTATGATTTAAACTAAAAAGAGTGTTGAATTAAACGATTAAAAATTGCCATTGGCGATGAAATTGGACTGATGCATGCACTAGAATGAACTAGGATTGGCAGAAAAAGACTAAGAGCGAAATAAGTGACTTATGTGTTGAGCACTGGAATGCATGAGTGGTGTTTGAGGCCATTGAGGATAAATGGCTCTATTGATAGCTTCTTCACATTACTGCTTGAGGATGAGGTAGGCCTTATGGTGTTTTTCCTAGAGTCTTCGACATTCATGTTTTATCTGTGATGGATTGGTCGCGGTCTATTACAATTATGCTTCTCCTCGTGACTTTCCTTTGATGATTTAGCTTAATAACCAGTTGGTTTCCACGCGTTGGTATTGTATTGGACCCTAAAATTTATATGAGAATGTGATTGTGGAAGTTTTCAAGGATGGTTTGGATCCACACCACTATGCCTCACGTAAAACACCACCAACTCCAACGTACCTCTCTAGCTATACCATGGTTTTGATTGTGGGACCTATCAAGGATGTTAACGTTCGAGTATTTTCCGTCCCTAAAATGAAGTGTGGTCATCAATCATGTTGAAATCTACGAACTGAGTAACCCTGCCATTTTAGCACCCCTGCTAAAGTTGTCTTAGTCTTCCAGTTTTAGACTTCCTCTAACCCCATTTAGAGATGGTGCCAATTTGGAACTTCAAGACTTCGACGGTCTAGTGCTTCGGATATTTCGGCCTATGCTGAGTTGAAAAACACCCGTGGAGTCGTAGGGCCCGAAGTGACGTGGCATCTTGACGTCACTTCGGGACTTTGGCTCTTCGGGACTTCGGGACTTCGGGTTGTTAAGCAAGGAAATCTCCTGAAGTGACTTTTTCTTGGTTGATGTGGTAGTCTCTCGTCACTTCAGGCTTTGGGAGTTCGATAGGTAAAGTATGGAAATATCCCGAAGTAGTGCAGGCCTGGATGATGTGGCAGTCTATCGTGACTTCAATCTTCGAGAATTCAGGATATAAATCATGGAAATATCCTGAAGTAGTATAGTCCTGGTTGACATGGTATTCTATGGTCACTTCGACACTTCATGAGTTCATGATGTAAGGCATGGAAATGTCCTGAATTAGTACGGGCCTGAAGTGATGTGGCACCCTGACATCACTTTGACACTTCAGGCTTCGACTCTTCGGGACTTCGGGACTTTAGGATGTAAAGTTTTGGTTCCAGAAGTCACATATGGATTGTGTCAGAGGTAAGCCTGATACCCATTAGTTTGTATGTCATAGTAAATAATTTAAAGTTTGGTCTAACGGATGCAGCCTCAAGATTATATTGCTTTAACTCAGAATCCTAAACCATGCAATGCATAGGTAAGTGAGGTCTTGATCTAACTTCAGTTAGTAAGTTGTAGTAAAAGGGTGATTAGGGGGAAGAACTGGTAAGAATATGTAATGGCTTTCTATGGACATCATGTCTTCCAACATCCTAAGGACGAAAAGAATCAAGAACGAGATCCTCTGGGACCCAAACATTCATACACTAAGATATGTCTAAATGAAACAGTTACAACAACACGATGACCAAACCTACATCATAATGCTACTGTAACAGCTCGACTAGATCCTCCATGCCCAAGCTACTTAGTATAGGAGGGGAAAAGATAACATGAGAAATCGGTTAAAACTGGTGAAAATATTACAATGATCAAACCTACATCACAACAACATCACAACCCTTGACTGGATCCTCCAATTCCAAGTGTCTTAACACATTTTCTACAGAGAGATGGAAAGAAGTTGACTTTCATTAAACAAGAAGCCTCAAACACATGTACATAACCAAAGAACCAGAGGCCTCATTAAAAATTTACAAGCGAGAGCATAGCTCTACCATCGACCTTTTCAAAATATCAAAATTGAGTATTTATACTGAAAACAAAATCACAGAAGCATAGTCGAGAAGTTGCATTGAAGGCTTTACGTGTGCATGCTTCCTATTGGATTGTGCATATAGTCCTTGACCAGATGTTAACTTTGATCAGATGCAGGCAGCCTTTAGAACAAACCTACTGATGAGATGACTAACTGGCGGTCCTTTCTTGCGCTTTCTACTTATGGAAGAAACAATGTTCAACCACCACCAACCACCTTCATAACTGCTTCATTAGGATCGGGGAAGGTTCAAGTCAACTCTTGACCTGTAATATATGGCGACCAAAGCATTCACTGTCTGGATCTGAGTTGGATGATTACAGGGCAGCCTGACGACAGACGTGGTTTTCGACGAAGTGATTGGCGCACTCGTTATGGAGTAGCGTTTGGGAAATGGGCAAGTGGAAAGTTGTGGACGAATGAGGAGACTGAGGATTGCGTGGGGGCCACACAAGTGGGAGATGAGGTGTAATAGGATGGAAGTGATGTGGAGCGAGGTGTCATAGGGACAGTTAATGGTGAGATGGTGAGTTGAAGACATATGGAGGGAGTGAAAGTGATGAGGGGCGACAACTTGTTGGCCCAGGATAGGACACTATGTGCAGATGCGCATATCGGGGCTGCAAAAAGTGGTTTGGAACTTCACCAGTTTTGGTCCTGATGTGAGTCTTTCGCTGACACGTGGCACCTTCACAAACCACATATTTTTTCCCTGTCCCGCTCAACCCTTTTTATCCTGTGTGCACATTGAGGCTCCGATATGGCCCTCGATCATCGATCTGGGGAACTTAGCTCTCAACTATGCAGATTTGCGCACATATTATCGTGTCACGCCAAAACATCTCGTCACTCCTTCAACTTAGGATATAATCCAAATTGTGGGTTTTTTTCCAATTTTCTTTCATTACTTCACCAAGGGGCCAACATCTTAGGAAAACACCCCCCTTTTACAAATAAATGTGATAACATAAAGAATGGAAATCTCCTCAATTAACTTTCTCCTGGTTGATGTGGTAGTCTCTCATGACTTCGACATTTCGACACATCAAGGATTCTTTCTGGTCGTTAATCCTTGCGTGACTTTGAAGATATGAATGCACAAGAGCTGCTAATATGAACTGCACATGGGATATCCATTGTTGGAAATTGAACCTGTCTATTTTCTTGTAACTCAAGCCCGAAATGGACTTCTCTGAATGTTGCATTTTTTCTCATGGTTTTTCCCCATGCCTACAACATACTTGACCGACCTGTTGTAAGCTCAATTAAAGGAAAACAAGATGACAATTACTTCTAACCAAATCATGATATGTGTTTATACTTCAATAAAAACATAAAAACTCTACGCAAAGAATCATTCAAGAAAGACAACAAGGAAAACCAAGCTATTGAATTGAACAGATGGGGAACTGACTTTATCAACGAGAAGAGGAAAAATTTGACGAAGGCATAGGTAAATGAGAGAGGAGAGGCAGGACTGCATACCTAGGTTATGACATTGATTCTAAACAGGGATAACGCTTCCCTGCGAGGTGATAAGAACAACAGATCGGTGCCTTTGAATTTAATAAGTTGCCCCCACCTCCCTTTTCTTACCTCTGTTATGTCTGCGAGCCATGTATTTCAGAAAACTAACACTGAAGCTAACCCAAGCGCCTTTTTTGGGATATGGAGTCTTTATTGGCACACAAATAACTAATAAAATGCAAAAACAAAAAGGAAATCATTTATGGTACAAGAGGGACCTTCCCTCATCCTTAGACAAAATATTTTTTTAGGAAGCGCCCATTTACTTGGCCTTCGAAGATCTTTGCATCATCTAGATCGTGCAATATAAATGTGTTATTGTCCAGAACCTCAACAACCTTAAAAGGACCAAACCAGAGGTTATCGAACTTACCGTTATTAGACTTATCATCCCTCCTGGCATCCCACCTCAAGACTAGGTCACCTTCTTGAAAGATCTCCTTCTTGGTTTTCTTGTCAAAGGATGATTTGATCTTGCTCTAGTATGATTCGGTCCTATGATCCAATGCTTCTCTCTTTTGTTGAACCTCTATAATCTGGAATATTCTTCATTCGATGTCATTTGGCTCCTCAATCTCTTCTTGCAAGAATTTTAAGACTGGTATACCAAGCTGGGTGGGAAAATTAATGTCTACACCATGGACAAGATGAAACAACAAGGTTCCCAAAGAATTATTGGTGGTGATTATGTTGGCCCACAAAGCATACTTGAGCTTAGATTCCAACATTTCTTGTTTTTGGTCAACAACTTCTTGATAATCCCGATGAGAGTTTTGTTTGATGACTCTGTTGGACCATTCCCCTGAGGGTAATAGTGCTTGGAATGTGTCAATGAAATGTTATGACTTCCACATAAGTCGATCATGGATTTGGACTTGAATTCTTGGGCATTGTATATAATAATCCAATTGGGGTAGCCAAATCTGGAAAAAATATTGTTTTCTAGGAAATTCATGATCACCTTGTCAGTGTCATTCCTGGTGGGCATAATCTTGATCCACTTGGTGAAATAGTTAGTGGCAGTGAGAATCCACTTGTTCTTCCCACTAGAGGATGGATTTATTTCACCTATAAAGTCTAACCCCCATTCTTGAAATGAACCACTAGAAGTGATAGGTTTTAGTGGTAGTGATAGTAAATTTAATTTTCCTACAAATTTCTGACATTCATTGCAGGCCCTAACAATAGTAAATATATCAGAGAAAAGGGTGGGCCAGTAATAACCTTCCCTTAGGATATTAAGATTTGTGGCCTTCCAATGTTGGTGTCCTCCACATACTTCTCTATGAATTTCTATTGTGACTTATTTAGCTTCATTTTCATGAAGGCTTTTCAACAAGATGCCAGCAGGATCCCTCCAATACAAGTTTTGGTTTGAGATGCATAATTTGATAGCCTTCAATTTGAGATAATTGACCTTTGTCTTCTTCACATCTGGATGAAATTCAAGATGTTGTAGAAAATAAATGATGTTTTTGTACCAAGGTGAAGAGGATTAATTTATTATTCCCTTCTTTCCCCTTTTTATTAGAGCCAAAAATGGCAGTTGTGCAAATTAACCTCTTTTCCTTTTTATTAAGAATTTAATATCTTTTACACTTTCACAAGTTAAACAATTAAATTCTTCTTTACAATTTTAAATCCACTGATTTTAATTAAATTCTTACTCTCTTCATTTTACCCCAAAATTTTTATGAAGACTAAAACTATTACATAAGTGGTTTTTAGTTAAATTTTTATTTTTTTATTTTTATACGGTATTTTTCTTAAGATTTAGACAAATCTTACCCCTAGAGAAGTTTTAGACTTACGACTTAGATTCTGAACCGGGCGACATTTAAGTAGGGAAGTTGTTTAAGAATTTCTTAAGGTGCTAAATGTCTTACGACCATCTAGGTTTGTTCCTTTATCATCATTAACGCAATGTGCCCTTCAGGATGCACAACGTGCTCCAAGGGTTCCACTCACCTCTTTTGTTTATTTTGCACGACGTGCCCTTCATGACGCAGCACGTGCTCCAAGGTGCCACTTGCCCTTTTACTTCTTTTGCGCAACGGACCCTTCAGGATGCACCACGTGCTCCAAGGGTGCCACTCGCTTCTTGACTGATTAGTAGACATCAATAACCCCTGGAGTCAACACTCCGCCAGGTGAACTTGTGGGAGACTCTTGCTTCTAAGGAATAAGGCCCCAGCCTTATTGCGCGCCCCTTGGAATCATTGCGAGTGACTGTTGTAGTCTGCCCTCACGACGTTGTGGGTCCTCTCAAACTAGGTAATCGTTAAACTATAGTTCAAGCCATGGCGGGAGTGCTAGTAGGTTGTGGTAGGGTTGTTGTCCACACCTCTCCCTCAACCTCTTTGGTAGTCGTGCGTGTGGCCCCTTTACTCCATATGTGAGTCTGGTTGGCAAGCTATCGTCAGCCTGCATCATCAACAATCATATCAGACATGTCCACATCATATCATCTAATCAAATGTACTAAAATCACAGTAAAACAATCAAACCCCAATAGCACACTCCCTGACTCGATCTGGAGTCCAAGGGTTTCGTTGATGCCTCTGCATCCTTAAGGTCCAAAACCCTGCATACTCAGTAAAATCGAGTTAATAGCACCTGTCTATGTCAATGCAGTAAAACATCATGTCATCTAACATAACGCATCATAATCAAGGACAAATGTTTTAATATCACAATAGTCTGGATCACCTGTGAGCAAGTGTCCTCAAAGAGTAAGTTTTCTCAGTGCGCTAAAGTGGGATGTTACAAACCATAAGAGTTTTCTTACATTGATTATAATTCCATTTTAGGTTACCTCAAGCTTAACAAAGGGTGACATAAACATACTAATTTTTGGTACTATTAAATATTTATACCACTAGTTATACTATCACAACTAAATTTACAGAGAAATAGTTGCATAACTTAAAAAAACAATTATTACATATTAAATTACTATAAAAGAGTATTAACCCTTATTCAAAATATTAAAAATATGTTTATTTAAAAAAATATATATATTCTTAAAATAAAAGTGAACTTTGATGTGTTTTTATAGTGAAAGTACATGCTCTACAAAACATAAAACATCATGGAAGAAATAATAATTAACCTTTATGATATTAAAAAATGGGGGATGAAAAAACATTTTTTTAATGTTTAATTCTTTTGTAAAACTAGGATTTTTATAGGTTGTTAATCAATGAAAACTAAATATATAAATAAATGTTTTTTTCTAATTTTTCAATTATAAAAATAAAATATTAAAAAATATATATATTTTATAATTTTTTTAAAAATTAAAGGAAAAAAAAATTGTTGACACAGAATAATCATTATCATCACAATCATTTGCTTAAAAAAATCTTTATACAAACATTTAAAAATTATGTACTTAAAAAAAACTTTAATTACAAGTACAAACATTAAAAAAAAAAAATAATAATGGAAAATCAAGTATAAAGAGAACAATAAAGAGAATGGAAAATTTGAAATATGGAATGGTGTAACATTAAGTATGGACCGCCTTGGTATTGGAGAATATCTTAAATCTCAACACTGTTTTGCAGATACGAATAGAATTATAATAGAGAATGAAATGTTTGAGGTATGGAATGGTTAATGCTAATTATAAAATTTGATGCAAGCAAAGTTTTACCACATATTAAAATTAACCACTCCACTAGGTTTCTGTTACAAAAGAGGCTTCTTAATTAGGTGAGAAGACTAGCGGACGTTTAAGGGATGAAATGTGAAAACGATATCATAAAAAGTTTAATAATATATATTAGATAATATGAATTGGATTTCTTTAAACTTTTGTCCTAATCACATCTTCACACTTCCATATCTGGTCATATGGATAATATAAAAATATAAATTTATTAGATATCATCCCAGTCTTTAATTCAAAATATTCTCAATTAAATGTATATATGAAGATAGCTTTGGAGAATACCTCATCCAATGCAATCCTACATGACTCAACAACATTGTTTCTTGAAATTAAAAGGAAATGTAGATCATTATATCAGTTGTACTGGTTAATGGAAACTCTCTAAAAAAAACCATAGTTAGATCAGCCATAGTTATTAGAGCCTTTGCTAAAGAAACCATATGGGTATTCTTACTCTATTTGCACGTCCTTCAATGTGAGGTGTAAGTAATCATTTATATGATTTAGAGTTTTTGTCAAAAAAATATTACTCTATTTGCATGTCCTTGTACCTCTTTGAATGTGAGGTGTAAGTAATTATTTATAGTTTGATTTATACAATAAATATATAGGAATCATTGTCTAAAATTATGCTTCATTTCTGATTTTAAAGATTAGACTCTAAAACTTAGTGGATAAAAGAAGAAAAAAAAAATGGTATAACAGTTGTGTATTCTTATTGAAATTTTCAAGATTACACTCTTCAACTTAATGGATAAAAAAAAGAAAAGAAAATGGTACAAGAGTTGTGTATTCTCATTGAAATTAATTCACATTAGTTTAATTTTTATTGTATTATTCTTGAGATTAATTCATCAAATTGTTTTCGGAGTAAATTAAAAAAGTGGACAATCTTAATCAAGGTTTTGTGATTTTAGTTGTCAGAGTGGTTATTGTGATTGCTAGGAAAATATACACACTAGTGATTTCTATAATTATCTTGAATCTTAATCAATTTTTAACTAAAATTGTTTTTCAAATTTGGTAGGGATTTTTATAGAAATTACAGTTCCACTAGATTGATGGGAACTTTGACCATGGAATTTTTTCCCTAAAAGTTTTAGCCAATTTTTTGAAGACCTATATCATTGGAAATTCAAAAAAATGAATGAATGAGCATAACATAAAGTAAATTAGTTGTCAAATTTAATCTGTCCACTTTTTAAGTCACTCCATTGTGTTCCAATATATACTCTCTAAAATTAGTTCACTATGCATTTTGAATTGAATTTTTCTTAAAACAATACACCAAATTATTTTCAGCAATACTATTGTTTGTATTAATCTAATGAATGATTGAAAATGTAAGATTGTAGAAATTAGGGCACCAAATTATTTTGTAATATATAATTGTTGAAATCAATATACCAAATCAAATAATAATTTTTCCAACAATAATACACCACCATAATATAGATAATACATCTTATCTATATTATATTATCTATAAATAATGGAATTTCACCCAACAAATCATATTTCTTATAAAAATAACTTTTAATATGATGATGATGATTAACTTCCACTAAAATCTAATTAATCTATCAAACCTTAAAAGAGTAAGACCATCATTTTATATTATCATGAACCACCTTCAACAACAAGTTACTCAGTGACCCCTCACGGTAGCCGATTTATGCATAATGAATATATTGCTTTGGTAGATGGGTTTTTAACTTTGTCGTTGAATAACATAGTTATGTTTGCCTTCAGATTTGATTCTCATAACTATACGATGGAGGTAATTTAACTCTGAAGTCTTCATGCTAATTTGCGTGACGATAAATATCTCCCTTTTTTCGTTTTCCTTCCTATCTAGGTTGGATTAGTTTTGATCTTATAACATTCACCGATATTGGTTAATTCCAAAGGAATTTTTGTCTATACTTAAATAAATAATCATGTTCTAACCTTATATTTTAGTAAAATTTTGTGGGTCATAAATATTATATAAAGAATAGTCTAGAGTGTCATGAATATTATTGAACATACTTGTGTATTTTCAAACATTTTTCATTTTCTATTTTAATTTTACATATAAACATTTTATTTAAATTTTACAAGTAAACAATTTTTTGATTGAATGGAAAAACTATTATTTAAATAATTTTTTCACATTGCTAGAAAAATACAATTATAATTATAATCTTATATATAAATAATATTTTTTAATTTTATAAATAAATATTTTTTAATTTTAATAAAAAATACAATTTAAATAATTTTTATTTTAATAAAAAAAAATTATAATTATAACTTTTGTCTTTCAAACTCTAACTTATAATAATGCCCTTATTCACAACATATGGAATTTTATGAAAATATGTATTAGACAAGGGAGGTATATTTAGGGTTTAGTCATTTGACTTTACTTAGTATACATACAATAAAATATATAAAAGAATATTGTTTTCTTATGGTTTTTTTTTTTTTTTGTATTAATTGGAATTTAAAAGTTTTTTTTATAATATATTATTTAATAATTTTTTAAATATGTATTTAGATTAATTAAATATATTATTTAATAATTTTTTAAATATGTATTTAGATTAATTAAATTGATTTTTAGAAAAAAAACAAATATGAAAAATAGTAGATTATGTTAATTATAATATAAAATAGTTTTATATTAGTGTTGGTTCATAGTTTATGAATTTCCTACATAAATACACTATAGGAAGTTTTGAAACATTTAATTTTTAGAGTGAAAACTTCATCCATCATCACCAACAAATAAAACCTAAAATAGATTTTATAATACTTAATTTTCAATCATTTATTGTTTTTATTCCTCTTAAGCAAAAAAATCTATAACTAATAAGCCATAGCAACTATAGCAACTGTATTATTTCCAAAAAAAAATTATTATCAATTAATATTTTTTTTTTGTGAATAAAATGTACATCCTTATATTAATTCCACCTAAGAGCATACAAAAAGGCATGCATCTTGTCCACTTACAAAGATGCATGCAACTAATCGGCTTACAAAATTGGCTAAGAGAAATGGGACCGGATCTACGGTTCAGATCTCCTTTGTGACTTCCCGACTTGGCCAGATCGACGATTCAAATCTCCTTGAGCACCAACGATCTATATCTTCTTTCGCGATTTCGCGTATAGTGACTTCGCGACTTGGGGAGACAGCTTCCTCCATGCTCTGAACTCTGGAAACCCGAGTTCCCAAAATTTTCTTGCGTCAGATCAATGGGACCAGATCAACGGTTGAGATCTCCTCTAGAAACAACGGTCCAAATCCATGCTCACATATCGTGATTTCACGTTTCGTGACTTGGGCATATAGCTTCCTCCATGCTTCAAACTCTTGAAACCCGATTTCCTGAAATTTTCTTGCGTCAAATCTATGGGACCAAATTGATGGTTAAGATCTCCTCTAGCACCAATGGTCTATATCCGCTCTCTCATTTCGCGATTTCATGTTTCGCAACTTCACAACTCGGACAAACAGCTTCCTCCATTCTCTGAACTCCCAAAACCCGAGTTCTTGAAATATTCTCGCATCAGATCAATGGGGCCAGATCGACGGTCTAGATCACCTTGAGCATCAACTGTCCAGATCCTCTATCGCTTTCCGTGACTTCGTGAATTTGTGAAGCAACAGCCTCCTCTGTGCTTCTCACTCCTGATTATCGAGGTCCCTCAATCAACTCCCAACTCATGTTCTTATGTCCTAGCTCATGAGATTTTGATCATTTCTAACTTGGAAGAGAATCTAAGTAGACAAAGGTGGCACCCCATCTGTATTAGGGCCATCCAGCTGAGCAACCTCCTCGTATTGGAGCCAGAGGGGAGAGTTTTGAGACTACCTGGAATAGTGGAGAATGATCTCTTGGATAGAGTCAATTAACATTATGGATAGATTGAATTTTTAACAATTTAAGAATGACAAAAATAGTCAACTCCAAAATAATTTAATACCTATCAATATTATTAATAATGAAATAAATTTTTAATAATATTAAAAATGTTAAAAATTAGTAACTCAAAGTTAATATCAGTGTCTATTAATACATCATGAGTGGGCTCAATGGTTAAGAACATGTGTTTCCTCTTAAAAGGTCACAGGTTCACATGACTTATTCCCATATATACAATTTAGAGTTTAAGTAGGATGATTATCCTAACATATTATATTGAATAAAAATACTATTTTCCACTTTTAATATGACTTCTTCTAACCTATTTTCAAGTACCAAATATATTCTATACGAAAAATAATCAAAACAGAATTAAAAATATTACTTTTATTGGAATACAGAATACCATGCCATTGAAAACACTACTTCCTACTTGCTGCTGTGCCGTTCGAAATTCTACTTCCAAATTGAGGACAGGTTTTAAAATGTATTTGTCTTTACAGTAATGATCATCCAAGAGGTTGGTAAAATAGACGTTGAAAATGCAACGTGTATTGCATAATTAATACACAACTTTAGGATTACAGTGAACGTACCATGGGTTGGCAACAACGATTTTAGATTTACCTTGATTTTGCTGTGTAATTTGCCCTCAATCTGGCCATGGGAAGCCTCACATGACTCTTCACTGTGAAGGCAACACGGGCCTGATGTGCATCAACGCGGCTAAAAGGTCTGACAATTCCGAGTTATTGCATCAATGATGGAATTCTTCAGTATCCTTCCGAGTTATTTTGACTCTCACGTCGTGCGATCGCACTATTGCGCTGTATCTGGTCCCGAGTTGCTGGGAATTTATTCGTCATAACTCCATTTTATGTATTATGTCCCTACAGTCACAAGGAAATCCCAAGCTAACACTTAAATCGAAGTCCCAATCTAACGCTTAAATATCAGGTTGTTTGTAGAGAGATTGGTTTGTATAATTTATGTGACATTTATTTTGAAGTATAGAGAATTTCTATTTCTAAATAGATGGATAATTTGATCGTTTACTTTAATGGATATATATCAATGAAATGGTTTCTTTTTATTAATATTTTTTAATTTCATATATCATTCTTACATTAAATATAAAAATTACACAAATTCTTTTTATCATACTCAATAATATATCTCCAGATTGAAAATAATTTAAGTGATCCTAATTCTTACATTAAATATAAAAAATTACACAAGTTCCTTTTATTATACTCAATAATACATATTTAGATTGAAAATAATTTAAGTGATCCTAATTGGATCTTTGTTAAAACTTTTTGAAATTTTGTAATAAGTATGCCTTATTTTTTGAAAATTTCAGAAACATGTGTTTTTTTTATTAATTTAGTGTTTTTGATAAAAAAGTGGAAGTAGAAATAAATATGGAGACATCCTATTTTTTTTTTTATAAGGTTGTAAGTTATCTCTTTCTAGGGTGTGTAATTTGGTTTTAAAAGACTTCAGTGAGCTAGAGAAAGATAAATCTGTTTTTGTTCAAAGGGTACCTAGTCCTCCTATTTTGGAAAGCTTGTGATTCTTTGATGGAGCTTCTTAGAATGGGGGTTCAAAATGTGGAGCAGGTGCAGTTTTAAAATGTCCACATATTGGTGTGTACAATATTAAGATGAATTGTGGTCAAGGTACCAATTCTTGAGGGGTGTTGTTGGCCTTATGGAGTACTTTGTTTTTTGTTCATTTCAAGAAGGTAACTAATTTGCAATTGGTAGGGAATTCAAAACCAATTCTTGAGGGGAGTTGTTGGACTTATCGAGTACTTTATGTTTTTCTCATTTCAAGAAGGTAACTAATTTGCAATGGGTAGGGGATTCAAAAGTTATAGTGGATTGGTTTTCACTATATGCACGTGGCCTCTTTAAAGCCTTGGACCAAAAAAATTGTCATTTTAACTCCAAGTTCCAAGTGTTGAAGATTTAGCATATCTACAGGGTGCTTAATTTGGAAGCACATATCCTCTCTAAACAAGCTCTGGATATTGAGGAAGGAAAAATAGTGTTTGCTAAGGAGGGAGGATATGGCTAAGAGCCTTTTGAAGTTATGTCTATTTTCTAATTTGGATTTTTTTTTTTGTTGCTATGGTACTACGAAAGGGGATGTGAGGTATGTTTGGCTCATGATTTTTTTGTTTGGGTCTGTGGTTGGGGAGGATATTTCTTTGAATTTGAATTAGAGAAATTTTCTCATCAGTGATATGTGATGTTTTTTTCTATATTTACTAATATAAGAATTTTTTTTTCATTTTGTAAAGAAACAAACCATTCTATAGTTGGCCTTCCAAAGGGATCCCATTAAAAATGGAGTTTTTCGGAAATAAGGACATCAACATGGAGATGCAAGGACAAATGTGGAGGACAATAGAAAAAATGAAAGATCAAAGAGAGGGAAACCTGCTTGAAGTTGAGTGTATCAAGGAGTTAATGAGCCTCTCTGTGTTGAACGAAGTGTCTCTAATCTATGGTCATCTACAATTTGGTATTTTTATCTACGGTGTGCATGAATTTACATCCCCACAATATATTTTATTCATTTGCTAGACACCCCCACTCACTTATGGGTCAATTATTTCTAGCATTTAATCTCTAAATCCAATTTTACACTCACATCAACTCTTATTTTAAAACACATTCCATAAATGGATTTTTCCACATAGCCAAATGGTTATCCCCTCTATCATTGATTCTATTGTTTCCTTGGTATCATTAATGACCTATGGGTGAAGAATATTGAGTTGTATTAGCGCTTATGTAGAGGAGATTTTTTTTTCCTAACTTAGAGTTCGAGTGCAATGTGGCATATGTATTTTTTTTTCTATAGAATTTGTTTGATACAAAAGATCTTAAAAGGGTTATGCAAGTTATTTTCTAAGAAATTTGTTAAAAGGCTACGAAGGTTGTTAAAAATGGTACTCAATTTGTTGTTACAAAACCTATTTGCTACAAAAGTTGTTGAAGAGGCAGTGAATTCAAATTACTCAAACAAGAATTGAAGAAACATCCATGTTGGTGAGATGGATGAGCCATAGACATACTATTTACAAATTAAATGGTATCAAAGTAGGTTCATTAGATACCTTGAAGAAAATTCCATGGGAAAAGCATTGAAGAGGGAGAAGTCGAAAGAGTTGAGAAACTTCAAAAGGAAGATCCAAGAGGAAAGTCAATATTGGAGTTAGAGAGCAGATGACATGGAAAAAGAGCTTCCTAAGTGTGAGGACTAATTCATTTCCATGAGGAAGAAATTAAACAAGAGTAGATTTCAATTCTTGCAACTAGGGGATAAATTCACTAATCTAGATAATTCACAAGATGAGAGGTTCACTGGAGTGATTGCTTAGATATACCAAGACTTCACAATGAAGGAAGAGGCCTTGATGGAGCTACAAGAATTTTTCCAGTAGACCAAGAAAGTCCCTTACATTTCCATTGTTGAAGCGAGCACCATGACCACATCAAGCATGGTAAACCCACATTTGAAGACCCTTTCTCAATATGCATTTGGTGACATTGAAAATCATAATAGAGGCATCAATTCCAAGCTCATGAGGAAAACGGGATATGATGGACAAGCATTAGGAAAGGAAGGCCAATGAATTTTGATCTCCATTGTAGCTAAATAGAGGCCAAATCATGATGTCATAGGTTTTGGTTGACAAGGATCCATGCAAATTTCATCTTAAACTACTCTCATCAAGGTAAGAAGCACCGAAAAAGAAGTGATTCCCATATACAAAAAGGAAAATGGAAAAGGAAGGTGCATGGACCCACTTAAATTTGGTTCTATAGGTTAGAAGAGGGAAGCAATGAGATGATTCTACCATCCATAGTTTCTTCATGTATTGTTGGTACTCTTAAATCCCACTCATCTCTGTTCACACTACAAATCTTCATCAGCGTTGTCTCCAAGATCTTATTGAATTCTTCAATTGTCCCATTCACTTGCGGGTGGTAGGGTGTGCTCTTCTGATGATGGACTACAAATTCATCTTTCAAGGCTTTAATGGTCTTATTAATAAAATGTGTGCCTTGATCACTCATAAGGATCTTTGGGCATCCAAACCTATTTATGATGTCATAAAATATGAATCGCGCAGCTGTAGTTGCACTACAATCTCTAACTGCTCTTGCTTCGTCCTATATGGTCAAGTAATCTGTCGTAGTGATTATGTATCTAGCTCCTTTGTCCTTGCCTGGTGGATTTATAGGTCCCACTAAGTCAATGACCCATTTCTCAAATGATTGTAGGGTCATCTGTGGTGCTAAAAGGCATTTCATCTCTTCCGGAAAATTTCCCAACTCTTTGACATACATCACAGGCTCTGTAATAGTCCTTAACATCTTTGTGTAAGGTAGGCCACCAAAGGCCAGCTATAAGAACCTTATGCGCTGTTTATTTTCCTATGTAGTGTCGATGCCTTCATGAGCTTTTGTGGGGATCAATGGTCATTTTGCATCCATAACACGCCTCCTCAATATCTCATCGGGTCCCATATTGTATAGTTGTCCAGCTATAAGTGAGAATTTTGTAGCACACACTACCAACTGTTTCTTCTGGGTGATTGTATATTCATTGGGTGGCATTCCTGTTGATAGGAACTGGACTATCTCTGTGAATTGATCATCAATATTTATAATGGCCAGCAATTTTGCATCTGACAATGTATCCTCCAAACTAGTAGGCTCTTCTCCATGTTCCAACCTCGAAAACTGGTCAGGACCTTTGTTCATTCTTCCTAGCTTAACCATGATCTCAAAATCATATTCTTGAAATAGCAGAATCCATATGCATATTCTCCCCCCCAACAATGTCTTATTGACTAAGTATTTCAGTGCGGAGTGATCAGTAAACATCTTAAAGTGTCCTTCCAACAAGTAGTGGTGAAACTTCTACAACACATACACCATGGCTAACCCTTCTCTCTCAGTGGTGGTGTAATTAATCTCACTTGTTCATAGCTTCCTGCGAGCAAAGTCTAATGGTTGGTCAATGTCTCCATCTCCCGTTTGTGCTAAAATAGCTCATAATGCAATAGAAGATGAATCGACATGCATGTGAAATTCCTTGCTCCAATTTGGGAAAACCAGAATAGGTGCAGTAACCATTTTTTGTTTCAATGTGTTGAAGCTCTACTGGAATTCTTCTGTCTAATGAAACTGACAGTGTTTTTTCAAAATATTCTCCATGGGTGTTGTGATCTGTGCATAGCCTTTAATGAACTTCCTGTAGTATCTAATGTGTCCCAACACAGTGTACAACTATTTGAATGAAGTAGGAGAGGGGAAATCAACTACAATAGAAATCTTAGATGGGTTTACTAAAAGTCCCTGCTTACACACAATATGGCCTAACAACACTCCAAAGGGTGAAAATAAGATGCACTTCTTCAAGTTCAAGGAAATCTGACACTGTCTGCGCTTATCCAACATTAGTCTTAAACATTCAACATGATTTTGTAATAAGATAAAAACAATCCAATCATCAAAATATGCTTCCAGAAATTTATGTAAAAACTCCTTGAACCCTTCGACCACTACCCTGGAAAAGATGGCTAGGGAATTATTCAATCCAAACGATATCACTGTATACTGGTAGGATCCTCATTCTGTTGCAAATGTGGTCGTATGGAGATCTTCCTTGGAAAACGCGATCTGATGGTATCCTGAAAATCCATATGTAAAAGAATATACCTCCTATCCTCCTACATTATCCAACACTTCGTCAGTAAATGGTGTAGGGAATGGGTCATGCAAATAGGCATCATTCAGCTTCCTGAGATCTACACAGATCCCAATCTCTCCAGTTTTTTTATCCTTCACCACCATACGTCTAATCCATTATGACTCTTCAACAGGTTCTATGATTCGTGCCTCCAACATTTTGTCGAGTTCAATCTTCACTTTCTCCTTATATTTAGGGTTCAATCTGTAGGGTCTTTGTTTAACTAGCCTTGCATCTGGTTTCAAAGGGATCCTCATATCTCTTATAAACCTTTTAATTCCCTTCATATCAGTGAAATTGGTTGGAAGCAAGTCATGGTATTCATGCAGTAACTTTGTGATCTTGTCAATAGAGGCAACATCCCAATAATCTCCAACATTTTCAAGCTTCGGTGTTTTCTCTGTTCCAATATTGACTTTTTTTATTTTAATTGGTTGTCCAATGAAAGGTAGCTCAATTATTGGTCTTTCTATATCCCTTTGGCCTTCTATTTCGGTGATTTTCACCTTCCTAGGATCATCATCTTCGTCAGCAATGATATTGTAACAACCTTGCAGTTTCTGAAGAGGTGCAGTCCATTCGTCCTCTTCTTGTTCCAAAGGGAGGCTAGGTGCCTCCTCAAATACTTCTTGTATTACAATTTGTAATGCTTGATCCACTGTAGGATATTGGATTTCAAACAAAAAGGTAGTTACAAAGTTTTCGGTCATACCTTCCCAATCTACAATGATGAGGCATAGTTCTGCTTGAAGATACCAGTTGATAAGGGTTGTGTCCAGTGTTTTGATGAATTTTTTCACCCAGGGCTCTTGAGGAATGTTGCTCCAAGCTTCCTCGTAACTTCACACATGGTCCTTCAGACAGCTTCTACCTGTGTACCTATCTTCACAACCTTCTACTTGCTCTAAAAACTGTGTTGTCATCAAAGTGTGACATTGTACCCAGTCTGTAATGTTTTTCTTGTGTGTCCCCCACCATCTTGTTGGGTTTTCTTTCAAGGCCTCATCCATTGCCAACAATCTTTGTTGTGTTGGTACAATTTATTCAAAGTCCAACAAGAATGCTTCTAAATGATTCAGACCATCAAAGGTGGGAAATTTACTTACTATTGTGTCGATCCAACGAACTTCTCCGGTTAATATAGCACATCTCCTTGTAGATACTTCATACATTTTATTCTGCTAGTTTTCCAGTGCTTCTTATGAATTTGATGAACATGTCCTATCACTTCTCCAGCTTAGGTTCCCATCCATCGTATGATTAATGCAATCTCGTTGTCTAGATGTTAATTTGTATATGTTTTCTAGTTCATATGCGTGGTATTCTTATCTGATAGGTTATGTGTATCTCCTACCTTCATCAAGATCCAAAGGTGCAATGACCCTAAGGCCATATCCTTCAAAAGTCATTCTTCGTTTCTTTAAATCAACCACTGTAGAATTATTGAAAGCCCAATCAATTCTTAACAGCACAGGGTAAGGACAACTATCATCAACTATCTCAATCACCTTGAAGTATGCAAACGTCCTTACTCCATCGATGTCCACAGGGACATGTTCCGATATTCCAAAGGGGCTTACATCTTGCTGATCTGAAATTCTAAGCCTCATAGGGGAATAGATAAAATTAGGTTTTCCCATCAGTGCCCAAGTCTTCTTCGTCTTGACATTGACCTCCGACCCTAAGTCGAGGACCACATAGTCGATGTCATACTCTCCAATTTGAGCATTTAGGTGTAGTTCCTTATTTGTCCTTCTTTTTTTATAGACTTGGTGTACTGCTCTATTCAACAAGCGATCTATATTTCCTAGGTCATACTATCTGATTAAATTTTGTAGCTCTTGTACAACGTTTTCATCCTAAATCAACTTAATACAAGTATATAAGAATTCCATGAGCTTGATAACCTCTTTTCCTTCTCCTGGCAGAGAAGATTGATTGAATTCCAGAGGAATTCCACATTCTCTTACTTATGGTCTTGTCTTCGATAACGAACCATGGTCTCTCCCGAATTCGTTTCTTGCCTCCTCAAATATTTGTTTTTCTTTCTTTGCATTGAAAACTCATGTCTTCTCTACATCTTTCCTGACTCTTGATTCTTCTGTAGTAATTCCTTGGGTTTCTTTGTCTTCTCCTGTAACAACTTCTCCTCTAGTGATAACAGTGACTCTAGGGTCCTCTTCGTGAGGTTCAACGTATATCAGTTGCACTTGTCCCATACCTCCTCCTCCTCCTCTTCCTCTGAATCCACTGCGAGGGTTGAAGCTTCCTCTTCCTAGAGAATTATATTGTGTAGTGTTTCCTTCTTGTTGTACTTCGCCTTGAATTTTGTATATATCCCTTGACCTTTCATGCATGAGGTCATAGGACCTACAATCCCTATCGTCATGCCCCACCAATTTACAAAACATGAAATACATATTTGTGGGTGTCTGAACATATTTTTGCATGTAGTATCATTCACCAGGACGATGTCTATTTTTACATACCTCGCACCGTGGTAAGGTAACTTTATTTAAAGGGCTCGAGGCTCCAGATTCCAAATACTCATGAAATAGGGGACAGTTCTCCTTGTCATGGCCTTCTAATTTGCATATAATGCACCAAATACCTTCTCTTTTATCTTTTCCCTTGTCTTTCTTCATATCTTCAACCTGCAGAGATAAACCAGTTAGCTGACTCAAGATTTGATTCATACGTGAGATGGATTCTCCCATAGGGGATGATTCTAACTTCATGGCGATCTCCAGTGCCTCCGCCTACAAAGAAATATTTTTTTGCATCAGAGGAACTCTGATGTGCGGTAAGAGGGAAGAAATGAATGACTCCTTGTTCTGATCGTCTGGGATCTGAAAACTCAAATGGCCTGTCAAGGTCTTAAATCTCTAATCAAACTCCCACATAGGTTCAACTATTCTCTGCTTGATTTATTTTAGTTCTGTAATGCACTGGGAATATGACTTAGGTTTCTTGAATTTGGAAATTAGTGCAGTCTTAATGACATCCAACGGCTTAGGTGCAGCTCCTTGGACAAATTGCATGTACCAGCTCAATGCACGATCTCTCGGGGTATTACTAAACTGAGTTCGTTTAACAACTTCGTCTGTGATATTTTTAAAACTCCACACAGCTTCACATAGAAACCAATGTTGATCAGGATCTTCATATCCATATCCTCTGAAGGTGGGTAACCTCATCTCATCTGCCATAGATCATCCTAGGTTTCATGACTGAATATGTGGTGGACTACTAGTGACCGTGCTCTGAGTTCTATGGTGACTCTAATTACTCTGGTTGCTTAATGTTGCTAAGACAACAAGAGGAATAATAGTACTCACTTCAATAGTTGGCGTGGTTCCTGAAGTTTCTGTCTCTTCCTGGTGAGGTTCTTAAGCTTTCCCTTCCTCTTCCCTATCATATTCTCAATGTTCTTCGTCTGTGAAATCTGCCTCTTCTCCACTATAGAAACCCTCGTCCTCGTAGTTCTTCTTAAATTGGTTCGTAAGAGGAACTTATTTGAACACTCTCCCACTGCGCGTATGTCCAAGCTCTATGTCACTGTCACTGTCCAAGTTCTTGACCATTATCCTTTTCCAATCCAACCAACTATTGGACCTTTAAGATGTTCTTCTCATGCAATAGCATCTTAATCCTCAACTTCAGAAATTGTAAAAATTTTCCCCTAGGTCCCTTAAAGAAATACTTCTTGGATTGGCTATATGATTCTACTCTGTCAACAACAAACTCAGTGATATACCCTCCAATGGTGCTATCAAACCAGTGATATACTTCTCTTGACATGGTGTTATCTACTCTCTTGATATTCTTGATCAACGCCGACATCCAAACCATAGGTTGTCTAGATCTGATCTCAACCTGGGTATCTGCTAACCTAGCTAGCCACTCATATAGCTCCTGATGGATTCCTCCAAAGAAAATATCATGTACATCAGTAAAGATATATCTTCCCAACCAATGCTCTATATTATTATTAGGGTTCTTGTTCCGGGCTTCAATGAAGTCCTTTTCTTGATATTCTATCCACTTATGAATCTCTCTCTTCAATGGAAACCACCTTGACATTCCCTCATGAAGATTCTTGTCCTGACAATGGAACCATTTGTTGGCATAGGGGCAGACCCAGGGTTCAGCGCCAAGAGCGCACCAACAATCCCTAATTATTGGCCCTTTCGACAACACCTGTGAGGCATATGCAGTCTCACCTGAAGTAGCTATGGGGGGGTTGTAGGACATATATGTCTACAACCAAGGGAATACAAAGTGGATCTGATACAAGAACAACACAACATCTAGATATCAATTACCATCTTATATCTACTTCTCACAACTATCTATCAGATCTAACACAATAGTGCAATAACAATATATCCATAACAAGAGAACACAACATCAATCACATACAACATAAGGATGTACGTGGTTCACCATCTCTCTAGGGATACGTCCATAGAAATGTTCTTTATAATATATTAATATGAAAGCATACAGTTATCATCTACACTCTTAGCTAGCAGATCTTCTCTCTTTCTCTCTGTCTTCCTTCCCTGCGCATCTAGCTATAGGGTTGATCTTTGCACCTAGCTGAAGATCTTACAACACAAACTTCCCTCACTCCTCAATGATTCTCTCTCTCACTACAATAATCACTCCTAACGAACTTGGAACGAACAATAACAAAAAATACAATGACAACCACGCATCTCAGGTCCTCTTAACCTTTATTTATACATTACAATATCTCACCGATAGCCTTAGGCCAAAACCTAAGTGTCAAAACCCTAGATACCAAAACCCTAGGTGTCTAAAACCCTAGGTCAACTGGACCCATGTTTTCAGGGCTTCACCAGCCTGTCTTTCCTTCCTTCTCACACGGTGCTCCAAAGAATCCAACGGTGGATTTTTCCTCTTGTTGAGTTTTCCACGATCCATCTTCCTTGTCAATATTTCATCCTTGATCTTCGCATCCAATGACTTTCTTTCTCTTACCTCACTTCGTCTTTTCTGTTATTCTGCTCACTTCGACCCAATATCATTCACTGTGTCTTTCGCGCAGTTCACATTTCATCTTTTCTTCCTTACTCTTTTATTACTTCCATCCCCAAGGGTAAACAGTCATTGTGTGATGAAAAAACATGCATATGTGTGCGCCTGTGGGGGGTGACATCCACGCACATGTGGCAAAGCTGGGGGTTTTGAAAAAAACTTTTCTTTTTGGATTTGTTTCATTCTATGAATTGTGATGGTTGATCAAGTGTTCTTTATGTGAATGCAGGTGATCAGTTTAGTATGTTAGTCCACTGGAGGGAGAGGGACTGGGTGCTTCTTAGAGATGCGGTGAAGAATGATGAGCCGGGTGTTTGGGGACCTTCGGCAGCCTGTGGGTTGCTAAAGTTCTTTGACTGCTCACTGCTATGGGCACAAGAGTACCTGTTGTAGTTTTTTATTTCTATGTGGAGCACTGAGTTGTAGTGCTTCATTGTGCAGGGTGAGCAGATGACAAGGGAATTAGAGTGAATGGTTGAATATATATTTAACAAAATATTCCATACAACCTATAGATTTAAAATAGCCCACATGCATGGCTAGTCATTTCCAAGACAACCCATACACACTGAGTAATCCTGAAATGAGTATCTCACCCCAAAATTAGGAAGAACATATGTTCCCTGATATACCCTATGATCTTCCTCACGAGGGATTGAACCAATTCAGAAGAATCACAAGAGATTACGCCCGACAGATCGACACATTTCCCTTAGCCCCGTTACTTCCTCGAAGAAAAAAAATAAGAATACTAGTGGTCGAGTCCCCCAACTAGGTCTTTGTGCACACAGTAGAGTACCTGATAGACTTCTCCCTCACTAAAATCCAACATCCTCTTAATATAATCCCTGAAACACCAACCGACAACTTCTCTAAGCCCGACGATTTTTTGGAAGAAGAAGGGTTTAACTCAGGATCTGAAGGCATGGAAGATAACAATGACCATGATGAAGAAATGGGAAACCGAGCTCAGAATAATCAAAATTGGTTGTCCATATATGCTTTGGCCATCCCAGTATGAGTACATAACCTTTCCCGACACCCAGAGAAGTTACTCCCTAAATTTGACCTTGAAACCTCGGGATTTCCTAAAGACCATATCAAAAAATTCATACTAGCTATCAAACTGATGAATGTCCAACATGAAGACGTAATTTGCAGGCTATTACCCTACACTTTCAATAATTCGACCTCCACATGGTATTTTAACTTACCTGTAGGATCCATAACTAGTTAGACAAAGTTTCAAAAGGATTTTCTAGATAAATTTGTAGAAGAAACTACTACAGGAGATTTGATGGATGAGTTGTTTGCTGCCACCATGAGTTCAAAGAAAAGGGTTAAATACTTAAATCAAATATCCCACACCATCTTAAACAAATTCCAACCCAAATATAAACCTACTCAAGAGTTACAAATCAAAGTATACACTAATGCTCTCCTAGCTTCTATTTTCATGTTTGTGAAAAAGGTTGCCAAACCAAACTTAGCTGAGAATTTTGAAGAAGCCAAAACAATAGAGTTCCAAATGAAGGGATGTAAAGAAGGCTAGGTCTCATTAGTTAAAAAAGAATCTCAACTGCCTCCCAAGAGAGGACTACTGCTGACTAGAACCCTAGGGAAACAAACAAAACAAGGTCCCAAAAATGGAAGCAGGGACATAGAGGACCTACAACACATGGTCAAGAAGTTGTGAAATGAAATTATAGACATGAAGAGAAGCACAGGGGAGGGAAACCAAGGCCATAGGCCCTATAAAATATTTTTTAAAAGAAATCCTCATTTAAAAGCGATTGAAACTCCCCCAGCCAACTTAAACATCGATTTGGGAAATGTAACATCCGACTCTTTTTGTACCTATCATCCAAAGAATCACTCTGAAAGAGACTGGCCTCAATAGGTGCATGCCATGAATTTGATGGCCAATCAATTTCTAAATGAAGTCTCCCTAACCGAACAATCAAGTGGCACAATTATGAATATTTTTTATAATGAATAGGTTGATCCACCGGAAGAAACATCCATGTTAATATGGGACCTTGACCTACCAATGCCCTTCAATGATCTATTTGAGATTCAAGAACCACCCACAGAAGTCTTAGTTGTGAAAACACAAAGTAGGGGTCAACCTGTCTCAAACGACCTTACTACAACCTAAACTTCGGGAGGAAGACAAGCTATAGATCACCTGAAAGGACCTTCTTCTCCCTGAAGAAATCCTATAAACATCCATACACGAGAATCGCCCAAGCTAGACTACAACATAGTAGAAGACATAAAACATTTGAAGGAAATCATATTGGTCATGGATATATGTAGAATCCCTCAGCAAAAGGAATTTCTATTACAAGCATTAAAAATGGTAGAGAATACCACAACAAGCACTAACCAAGGAGGAAATATAACTCCCACAGACACAAGCAATAAACCAAATGTGAATGCCTTCTCTAAAGATAAGAAGGGAAAACCTTTTGTCCCTCCATTTCTTTTGACGTTTGAAGTATTCAACAAAAACCTCCATAATTGTTTGGTTGACTCAGGAGCATCCTCCAATCTTATGCCATGGTCTATTTGCAAAACATTAAATGCATTCCCTCTCAAAAGCGATAAACATGTTATACAATTAGACAGGACCCAACTGAAGGTCATGGGAGAACTCAAAGATGTAATGATCAAAATAGTGACACACCCTAAATTTGTGCAAGTAATCAACATAATCGTTGTAGATATCCCAGAAGCTTATGTATTTTTATTAATCTAAGATTGGTATGAGAAGTTAAACAAATACTTTAGTACAAACTGGTCTCACCTTTGGTTTCCATTAAAGGGGCACACGAACGTGATCAGGATCAATTGGGAAAGATATCTAAAACATATTGTGACTGACTTGGAAACCCTCAATGAACCCTCATCGACAAATTTCCCTCTGCTAGGAAATTATTCATGTGACTCTGACTTCAATAATTTCTCCCCTCTCTTAGCTGATGTACCTCTAACTCAAAACTCCGAAATGATTTTTCAAGAGAAACTGCCAATGACGACGAAATAAATCCTCTTTTGTCAAGAACCCACGTTAGATATCACAAAACAAACAGAAGGAGAAGAGGAAAGTGACAAGAAAGAGGAAACTGATAGGTTGTTGGAACAGGGGCATACCCAGGGTTCAATGCTTCAACAATGCACCAACAAAACCCTAACTATTCAGCCCTTTCGGCAACACCTGCAAAGTAAAATAAGTCTCACCCGAGGTAAAGGCAAGGGTGGTTGCAAGACTCAAATGTTTACAAACTAGCTGGGACACAAATCTATGATTACACCACTCTAACAAAGCACTTAGCAGTTAGCATTCATTAGTATTTAACCCTTATTCACATCACAAATCCAAACCCTAATTATAGAACAACGCAGTATTCAACGAGATCTAACACATCTAAGCACTTAGCGTATAGAAAGCGATTACATCTAGCATTCATTCACGTCACTAAGCACTTAATCTATCATACCAGGTTCATCTAAACATTTATTACTGCAATATCTTAAATCATATGGAAAATATAAAAACCATAACACACAAAGCAACCATAACACAGGATATATGTGGTTCAACCCAGCATGGGGCTACGTCCACCCAATCTTCTCTTCTTTATTATCTTTTGTCAATATTCTTATATGCACAGAGCCCAAAAACCCCACTCCGCACAGGACAAGATATATGTGCGTACCTCGCCCGATCCTCCTTCCCCGAGTTTGGTCACAACACAAAGCCTTCTTACACAGTCTGCACACAAACTTCTTACAATCACTTTCACTTAGCTCTGCAAGTCTTAAAACATACTATGCACAAAGCCTCTAGCTCCGCACTAACCTGATTCTACTAGGCCTCTCTACTTACATCGCCTAGCTTTCTATTTATACATTACAAAATGGGCCTAAATATGGGTAAACCCATGGGTCGACATCCCATACCCATTGCATAAACCCTAAACCCAAAATTTCCCTAAAAAGGGTCTGAGATCCCATGATCTCTGCTTCGCCTGGTGCTTCGTCTTCAACCAGCATGTCAAAGTCCCCAAAATGGTCAAACATGATGAAAGTTCTCCAAAACTTGGTCGAGGGCCAATAGGCCCCCAACACTCACCTGTGACTCATCCCGAGTCACTCTGCTCTAGTTAACTTAGCCTCAAACACCTCGATCCTTGCTTGAGCTGCTTTCACCTGTTGCTTCGCCAAGGCCTCCTTCTCAGTGAAATCCTGAATAACTCCCTCAGTCCCAGGTCCTTCTAAGCGTTGTTCAATTGTAGTGACTGCTTGTTCTAGTTCTTCTCCTTGTCCTTCAATCTCCTCAAAAAGTAGGCAAGCTACATCCTGGACTGCCTGGAGCTTATGATTCACTTCCATGACTTTTCTCTATATGGCATGGACCTATTGCTGAGTCCTGCGTTGTTCTTGGGATCTTTTCATTCACTCAACCACTGACAAGGGCTTCAAATGTGCTTGTACTATTGTTGCTTGCTTCTTTTCTTCCTGGACTTGCGACTCCAATGTCTTTAGTTTAGGGTCCTCGGTAAGGCGTTCATAATTCTATGCACTTCGACTGCTAAGTTGTTTACATTCCAAGGATAATTCCTTGATTCTCTGGACTATGCTTCGAGCGGTTTCTTCTCGTTGGTCTCGCACTTCCTAAGGGTTGCTTGGGACTACCTGTAATTCTAGTTCTGCCACTCTTTATTGGAGCTGTTGAATGACTTCAGTGAGATTCATGACCTGGATCTCAGTTGTCTCCTCTTGCCTCTATTCTAAGATGGTCGCAAAGCGAAGTGCTCTGTTGACTGCTTCTTTAACTCCCATCTTCTTTGCGTGCAACTTTTATTTCTCCCTCTAGATCTGCACTTTATCCTTTGCAAAATTCACTTGGAGGTCACCCTTTTCCTGCTGTGCAACTCGGCATTGCTCTATGGCTTCCTCTTTTTCTTCCTTCAGGGCCTCTGTGGCCTATTATTTTTCTTCCTGCACACAATGAAGGCGGGCTTTGGTTGCATCAGTGATCGGAATCTGGACCAGGGGTCAAATTTTAGCCCAAAACTCTAAGTGTTTGGAATAGCCTCAAAACAAATGGGTGCGTAGAACTCGTCATCACGAAACCAACACACTTCAAATGGGGTCAAACAGAGATCAGATGAGTGAGATATCACGTTCTATTCAATTTACCAAACAGGCAAACAAATTGCTAATTGTACAGTCTGTACGGTTCGTACAACTAACATGGCATGACCGTACAGCTGACGTGGCATGACCATATTCCAACATGGTAGTTGATGATGTGGAAATTGTTGATTGGAAAACCGACTAGCAGATGTGGGAGAATCATGTTTCGACACGTGGCATGTGAATTGACCAATAGAGTGGTGCCACGTGGCTCAGACATGGGCTGCCACGTGGCTCAGACATGGGCTGCCACGTGGCACCCCATTTTTTTTGTTATAGTGGTAAAAGGTTATTGGAGTCCATGGGAATCGAACCCTGGACCTCCCCTCCAAGTTTCAAATCTTTTTCAATGTGTGGGATACCACTAGCCTACACGGTGGTCCTTGTAATACAAAGGGTTTAAATATTATTTAAGTTTGACTATGTGGTATGTTGGGGCACATCTAAGCCGGGGCTTAGCCCCAGCCCCCGGTTGTGATGCATTCTCCCATGTGAACACACCTCAAAAATCAAATGCACATGCCTAATGGTCATGCAACCACCTTTGCATCTGCCACCACTTGTCAAGTGCTCATGCCATTTGGCATTGGAGCCCTTTTTTCGCGTTTAGACTTGGCCACATGGCCCCATACGTCCAACACCTCAGCGAATTGGAGGCTAGGTCCGCTAATGGTGCTACATTATGGTGTGAGTTTTGGAAACGTTGTGTGTGTTCGATTTAGGCATAGGAAACGCCCAGAAGCCAGGTTACTCACACGGGAGGTGCGAATTGGTGAACCAGAGACAACAAGCTTGTAGGAGGAAAATGGCAGGAGGCCTAACTTCTTCATCTTTTGGTCAAATGAGGTGGAAAAAAATCCCATCTAGGGGTTTTTGGATGTTCTGAATCCATTGGAATAGTTTTCAAAGTCATTTGGAGACATCTTATGTAGGTTTTTCTACTTTGAAGTTTCAGGGAGCTTAGGGCCACCATTGAAGGAGGCCATGCTTAGATGAGCCCAAGTCTATTTTCTGTGACTGAATAGGCATTTTTGACTAATTCTTATGCTCTAAATACATTGGGATAGGTTTCAAAGGAATTTGAGGACTTTTGTAGGTGTTTTTTCCACAAGGAATCTCAGGGAAGCTCAAGGCCACATGTAGAAGAGGTCATGCCCAAATGAGCCATGGTACGTTTTCAGAGTTCTATTAGTCATTTTTGGGGTTTTTATGTATTTTGAACCCAATGGTATAGTCAGTAAATCCATTGGATTTGAGCAGAAACTTGTAAAATAATCTTTGACAAACTAATCCCAGAGAGCCTAGTCCATTGATGGAGGCTCAAGGAGATGTAG
>SNQJ01S0002533.1:330539-372152 GCA_010110895.2 Picea sitchensis | reverse complement strand
AGTCCCTTACATTTCCATTGTTGAAGCGAGCACCATGACCACATCAAGCATGGTAAACCCACATTTGAAGACCCTTTCTCAATATGCATTTGGTGACATTGAAAATCATAATAGAGGCATCAATTCCAAGCTCATGAGGAAAACGGGATATGATGGACAAGCATTAGGAAAGGAAGGCCAATGAATTTTGATCTCCATTGTAGCTAAATAGAGGCCAAATCATGATGTCATAGGTTTTGGTTGACAAGGATCCATGCAAATTTCATCTTAAACTACTCTCATCAAGGTAAGAAGCACCGAAAAAGAAGTGATTCCCATATACAAAAAGGAAAATGGAAAAGGAAGGTGCATGGACCCACTTAAATTTGGTTCTATAGGTTAGAAGAGGGAAGCAATGAGATGATTCTACCATCCATAGTTTCTTCATGTATTGTTGGTACTCTTAAATCCCACTCATCTCTGTTCACACTACAAATCTTCATCAGCGTTGTCTCCAAGATCTTATTGAATTCTTCAATTGTCCCATTCACTTGCGGGTGGTAGGGTGTGCTCTTCTGATGATGGACTACAAATTCATCTTTCAAGGCTTTAATGGTCTTATTAATAAAATGTGTGCCTTGATCACTCATAAGGATCTTTGGGCATCCAAACCTATTTATGATGTCATAAAATATGAATCGCGCAGCTGTAGTTGCACTACAATCTCTAACTGCTCTTGCTTCGTCCTATATGGTCAAGTAATCTGTCGTAGTGATTATGTATCTAGCTCCTTTGTCCTTGCCTGGTGGATTTATAGGTCCCACTAAGTCAATGACCCATTTCTCAAATGATTGTAGGGTCATCTGTGGTGCTAAAAGGCATTTCATCTCTTCCGGAAAATTTCCCAACTCTTTGACATACATCACAGGCTCTGTAATAGTCCTTAACATCTTTGTGTAAGGTAGGCCACCAAAGGCCAGCTATAAGAACCTTATGCGCTGTTTATTTTCCTATGTAGTGTCGATGCCTTCATGAGCTTTTGTGGGGATCAATGGTCATTTTGCATCCATAACACGCCTCCTCAATATCTCATCGGGTCCCATATTGTATAGTTGTCCAGCTATAAGTGAGAATTTTGTAGCACACACTACCAACTGTTTCTTCTGGGTGATTGTATATTCATTGGGTGGCATTCCTGTTGATAGGAACTGGACTATCTCTGTGAATTGATCATCAATATTTATAATGGCCAGCAATTTTGCATCTGACAATGTATCCTCCAAACTAGTAGGCTCTTCTCCATGTTCCAACCTCGAAAACTGGTCAGGACCTTTGTTCATTCTTCCTAGCTTAACCATGATCTCAAAATCATATTCTTGAAATAGCAGAATCCATATGCATATTCTCCCCCCCAACAATGTCTTATTGACTAAGTATTTCAGTGCGGAGTGATCAGTAAACATCTTAAAGTGTCCTTCCAACAAGTAGTGGTGAAACTTCTACAACACATACACCATGGCTAACCCTTCTCTCTCAGTGGTGGTGTAATTAATCTCACTTGTTCATAGCTTCCTGCGAGCAAAGTCTAATGGTTGGTCAATGTCTCCATCTCCCGTTTGTGCTAAAATAGCTCATAATGCAATAGAAGATGAATCGACATGCATGTGAAATTCCTTGCTCCAATTTGGGAAAACCAGAATAGGTGCAGTAACCATTTTTTGTTTCAATGTGTTGAAGCTCTACTGGAATTCTTCTGTCTAATGAAACTGACAGTGTTTTTTCAAAATATTCTCCATGGGTGTTGTGATCTGTGCATAGCCTTTAATGAACTTCCTGTAGTATCTAATGTGTCCCAACACAGTGTACAACTATTTGAATGAAGTAGGAGAGGGGAAATCAACTACAATAGAAATCTTAGATGGGTTTACTAAAAGTCCCTGCTTACACACAATATGGCCTAACAACACTCCAAAGGGTGAAAATAAGATGCACTTCTTCAAGTTCAAGGAAATCTGACACTGTCTGCGCTTATCCAACATTAGTCTTAAACATTCAACATGATTTTGTAATAAGATAAAAACAATCCAATCATCAAAATATGCTTCCAGAAATTTATGTAAAAACTCCTTGAACCCTTCGACCACTACCCTGGAAAAGATGGCTAGGGAATTATTCAATCCAAACGATATCACTGTATACTGGTAGGATCCTCATTCTGTTGCAAATGTGGTCGTATGGAGATCTTCCTTGGAAAACGCGATCTGATGGTATCCTGAAAATCCATATGTAAAAGAATATACCTCCTATCCTCCTACATTATCCAACACTTCGTCAGTAAATGGTGTAGGGAATGGGTCATGCAAATAGGCATCATTCAGCTTCCTGAGATCTACACAGATCCCAATCTCTCCAGTTTTTTTATCCTTCACCACCATACGTCTAATCCATTATGACTCTTCAACAGGTTCTATGATTCGTGCCTCCAACATTTTGTCGAGTTCAATCTTCACTTTCTCCTTATATTTAGGGTTCAATCTGTAGGGTCTTTGTTTAACTAGCCTTGCATCTGGTTTCAAAGGGATCCTCATATCTCTTATAAACCTTTTAATTCCCTTCATATCAGTGAAATTGGTTGGAAGCAAGTCATGGTATTCATGCAGTAACTTTGTGATCTTGTCAATAGAGGCAACATCCCAATAATCTCCAACATTTTCAAGCTTCGGTGTTTTCTCTGTTCCAATATTGACTTTTTTTATTTTAATTGGTTGTCCAATGAAAGGTAGCTCAATTATTGGTCTTTCTATATCCCTTTGGCCTTCTATTTCGGTGATTTTCACCTTCCTAGGATCATCATCTTCGTCAGCAATGATATTGTAACAACCTTGCAGTTTCTGAAGAGGTGCAGTCCATTCGTCCTCTTCTTGTTCCAAAGGGAGGCTAGGTGCCTCCTCAAATACTTCTTGTATTACAATTTGTAATGCTTGATCCACTGTAGGATATTGGATTTCAAACAAAAAGGTAGTTACAAAGTTTTCGGTCATACCTTCCCAATCTACAATGATGAGGCATAGTTCTGCTTGAAGATACCAGTTGATAAGGGTTGTGTCCAGTGTTTTGATGAATTTTTTCACCCAGGGCTCTTGAGGAATGTTGCTCCAAGCTTCCTCGTAACTTCACACATGGTCCTTCAGACAGCTTCTACCTGTGTACCTATCTTCACAACCTTCTACTTGCTCTAAAAACTGTGTTGTCATCAAAGTGTGACATTGTACCCAGTCTGTAATGTTTTTCTTGTGTGTCCCCCACCATCTTGTTGGGTTTTCTTTCAAGGCCTCATCCATTGCCAACAATCTTTGTTGTGTTGGTACAATTTATTCAAAGTCCAACAAGAATGCTTCTAAATGATTCAGACCATCAAAGGTGGGAAATTTACTTACTATTGTGTCGATCCAACGAACTTCTCCGGTTAATATAGCACATCTCCTTGTAGATACTTCATACATTTTATTCTGCTAGTTTTCCAGTGCTTCTTATGAATTTGATGAACATGTCCTATCACTTCTCCAGCTTAGGTTCCCATCCATCGTATGATTAATGCAATCTCGTTGTCTAGATGTTAATTTGTATATGTTTTCTAGTTCATATGCGTGGTATTCTTATCTGATAGGTTATGTGTATCTCCTACCTTCATCAAGATCCAAAGGTGCAATGACCCTAAGGCCATATCCTTCAAAAGTCATTCTTCGTTTCTTTAAATCAACCACTGTAGAATTATTGAAAGCCCAATCAATTCTTAACAGCACAGGGTAAGGACAACTATCATCAACTATCTCAATCACCTTGAAGTATGCAAACGTCCTTACTCCATCGATGTCCACAGGGACATGTTCCGATATTCCAAAGGGGCTTACATCTTGCTGATCTGAAATTCTAAGCCTCATAGGGGAATAGATAAAATTAGGTTTTCCCATCAGTGCCCAAGTCTTCTTCGTCTTGACATTGACCTCCGACCCTAAGTCGAGGACCACATAGTCGATGTCATACTCTCCAATTTGAGCATTTAGGTGTAGTTCCTTATTTGTCCTTCTTTTTTTATAGACTTGGTGTACTGCTCTATTCAACAAGCGATCTATATTTCCTAGGTCATACTATCTGATTAAATTTTGTAGCTCTTGTACAACGTTTTCATCCTAAATCAACTTAATACAAGTATATAAGAATTCCATGAGCTTGATAACCTCTTTTCCTTCTCCTGGCAGAGAAGATTGATTGAATTCCAGAGGAATTCCACATTCTCTTACTTATGGTCTTGTCTTCGATAACGAACCATGGTCTCTCCCGAATTCGTTTCTTGCCTCCTCAAATATTTGTTTTTCTTTCTTTGCATTGAAAACTCATGTCTTCTCTACATCTTTCCTGACTCTTGATTCTTCTGTAGTAATTCCTTGGGTTTCTTTGTCTTCTCCTGTAACAACTTCTCCTCTAGTGATAACAGTGACTCTAGGGTCCTCTTCGTGAGGTTCAACGTATATCAGTTGCACTTGTCCCATACCTCCTCCTCCTCCTCTTCCTCTGAATCCACTGCGAGGGTTGAAGCTTCCTCTTCCTAGAGAATTATATTGTGTAGTGTTTCCTTCTTGTTGTACTTCGCCTTGAATTTTGTATATATCCCTTGACCTTTCATGCATGAGGTCATAGGACCTACAATCCCTATCGTCATGCCCCACCAATTTACAAAACATGAAATACATATTTGTGGGTGTCTGAACATATTTTTGCATGTAGTATCATTCACCAGGACGATGTCTATTTTTACATACCTCGCACCGTGGTAAGGTAACTTTATTTAAAGGGCTCGAGGCTCCAGATTCCAAATACTCATGAAATAGGGGACAGTTCTCCTTGTCATGGCCTTCTAATTTGCATATAATGCACCAAATACCTTCTCTTTTATCTTTTCCCTTGTCTTTCTTCATATCTTCAACCTGCAGAGATAAACCAGTTAGCTGACTCAAGATTTGATTCATACGTGAGATGGATTCTCCCATAGGGGATGATTCTAACTTCATGGCGATCTCCAGTGCCTCCGCCTACAAAGAAATATTTTTTTGCATCAGAGGAACTCTGATGTGCGGTAAGAGGGAAGAAATGAATGACTCCTTGTTCTGATCGTCTGGGATCTGAAAACTCAAATGGCCTGTCAAGGTCTTAAATCTCTAATCAAACTCCCACATAGGTTCAACTATTCTCTGCTTGATTTATTTTAGTTCTGTAATGCACTGGGAATATGACTTAGGTTTCTTGAATTTGGAAATTAGTGCAGTCTTAATGACATCCAACGGCTTAGGTGCAGCTCCTTGGACAAATTGCATGTACCAGCTCAATGCACGATCTCTCGGGGTATTACTAAACTGAGTTCGTTTAACAACTTCGTCTGTGATATTTTTAAAACTCCACACAGCTTCACATAGAAACCAATGTTGATCAGGATCTTCATATCCATATCCTCTGAAGGTGGGTAACCTCATCTCATCTGCCATAGATCATCCTAGGTTTCATGACTGAATATGTGGTGGACTACTAGTGACCGTGCTCTGAGTTCTATGGTGACTCTAATTACTCTGGTTGCTTAATGTTGCTAAGACAACAAGAGGAATAATAGTACTCACTTCAATAGTTGGCGTGGTTCCTGAAGTTTCTGTCTCTTCCTGGTGAGGTTCTTAAGCTTTCCCTTCCTCTTCCCTATCATATTCTCAATGTTCTTCGTCTGTGAAATCTGCCTCTTCTCCACTATAGAAACCCTCGTCCTCGTAGTTCTTCTTAAATTGGTTCGTAAGAGGAACTTATTTGAACACTCTCCCACTGCGCGTATGTCCAAGCTCTATGTCACTGTCACTGTCCAAGTTCTTGACCATTATCCTTTTCCAATCCAACCAACTATTGGACCTTTAAGATGTTCTTCTCATGCAATAGCATCTTAATCCTCAACTTCAGAAATTGTAAAAATTTTCCCCTAGGTCCCTTAAAGAAATACTTCTTGGATTGGCTATATGATTCTACTCTGTCAACAACAAACTCAGTGATATACCCTCCAATGGTGCTATCAAACCAGTGATATACTTCTCTTGACATGGTGTTATCTACTCTCTTGATATTCTTGATCAACGCCGACATCCAAACCATAGGTTGTCTAGATCTGATCTCAACCTGGGTATCTGCTAACCTAGCTAGCCACTCATATAGCTCCTGATGGATTCCTCCAAAGAAAATATCATGTACATCAGTAAAGATATATCTTCCCAACCAATGCTCTATATTATTATTAGGGTTCTTGTTCCGGGCTTCAATGAAGTCCTTTTCTTGATATTCTATCCACTTATGAATCTCTCTCTTCAATGGAAACCACCTTGACATTCCCTCATGAAGATTCTTGTCCTGACAATGGAACCATTTGTTGGCATAGGGGCAGACCCAGGGTTCAGCGCCAAGAGCGCACCAACAATCCCTAATTATTGGCCCTTTCGACAACACCTGTGAGGCATATGCAGTCTCACCTGAAGTAGCTATGGGGGGGTTGTAGGACATATATGTCTACAACCAAGGGAATACAAAGTGGATCTGATACAAGAACAACACAACATCTAGATATCAATTACCATCTTATATCTACTTCTCACAACTATCTATCAGATCTAACACAATAGTGCAATAACAATATATCCATAACAAGAGAACACAACATCAATCACATACAACATAAGGATGTACGTGGTTCACCATCTCTCTAGGGATACGTCCATAGAAATGTTCTTTATAATATATTAATATGAAAGCATACAGTTATCATCTACACTCTTAGCTAGCAGATCTTCTCTCTTTCTCTCTGTCTTCCTTCCCTGCGCATCTAGCTATAGGGTTGATCTTTGCACCTAGCTGAAGATCTTACAACACAAACTTCCCTCACTCCTCAATGATTCTCTCTCTCACTACAATAATCACTCCTAACGAACTTGGAACGAACAATAACAAAAAATACAATGACAACCACGCATCTCAGGTCCTCTTAACCTTTATTTATACATTACAATATCTCACCGATAGCCTTAGGCCAAAACCTAAGTGTCAAAACCCTAGATACCAAAACCCTAGGTGTCTAAAACCCTAGGTCAACTGGACCCATGTTTTCAGGGCTTCACCAGCCTGTCTTTCCTTCCTTCTCACACGGTGCTCCAAAGAATCCAACGGTGGATTTTTCCTCTTGTTGAGTTTTCCACGATCCATCTTCCTTGTCAATATTTCATCCTTGATCTTCGCATCCAATGACTTTCTTTCTCTTACCTCACTTCGTCTTTTCTGTTATTCTGCTCACTTCGACCCAATATCATTCACTGTGTCTTTCGCGCAGTTCACATTTCATCTTTTCTTCCTTACTCTTTTATTACTTCCATCCCCAAGGGTAAACAGTCATTGTGTGATGAAAAAACATGCATATGTGTGCGCCTGTGGGGGGTGACATCCACGCACATGTGGCAAAGCTGGGGGTTTTGAAAAAAACTTTTCTTTTTGGATTTGTTTCATTCTATGAATTGTGATGGTTGATCAAGTGTTCTTTATGTGAATGCAGGTGATCAGTTTAGTATGTTAGTCCACTGGAGGGAGAGGGACTGGGTGCTTCTTAGAGATGCGGTGAAGAATGATGAGCCGGGTGTTTGGGGACCTTCGGCAGCCTGTGGGTTGCTAAAGTTCTTTGACTGCTCACTGCTATGGGCACAAGAGTACCTGTTGTAGTTTTTTATTTCTATGTGGAGCACTGAGTTGTAGTGCTTCATTGTGCAGGGTGAGCAGATGACAAGGGAATTAGAGTGAATGGTTGAATATATATTTAACAAAATATTCCATACAACCTATAGATTTAAAATAGCCCACATGCATGGCTAGTCATTTCCAAGACAACCCATACACACTGAGTAATCCTGAAATGAGTATCTCACCCCAAAATTAGGAAGAACATATGTTCCCTGATATACCCTATGATCTTCCTCACGAGGGATTGAACCAATTCAGAAGAATCACAAGAGATTACGCCCGACAGATCGACACATTTCCCTTAGCCCCGTTACTTCCTCGAAGAAAAAAAATAAGAATACTAGTGGTCGAGTCCCCCAACTAGGTCTTTGTGCACACAGTAGAGTACCTGATAGACTTCTCCCTCACTAAAATCCAACATCCTCTTAATATAATCCCTGAAACACCAACCGACAACTTCTCTAAGCCCGACGATTTTTTGGAAGAAGAAGGGTTTAACTCAGGATCTGAAGGCATGGAAGATAACAATGACCATGATGAAGAAATGGGAAACCGAGCTCAGAATAATCAAAATTGGTTGTCCATATATGCTTTGGCCATCCCAGTATGAGTACATAACCTTTCCCGACACCCAGAGAAGTTACTCCCTAAATTTGACCTTGAAACCTCGGGATTTCCTAAAGACCATATCAAAAAATTCATACTAGCTATCAAACTGATGAATGTCCAACATGAAGACGTAATTTGCAGGCTATTACCCTACACTTTCAATAATTCGACCTCCACATGGTATTTTAACTTACCTGTAGGATCCATAACTAGTTAGACAAAGTTTCAAAAGGATTTTCTAGATAAATTTGTAGAAGAAACTACTACAGGAGATTTGATGGATGAGTTGTTTGCTGCCACCATGAGTTCAAAGAAAAGGGTTAAATACTTAAATCAAATATCCCACACCATCTTAAACAAATTCCAACCCAAATATAAACCTACTCAAGAGTTACAAATCAAAGTATACACTAATGCTCTCCTAGCTTCTATTTTCATGTTTGTGAAAAAGGTTGCCAAACCAAACTTAGCTGAGAATTTTGAAGAAGCCAAAACAATAGAGTTCCAAATGAAGGGATGTAAAGAAGGCTAGGTCTCATTAGTTAAAAAAGAATCTCAACTGCCTCCCAAGAGAGGACTACTGCTGACTAGAACCCTAGGGAAACAAACAAAACAAGGTCCCAAAAATGGAAGCAGGGACATAGAGGACCTACAACACATGGTCAAGAAGTTGTGAAATGAAATTATAGACATGAAGAGAAGCACAGGGGAGGGAAACCAAGGCCATAGGCCCTATAAAATATTTTTTAAAAGAAATCCTCATTTAAAAGCGATTGAAACTCCCCCAGCCAACTTAAACATCGATTTGGGAAATGTAACATCCGACTCTTTTTGTACCTATCATCCAAAGAATCACTCTGAAAGAGACTGGCCTCAATAGGTGCATGCCATGAATTTGATGGCCAATCAATTTCTAAATGAAGTCTCCCTAACCGAACAATCAAGTGGCACAATTATGAATATTTTTTATAATGAATAGGTTGATCCACCGGAAGAAACATCCATGTTAATATGGGACCTTGACCTACCAATGCCCTTCAATGATCTATTTGAGATTCAAGAACCACCCACAGAAGTCTTAGTTGTGAAAACACAAAGTAGGGGTCAACCTGTCTCAAACGACCTTACTACAACCTAAACTTCGGGAGGAAGACAAGCTATAGATCACCTGAAAGGACCTTCTTCTCCCTGAAGAAATCCTATAAACATCCATACACGAGAATCGCCCAAGCTAGACTACAACATAGTAGAAGACATAAAACATTTGAAGGAAATCATATTGGTCATGGATATATGTAGAATCCCTCAGCAAAAGGAATTTCTATTACAAGCATTAAAAATGGTAGAGAATACCACAACAAGCACTAACCAAGGAGGAAATATAACTCCCACAGACACAAGCAATAAACCAAATGTGAATGCCTTCTCTAAAGATAAGAAGGGAAAACCTTTTGTCCCTCCATTTCTTTTGACGTTTGAAGTATTCAACAAAAACCTCCATAATTGTTTGGTTGACTCAGGAGCATCCTCCAATCTTATGCCATGGTCTATTTGCAAAACATTAAATGCATTCCCTCTCAAAAGCGATAAACATGTTATACAATTAGACAGGACCCAACTGAAGGTCATGGGAGAACTCAAAGATGTAATGATCAAAATAGTGACACACCCTAAATTTGTGCAAGTAATCAACATAATCGTTGTAGATATCCCAGAAGCTTATGTATTTTTATTAATCTAAGATTGGTATGAGAAGTTAAACAAATACTTTAGTACAAACTGGTCTCACCTTTGGTTTCCATTAAAGGGGCACACGAACGTGATCAGGATCAATTGGGAAAGATATCTAAAACATATTGTGACTGACTTGGAAACCCTCAATGAACCCTCATCGACAAATTTCCCTCTGCTAGGAAATTATTCATGTGACTCTGACTTCAATAATTTCTCCCCTCTCTTAGCTGATGTACCTCTAACTCAAAACTCCGAAATGATTTTTCAAGAGAAACTGCCAATGACGACGAAATAAATCCTCTTTTGTCAAGAACCCACGTTAGATATCACAAAACAAACAGAAGGAGAAGAGGAAAGTGACAAGAAAGAGGAAACTGATAGGTTGTTGGAACAGGGGCATACCCAGGGTTCAATGCTTCAACAATGCACCAACAAAACCCTAACTATTCAGCCCTTTCGGCAACACCTGCAAAGTAAAATAAGTCTCACCCGAGGTAAAGGCAAGGGTGGTTGCAAGACTCAAATGTTTACAAACTAGCTGGGACACAAATCTATGATTACACCACTCTAACAAAGCACTTAGCAGTTAGCATTCATTAGTATTTAACCCTTATTCACATCACAAATCCAAACCCTAATTATAGAACAACGCAGTATTCAACGAGATCTAACACATCTAAGCACTTAGCGTATAGAAAGCGATTACATCTAGCATTCATTCACGTCACTAAGCACTTAATCTATCATACCAGGTTCATCTAAACATTTATTACTGCAATATCTTAAATCATATGGAAAATATAAAAACCATAACACACAAAGCAACCATAACACAGGATATATGTGGTTCAACCCAGCATGGGGCTACGTCCACCCAATCTTCTCTTCTTTATTATCTTTTGTCAATATTCTTATATGCACAGAGCCCAAAAACCCCACTCCGCACAGGACAAGATATATGTGCGTACCTCGCCCGATCCTCCTTCCCCGAGTTTGGTCACAACACAAAGCCTTCTTACACAGTCTGCACACAAACTTCTTACAATCACTTTCACTTAGCTCTGCAAGTCTTAAAACATACTATGCACAAAGCCTCTAGCTCCGCACTAACCTGATTCTACTAGGCCTCTCTACTTACATCGCCTAGCTTTCTATTTATACATTACAAAATGGGCCTAAATATGGGTAAACCCATGGGTCGACATCCCATACCCATTGCATAAACCCTAAACCCAAAATTTCCCTAAAAAGGGTCTGAGATCCCATGATCTCTGCTTCGCCTGGTGCTTCGTCTTCAACCAGCATGTCAAAGTCCCCAAAATGGTCAAACATGATGAAAGTTCTCCAAAACTTGGTCGAGGGCCAATAGGCCCCCAACACTCACCTGTGACTCATCCCGAGTCACTCTGCTCTAGTTAACTTAGCCTCAAACACCTCGATCCTTGCTTGAGCTGCTTTCACCTGTTGCTTCGCCAAGGCCTCCTTCTCAGTGAAATCCTGAATAACTCCCTCAGTCCCAGGTCCTTCTAAGCGTTGTTCAATTGTAGTGACTGCTTGTTCTAGTTCTTCTCCTTGTCCTTCAATCTCCTCAAAAAGTAGGCAAGCTACATCCTGGACTGCCTGGAGCTTATGATTCACTTCCATGACTTTTCTCTATATGGCATGGACCTATTGCTGAGTCCTGCGTTGTTCTTGGGATCTTTTCATTCACTCAACCACTGACAAGGGCTTCAAATGTGCTTGTACTATTGTTGCTTGCTTCTTTTCTTCCTGGACTTGCGACTCCAATGTCTTTAGTTTAGGGTCCTCGGTAAGGCGTTCATAATTCTATGCACTTCGACTGCTAAGTTGTTTACATTCCAAGGATAATTCCTTGATTCTCTGGACTATGCTTCGAGCGGTTTCTTCTCGTTGGTCTCGCACTTCCTAAGGGTTGCTTGGGACTACCTGTAATTCTAGTTCTGCCACTCTTTATTGGAGCTGTTGAATGACTTCAGTGAGATTCATGACCTGGATCTCAGTTGTCTCCTCTTGCCTCTATTCTAAGATGGTCGCAAAGCGAAGTGCTCTGTTGACTGCTTCTTTAACTCCCATCTTCTTTGCGTGCAACTTTTATTTCTCCCTCTAGATCTGCACTTTATCCTTTGCAAAATTCACTTGGAGGTCACCCTTTTCCTGCTGTGCAACTCGGCATTGCTCTATGGCTTCCTCTTTTTCTTCCTTCAGGGCCTCTGTGGCCTATTATTTTTCTTCCTGCACACAATGAAGGCGGGCTTTGGTTGCATCAGTGATCGGAATCTGGACCAGGGGTCAAATTTTAGCCCAAAACTCTAAGTGTTTGGAATAGCCTCAAAACAAATGGGTGCGTAGAACTCGTCATCACGAAACCAACACACTTCAAATGGGGTCAAACAGAGATCAGATGAGTGAGATATCACGTTCTATTCAATTTACCAAACAGGCAAACAAATTGCTAATTGTACAGTCTGTACGGTTCGTACAACTAACATGGCATGACCGTACAGCTGACGTGGCATGACCATATTCCAACATGGTAGTTGATGATGTGGAAATTGTTGATTGGAAAACCGACTAGCAGATGTGGGAGAATCATGTTTCGACACGTGGCATGTGAATTGACCAATAGAGTGGTGCCACGTGGCTCAGACATGGGCTGCCACGTGGCTCAGACATGGGCTGCCACGTGGCACCCCATTTTTTTTGTTATAGTGGTAAAAGGTTATTGGAGTCCATGGGAATCGAACCCTGGACCTCCCCTCCAAGTTTCAAATCTTTTTCAATGTGTGGGATACCACTAGCCTACACGGTGGTCCTTGTAATACAAAGGGTTTAAATATTATTTAAGTTTGACTATGTGGTATGTTGGGGCACATCTAAGCCGGGGCTTAGCCCCAGCCCCCGGTTGTGATGCATTCTCCCATGTGAACACACCTCAAAAATCAAATGCACATGCCTAATGGTCATGCAACCACCTTTGCATCTGCCACCACTTGTCAAGTGCTCATGCCATTTGGCATTGGAGCCCTTTTTTCGCGTTTAGACTTGGCCACATGGCCCCATACGTCCAACACCTCAGCGAATTGGAGGCTAGGTCCGCTAATGGTGCTACATTATGGTGTGAGTTTTGGAAACGTTGTGTGTGTTCGATTTAGGCATAGGAAACGCCCAGAAGCCAGGTTACTCACACGGGAGGTGCGAATTGGTGAACCAGAGACAACAAGCTTGTAGGAGGAAAATGGCAGGAGGCCTAACTTCTTCATCTTTTGGTCAAATGAGGTGGAAAAAAATCCCATCTAGGGGTTTTTGGATGTTCTGAATCCATTGGAATAGTTTTCAAAGTCATTTGGAGACATCTTATGTAGGTTTTTCTACTTTGAAGTTTCAGGGAGCTTAGGGCCACCATTGAAGGAGGCCATGCTTAGATGAGCCCAAGTCTATTTTCTGTGACTGAATAGGCATTTTTGACTAATTCTTATGCTCTAAATACATTGGGATAGGTTTCAAAGGAATTTGAGGACTTTTGTAGGTGTTTTTTCCACAAGGAATCTCAGGGAAGCTCAAGGCCACATGTAGAAGAGGTCATGCCCAAATGAGCCATGGTACGTTTTCAGAGTTCTATTAGTCATTTTTGGGGTTTTTATGTATTTTGAACCCAATGGTATAGTCAGTAAATCCATTGGATTTGAGCAGAAACTTGTAAAATAATCTTTGACAAACTAATCCCAGAGAGCCTAGTCCATTGATGGAGGCTCAAGGAGATGTAGCCCAGTTGGGGGTGAACTCCTTTATCATGTTCTTATTGTTGTGAGTTGTTGGTTATATTTTGCTGCATGTTATGTTGTTGTTGTATTTATTTAAACAACATTTAACCTTTTAAAGAACCTCACACCTAAACACCTATAAGAAGCCTAAACTTGACATATAAATCTTCTTAAACAACTAAGACATTGAACAAGGTACTGAAATTTATTTTAATAGAGTAGAGGGTGCTTTCATAGCATAACAAGTCAGCCCCTTATTTTCATATCAGGTTGTATCAAAGGATAGTTTTTCTCATGTGATTTCCATTGATAGCTAGAGATTTATCTGTTGGTATTATTGTGCAAGTTTTTTGTTGAAGTTTGATATCTTGCAAAGATGGAGGAAGATTCAAACAGTAAGTGTTCTCATACATATTCATTAGCCAAGTTCTTTGAAAAATATATGTTGGAGGAGTTTCTAACCATGAGAGATGTGGTGCAAGAGATGTGGGAAGATAGAAAGGAGAGAATTTTCCTTCAAGACTAGTTGATGGCCATGAAGGAGGAGAAGCACCAGCTTCTTGAAAAGTTGCATGAGATGGAGACTCAAATCCATGAGGAAAAGGAAACCCTTACCAAGTAGATGCATGAACATGAGGTATGTAATGTTGGTTTTTCTTCAAATTCCTCTCAATATGAATGCTTTGGTGCTTTTGAAAATCACACTAGAGGAATAGGGTCCAAGTTATTGTTAAAAATGGTCTATGAAGGTAAAGGGTTAGGCAAGCATGAAAAAGGCATTGTTGAGCTTATTGTTGTTGAGGAGAGGCCCAAGTATAGGGGTCTTGGATATGAACAGAAAGATGGAGCAAATTCCAAAGTTGAGGAGACAAGGGAAACAGTTCCAAGAACAACGTTTGTTGCAAGTTCAATCCTTCAAGCATGCAAAGTTTGTGTTCAAGATGAATGAAAATGTATGAAACAAGAGAGTTGTGACAGCCATGAGGACAAGAACATTTTTTTTGGTCTTTAAAATAGAGCTAGTAACTCTTCAAATTCACCTCCTCAAGAAGGCGATAAAGGTGAATGTTCAAGAACTTTTGTTGCAAGTTCAATCCCTCAAGAATGCAAAGTATGTGTTCAAGATGAATGAAAATGTGTGAAACAAAAGGGTTGTGAAAACCATGAGGACAAGAACACTATTGTTGGTCTTTAAAATAGAGGCACTAACTCTTCAAATTCACCTCCTCAGGAAGGCGATAAAGGTGAATGTTCAAGGTATTTTTTTGCCTATATCTTGCTTTCTTTTGATTATGTTAAGCATGGTAAAATTCCATGTAAAAATAAACTAAAAAGTCCATGTACATATTGTGTTTTAGATAACCATCATGTTTCAAGATGTTGGAAAAGATTCACCACATTCAAGAAACTTTCCAAGCAAAGGCAACTTGAAAAGAGGATAAAAAATATTTGCACTAATTGCCAGAAGAGGGGTCATCTCATTGACCAATGTTGGACATTGCATCCAACCACTCATCCATAGCACAAGAAGCATATGGATAAAGAGACTGGCAAGAATTGAAGAGGATATTCCATCATCGATGTGAGCCGAGATGATTCACAAGAAGAGGATTTTCAGCAGAAAAAAGTCACCATTGAATTGGCTTGGTAAGAAATGGTTAGATTTCTTGAACAAGTAAGGCTTGCATTTCTTTGTTTGTAAGATGCACTTTTCATCCTTATGTATCTTTTTTCGTTGAAAGTTTGACAAGTTGCAGCAGTTTATCATAACTTGTATGATGCAAGTTTGCATGTGAATGCAATTCATTTGAAGGCATTCTTGTTGTTTCACAACTTCGTCGGGAGGATGTAAAAGATGGGTATGATACTCACTTGTTGCGGCCATTTATATTTTTCATTTCATCTCTTATGTACCCACATGTTTTTGGGTTTATGTACTTATGTTTGTACTTGAAGGAGAGTTGAAGAGCTATGCACATGAATGTGATTTTGTATGTGTAAACAGTGAACTTTGTGATAGTTTCACTATGAGTGACTCATGAATGTAGCATGATTGTGTATCATGAATGTTGACTTGTCTTTTTTGGAATGTCAATGTGTATCAAAATGAGTCTCGACTTGTGTCGATGTTGTCTTGATGACTATGTTGTGTCGATCAAGTTTTTTGACTTATGTTTAGTCGATGGTGTTTGTTGGCTTGTAAGTCGATTTTGAGTACACCAAGATGCAGGAAAATGCCATGTACTTTGATGAAGTACAATATGTGACCGTTTTCTTGAAGAGAAAAAATACTTTGTTGGCATCATTTTCAGTCTTGTATAAAATTTGTTTTCAAGATTGATGGTTTTCTTGGTTTGTGGCAAGATGTCGTAGGGAAGTTTTGCAGCCATTGTAGAGTGAATTGTGTTGATGCCAAAGAGTTCACAAGAGGGAATTGATTCTCAGTGGGAAGGTTGTTAGTCTTCCAAGCACAAAGAGAATAGTGGGTCAACAACAGCCAAAGAACAGTGGTTGAGGGACATAGCCAGTTGCAGTGCAAGGCATGTCAAGGTACCCAGGTGATTGTCAAAATACTTTTCAAGTAGAATCAGTTGATAGAACTTGGAAGCATAAGAGTATTGAATCTCAGACAGATAATCATTAGATTTTTTGGGTCCAAAAGCCTTTCAGTGGGAAGGCATGATCAGAATCTGGACCAGGGGTCAAATTTTAGTCCAAATATCAAAGTGTTTGGAATTGCCTCAAAACAAATGGGTGCATAGGCCTTGCCATCAAAAACTCAATTCACTTCGAATGGGGTAAAACGGACATCGGATGAGTGAGATATCGCGTTTTGTTCGATTTTCCAAACATGCAAAACATTTGTTGACTGTACAGTCCATACAGTCTATACAGCTGACATGGCATGACTGTATAGTTGATGTCACATGATTGTATGATGATGTGGTAGTTGATGATGTGGAAAGTGTTGATTGGACAACCAAGTGGCAGATGTGGGCGAATCATGTTTTGACACGTGGCATGTGAATGTCACGTGGTGCCATAGAGTGGTGCCACGTGGCCCAGACATGGGATGCCACATGGTATCCCATTTCTTTTTGTTATAGTGGTAAAAGGTTATTGGAGTTTGTGGGAATCAAACCCCAGACCTCCCCTCCAAGGTTCAATGTTTTTTCAATGTGTGGGCTACCACTAGCCCACACGGTGGTCCTTGTAAAACAAAGGGTTTAAATATTATTTAACTTTGACTATGTGGTCTGTTGGGGCGTGTTCGGGCTGGGGCTTAGCACCAGCCCCCAGTTGCGGTGTGTTCTCCCATGTTACCACACCTAAAAAACCAAATTCACATGCCCAATGGTCATGCAACCATCTTTTCATCGACCGTCACTTGTCAAGTGCTCATGCCATTTGGCATTGGAGCCCTTTTTTCGCGTTTAGACTTGGCCACATGGCCCCATACATCCAACACCTCCCTGAATTGGGGGCTAGGTCCACTAACGGTGATACATTATGGTGCAAATTATGGAAATGGAATGTGTGTTGGGTTTAGGCATGGGAAACGTCCAGAAGCCAGGTTACTCACACAGGAGGTGTGAATTGGCAAACCAGAGATAGCAAGCTTGAAGGAGGAAAATGATAGGAAGCCTAACTTCTTCATCTTTTGGCCAAATGAGGTGTCAAAAAAGCCCAACCAAGGGTTTTTGGATGTTATGAATCCATTGGAATAGTTTTCAAAGGAATTCGGAGACTTCTTATGCAGTTTTTTCTACTTTGAAGTTTCAGGGAGCTTAGGCCCACCATTGAAGGAGGCCATGCTTAGATGAGCCCAAGTCTATTTTTTGTGACTAAATAGTCATTTTTGAGTAATTGTTATGCTCTGAACACATTGTGATAGGTTTTAGAGGCATTTGAGGACTTTTACAGGTGGTGTTTCCAAAAGGAAACTCAGGGAAGATCAAGGCCACATGTAGAAGAGGTCATGCCCGGATGAGCCATGGTTCGTTTTCAGAGTTCTATTTGTCATTTTTGGGGTTTTTGTGTATTCAGAACCCAATGGTACAGTCAGTAAATCCATTGGAGTTGAGCATCATATTGTAAAAGAATATTTGACAAACTAATCCCAGAGAGCCTAGTCCACTGATGGAGGATCAAGGAGATGTAGCCCAGTTGGGGGTGAAATCCTTTATCATGTTATTATTGTTGTGAGTTGTTGGTTATATTTTGATGCATGTTATGTTTCTTTTGTATCTATTTAAACAACATTTAACCTTTTAAATAACCTCACACATAAACACCTATAAAAAGCCTAAACTTCACACATAATTCTTCTTGCACAACTAAGACATTGAGCAAGGTCCCGAAATTTATTTTAATGGAGTAGAGGGTGCTTGCATAGCATAACAAGTCATGCCCCTATTTTCAAATCAATCTCCCAACTCTATTTCTTTTGATGGAGGGGGCCGCAGTGGACACTACATGGTTGGAGTGAAGGGATTGTTGTACCCCTCTCAGCTCTTCTTCAATTATGTCATACATGGTTTCTTGTTTTGCTTCATTTATCTGCAAAATATCTTCTGAGGCATATGATATAGATGAGATAATGAAGTCGAAGTCATTGACCATGAGCACAGTCTGCAGCTTTGGATTACTAGTTTTGGACTTTTTCCATGATGTATTTTTCATTAGGGGAACCTTTCTTTTCTTGGACGTCTCTTCCTCTTCAAGGGGGATCCTAGGCGGTGTTACTTCACACTACTTCTGCTTGTCTACTTCCCCTTCTTTATCTTCTTTGTCCGCTTTGTTGTCTCGTCCTCCACTAGGTGAATCTGATGCATTCTCTTCTGATGTTTTGTGTATTTCCTGTACATCTTCATTCTTTTTCTTTCTATTACTATTGGGTGCATCATATTCTTCATGAGTAACCACTAGACTTCCAATGAGGTCGAGATAAGACAGTTCTGCATGGTTAATTGGCACTAGGAGTTCTTCAGGCCACTCCTTGGTGGTTTCCTCCATGTCCTCCTCGATGAGCTTGTAATAGGACTGAATCTCTTCTTTATGTTCGTATCTGCACAGAGTGATATATATATAATGCCTATCTGCATGGAACTTCTCAAATGTTCTAAACCTGTCCAGGGAGTTCAACATCATACGAGGGAAAGACTCAATATCCCTCTTTAACTATAGGTAGTAGGTATGGAACACCGTGTTCGACTGCCATTGTTTCCCCACATTGCTCGAATACCAAAGCATGGTGAACTTCGTAGCTAGTGAATCGAATGGATCAATGTCAGGGAAGGTTTCTCCTTCCAGCATCTCCTAAGCAATGAACGCGAAGAGGATCAAAAACCAACTAAAATGGAACTCATAGCCCTAATCCTGAAATTCGCAACAGTCCCATTCTAATTTGTTGATGAGGTAACTCGCCGAGTTCATTTGTAATCCTTCCACGCATTTTCCTACGAGGTCAATAATGAACCCCGTGACCTACGTGGGTCTGTTCATCCTTACTAGCTTATCAACGATCAAATGGCAGGCTAGGCGCACTGTGCCATTCTGAATGGAGGCTACCTTGTAGCCTCACTTCCCCTTTTCGACATCGACATAGATGCCCTTAATCTTCTGTGCCAAAGCATGATCTGCAGCCTTCCCTGGATAAAATTCTTTTGGGTCTAGTCCTTACATGCTTAATACAATTATCCTATGGATCAACGTGGGATCGATGGTTATATTCCTGTACAACCACAAATAACCACCATGGAAGCACTGTAGCAAGAGCTTAATAGATGTGTTAACCTATTGATGTCTTCCAAAGTGTGGTATCTTCATCACGTTCAATATAATGGACCTCGTGATGTCCATAGTCCATGGCTGGGGGATGATCTTTGACTTCCTCCCCTTTGTCTTGGTCAAATATTTGTATGGCGCGAGCATGCTATAGCTCTTGTGATCTCCTAGGTTATAGTCACTGATCTTGAACATTAGAATCCTCTCCAACTGCGGTTTGTCTGCGTGCATTCCCTTTGAGAGGTACCCAGTGATGAATGTGTAGTCGAAGTCCCTCGGGACACTGTCACGACTTACCACACTAGCTAGTGATAGGATGTATTCGGACAAGATGGATGCGATTAGCTTCGCATTTGCCAAGTCATCACGATGCTTCGTTCATTTCTCGGTCACATCTCGGGATGGTCCAAATCCATGGGCAGTCGATGGGGATGCTTTCACTCCTCTCGTCGATGAGGCTTGGATGCCTGTGAAAATCGCCTTCTCCACCATGAGGTCTATTAGGATCTCTTCGACGTATTTTTCTATTGTCCTAATTTTGTCCGACATGCACACTCGAGATATGATATATTAGGTCGGTGAGAAAACACTCAATGTAACAAAACGGATGGCGAGGTCTTAATGATCACTACACAAAAGTAACTAGTTCTCTATGGGCTCGGATAATCACAATTGGCAAAAGTGATCTCAGTGCAAGGATCAACGGGATAAATAGAAAACGTCGCAATGGACTCTATTAATGGGCAGGAACACCTCAATCAATGTTATTCCATCCGTTAGTGCGTAGTCCCAATGGTCCATTGGCGAACGTTTCGACAATAATTGTATTTCTAGCCGTTTTAGAGCGTCGTTCTAATGGCCAGGATGCCTCCAATGGTCATATTGCTTCATCATGGAAAAGTGCCAATCTTCATTGTTCTAAGATCCTGACGGAGTTCTAGTTCTGCAAACCTTCTTTCTGCGGTGTCCTCTCTGGAACGTCTTGTAAATTTTCTAACTTTTCTTTCTTCTTGCTGAGCTTTCTACCCTTATTTCCTGTAATCTAATTTACTGGGTTCCTCTTCCCATTTTGATTCTTACCTTCTCTTGGAAAATTAACTTGATGTTGTTGATGATATTTCATAGGTTTCAAGGATGATACCTCTTCTCTATTTGGGGTAGGTGCTCTACTCTCCTTTACATATAGGTGTTTCACGTCTTCCTGTGTTCTTTCAACTTCAACGTCCAAATCTTCGGTCCTTTGTAGCTTCAAATGGTCTTATTGTTATTTCAGTAAGTGTGTTATTCTCCTATCCATGAAATCTCTTAGTTATTTCTTTTTCTGGTCTAGATCTTTGTCTTCTTGTTTCCTTCATATCTGATCTTTCTCAATCCAGGTTTTTTCTAGCAAAATAGCAAATGGGGTATTGTTCTCAACAAACTTAACGATCTCAAATTATTCTTTTGTCGAAGTGGCATGAGCACTCATAGATTTATGGGTAAGTATTCCACATAGGATTATTAGCTTTCCTCTAAATACTCCTATTCCTCCTAATGAAGAAACCATAACAGGCTTTCTCAAAATTTCCCAAGTTCTTATTGTCATGATATTCACCTGTGTTTCCTCATCTAGGACATAGTCTATGTCGAAGTCTCCTATTATTGTTTCTATGTACTCTTTCTCTTTTAAGATCTGTAATAAATTGGTGTCTTTGTGATCCTTCAGGGTTTCTCTTTCATCTGCAATAATACAGTCTCTGATTCTTTCTGGTTCTTAGTCTCTTGACCTTCCTGAGGGTTTTCTTGTATCATATTCATCTTTTCAACCTTAGCAATCATTCTAGGTAAATCCAAAACTTCATGGTCCATAGCTTTATATAAAAGACATCTACGACCTCTACCAGGGAATTCCTTAGCGAGATGTCCTGGTCTTCTGCAACTATAGAAAAGAGTTAATCCTGTATTTCTCTTGAACGATCCCCAACCTTTCTTGTACTGCGCACTGGGATCACAGTGGTGGGTCTGCAAAAAATTATTTCTAGGATCCTGCATCCATTTGTTAGTCCAAACATTATTTCTATGCATAGGAATAACATATCTTTCATTATTTTTATCATATCTATTCATATCAAATCTTCTTTCTTCTAGTTGTACCCTAGTTTTCAGATTAGGACCAAATCTGTTAAACATACCTAGATCCATTCTTTTGAAATAAATTTTTTCACTTATCTTACCTTTCTTAGAGAACAAAGCTTCAAGATCTTACCTCTTTTCTTCAAATTAGAATTCTCTTCTTATCATAGATCTTCGCAAGTCAAGTAGAATACTGCTGACTAAAGTAGAAGATCTACGCACAAAGATTTATCTTTTCTTCAGTTCCCAACAATCACAATTTTAGGTCCCGACAACTGAACCATTTTTTGGCACAGGGGAAGACCCAGGGTTCAATGCTTCAACAACGCACCAACAAAACCCTAACTACCAGCCCTTTCGGAAACACCTGCGAAGCAGATGAAGTCTCACCTGAGGTAGAGGCAGGGGTGGTTGCAAGACTCAAATGTCTGCAACCTAGATGGGACACAGAATTGTGATTACACCACTCTAACAAAGCACTTAGCAGTTAGAATTCATCAGTATTTAACCTTTGTTCACATCACACATCCAAACCCTAATTACAAAACAACGCAGTATTCAACCAGATCTAACACATCTAAGCACTTAGCATATAGAAAGATATCAGATCTAGCATTCATTCACATAACTAAGCCCTTAATCTATCATACCAGGTTCATCTAAACATGCATTACTGCACTAGCTTAAATCATATGGACAATACAACAACCATAATGCACAAAGTAACCATAACATAGGAGATACGTGGTTCACCCCAGCATGGGGCTACATCCACCAACTCTTCTCTTCTTTATTATCTTCTGTCAATCTTCTTATATGCACAGATCCCCAAAACCTCACTCTGCATAGGACAGGAGATCTACGCGCACCTCACTAGATCCTCCTTCCCTGAGTTAGGTCACAGCACAAATCCTTCTTACACAGTCTTCACACAAGCTTCTTACAATCACTTGCACTTAGCTCTGCAAGTCTTAACACATAGTATGCACAAAGCCTCTAGCTCCGCACTAAGCCGATTCTACCAGGTCTCTCTACTTACATCGCTTAGCATTCAATTTATACATTACAAAATGGGCCTAAACATGGGTAAACCCATAGGATGACATCCCATACCCGTTACATAAACCCTAAACCCAAAAGTTCCCTAAAACGGGGCTGAGATCCCGCGATCTCCGCTTCGCTTGGCGCTCCGTCTTCGACCATCCTATCGAAGTCCCAAAAATTGTCAAACATGACCAAGGTTCTCCAAAACCTGTTTGAGGGATGTTGGTTTTAACCTACCGAAGAGCTCTACACTACTGACCCGGGGTTCGTATCTTTCAGGGTACCAAAAAAGCCTAAAACTATCGACCCTTCTAGTGAACTAGAAGGAAACACAGCACACAGAATGCACTGCAAAGTCTGACCTGAGATAGATTTTATGGGTGGTTGTAAGACTCAGGTGTTTACATCCTAGGATTGAGTAGGAGATAGAGGGTCCTCTTTCTGAGCCATTACTTATGATTTGTATTACAAATTACTGTTATCTGACCTTTGGGATTTAATAGCGCAACAACAATGAACTAAACAGCATAATAACTCATTCACTCGTCGCATTTAGCATTTAACTAACAAAAGTAAACAAAGATATGCATGCATTCATCACAATACACAGGTAGTACCATTGTTCACCCCCTCCCGGGGCTATGTGCACAAATATTTGCCTCTTGGATCTCTTATTATGGTAGTTATGCAGTTCTCACACCTCGCACTTACAATTCTCCTTAGATCGGTAAGACCTCTGTGAGGCGAACTAGATCACACGGGGCTACTTAGCCTGTGATCTGATCCTCGAGATCTACCTCCCTCTTAGCTCACTCTTTACAAGTAGTTCTCTTATCAAAACATTACATAAAACGAGTTCAACTCTACAACAGTAGTAAATCTCAAACTTTGCAAAATCTCTAGACCTTTTTTCGGTACTTTCTTGCCTATATTTATATCTATCGAGCTCTTCAACCGTTTACAAAAAAACTCTTACCAAAAAACATAACCCTACTGTCATTAGGTATTCCTTCTCCGCATGTGTTCTCTTCTTCCTTCCAACTATCACCTCCTTCTTTCATGCATGCGTGTTGTGCTTCTTGCCAGTTGTCGCTTTCCTCCTGCATGCTTTCTTTCCCATGATTTCTCTTCTGGTTGTCATTCTTATTCATGCACGCTTTCTTTCCCATTTCATCCTACTTCCAATAGGCCCCCAACACTAACATGTGACTCGTCCCGAGTAACCTAATCTTTCTGAGATGCCTTGATCTCTTCAGTGATCATCTGGAAATTTTCCCTTGGCTCTGTTGTTGTTGTCAGTTCTTGCATGGTCTTCTCCTTAACATGGATGATTTTAGGGGCTAAATTTCGCTCATGGGCTAATTTTCCATGGTTTTTCCAAAAACGAGATTCATTATTTTAAAAATAATTCGCCCAAATTCTATAGGATAAAATTAATTTACCTTAAAAATTGCCAAAATTTTATAAAAACTATATAAAATCCTTAGAAATGTGAATATTTTTACAAAAATATCGCCAAACAGTTATAGTTGGCATATGAAGGATTAGTAAGATTCGCCAAGGTTTATACATTTTAAAATAAATTTCCATTCTTAAAATCATCCTTTCTCCTTAATGGTTTCTACTACCTGAATGACCACTTTGTCGCTCAGTAGTCCCATGCATTCTTCCTGGGTCTACACCATCTGTGCTCTATCCACCTCTGCCTGTGTGAGTACTTCTACTACCCATTGTTGTAACACTTCTAGTTGAGCCTCCCTCTCATGTTTTTTTCTGCACAGTGATGAGTTCTGCATGCATCTTCTTCAACTCTTGCATCCCCTTTACATGTTCTGGGATTGGAATGGTATTTTTCTTCTGATTGACTTCTTGGATCACTGCATTGATCCTTTCCTCTTATTTGTCCCAACATTGAACCTATGGATCCTCCTCTAGTCTTGTCCAAAGTTGTGTTTCTTTGTCGAGCAAGTCAACTGTTGTGCTAACCTATTTCTCCATATCCTGTATTTGCATTATTTCTTCCTACCTCCTTTGATCCTTTACTACTGGTGGAGTCATTAGTGTTAGTTGTTCTTAGAGATCCTCGATCTCCTTCTGGTATTGAAAAATTTCCTGTGCAATCTATCGATATTTTCTATGGCTAGGAGTTCGTTTCCCTCCACGGTGTTTGGAATTTTCCCAAAAATTTATCCCACTCTATGTTCCAATTCATTCCTGTGTTCCATCTCCTTCTGATTTTTGGATTTGGCATGCTCGTACACTTTTTCCAACGCTTCCCGCTACTTTGTTGCTTTCTGTAGCTTGACTAAGTTCTTATGTGCCCAAGACTACATCTTTTGGTCGACACTAACCTATAATTTTTGTAGTTCCCTTGATAACATTTGTGTCAAGAACAATTGAAGGTGGTCCAAATCCTTCAGTGGTGTTTGTCCCACTATTTCATCCATTTGCAGCATGCTCAGTTTTATGTGCACTGTTGTGTTTGTGTGTGGCATTGGGAGGGTTGGGTCTCGTTCTTCGATCTCCACTCTTTCGTTGGTTTGTGTTGTTGACTTCTCTATGCCTCTACTGTTAGTTTCTCTCTAGTCTTCTCCAAGTGTCTTGAAGAGATGTCTTATTTTTTCCATCTCTTTCTATAGATTATCCCTGTGATGTGATGCATGGTCGAATTCTTCCACCAGACAATCCTGGACCATTCTAGAAATCATTTCTCCATCGTCCTCTATGATCATTAGGTCTGGTGACGCTCGTTGTACCTTTGGTTTATTACGCGCACCTGCGGCCTGTTCAGTCTTTCTCTTATTTCCTGTGGACTCTTGTGCGATGGGGTTTGGGGTGGTCTTCTACATTCCCTTGGCATGTTTTGGTTGTTTGTTAGTCTCTTTCTGCTCCTTCTGGGTTCTTGTCTTCTTCGACCCTTTGTTTGTTGTAGTTGGTTTTTTTTGGCTCGTCCTTGGTTTCTCGAGCACTAGTTTTTACAGAGGTTGTGTTTTCACCTGTGTTGCCTCTCCTTTTGCAGGTCCTTTCGGTACTTCCTGGGGAATGGATGGGATCTTCCATTCAACAGTCCATCACTAATGACCATGTCTATATAACCTTCTGTGATGCAGTAGCACATCAGTAGCCACTGTTTATCGGGATCCTGCCTTGGTTGTATCCACATGGCTTACCGTGTTTCCCAGAAATTAGCGATGTTCCCATATCGCGCGCCAGTTTCTAGTGTTATTCTCCATGACCGATTAATATCTTCCTGCATATCTCGTAGGTATGCTTCAAATATGATTACATTGTCCCTCTTCTGTCTGGTCTGTAGCCCCGATCTCAGTACTCAATATCTCACCCCCTCGAGCTGTGGTCTCATATAAAAAACTACATATTCTGGTTCCTGCCATCCCATGAAGGCTATAAGGGTTATCAGCCATGAGTAATAAAATTTTGTGCCAAGTTCCTGCGCGTCCATGTAGTCCACATGGAATAAGTTTAACAGATAAGGCACCCATCACATGAAGGTTCCTTCAAGGCACTAAGCTACAAATGTGATGTCTCCTGTTGGTACTTCGTCTTTGCGGCATTTTCTGAATTGCTTACAGGCTAATATCTTTGCACCCAATTGTGTTGCTGGGTTGTTGATCCATTTGATTATAATGCCTCTTGTCCCCCTCGCTATGCCATATTTCTTCTTCATTTCCTCTGCTAATGCTTTTTCCTTAGATTTATCATCCAGAATCAGCATGGGATCCATACCCCGACTGGGAGGTCCTGTTATCTACATGATAAGGTCTACTGTTATGAGGACGTGTTTGTCTAGCCATATATCCCCTCCATGCGTAACTGCTAACAAATGCTTGACGCATGTTGTTGCTTACTAGCCTCTACCAAAGTGGTGGGAGTTGTAGCAGTCCTAAAATGTTAGTTCAGTCCAGTCCAACTTTCCACTAATGTGGCTGGCTGATTGTTTCTCCAAGTTGGTTGACCACTATGTTCTGCATAAACACACTTGGTGAAAGTTCTAGGTACTTAGTGTCATCTGAGACATCATGTTCGGAATAATTGAGCTTCAAAACATGACCTAGTAACTACAGCTCTACCTATACTCCCTCTGGTATGCATGCTAGCACAATTTATGTTATCAGTTTCTTACGAGGTGAGCTCGGTATCAAAATTTTGTCTTCCTGTTGTGGTGGTTGGTACGAAGTTCCATCAATTCCCATTGTTTCCCCTATAAGCCATTCTGGCCAAGCTGAGGTAGTTCCCGTGGTATATTTTGTCTGTTGACCAAGGTTGGGTACTTGTGAATCATCAGATTTCCCTTCTGATCCCTGATTCTATGTCATTTTCGTTACCTTCCATGGTTGGTTTGGTGCTTTCTGGTTGCACTTTCTGTTGAGGTTCCACTTCTTCATTCGAAGGTTCATACAATTCTACTTACATATCCTCCTTTAGTTCCTCTAGTTGTGGCTGTTGAATTTCTTCTAGTATCAATGTAGGGCTCACTAGTGGTATCTCTGGAGATGGGATATCATCGATATCGATGATCTCCAGTTGTTGTTGCTTGTTTTATTCCAGTGGTCCTCGTGACCTAGTTTGAACTTTGGTCTGCTTGGCAGTCGAGACTTCTTCAGCGGACTTCGGTGGTGCCATAGTGGTGAGTGTCGAACATCTGTTGTCTGTAGAGGACTATGATCTCACTCTGTTCATTCAAGGTGTTGTTTCTCTCTATGTGTTCTTCTTTCACAAATAGACAAGTTTCTTTCGTGCTCACATGACGTATGGGCTTGTCCTTAAGATTATCGAAGACGCTTCCTCCATGATGTGATTTATGCACCATAATTGTGGATTCAATGCATGTGAATAAGTTTTGTACTTTCCATTATGCTTCTCTGGCCGTTTCCAGTTGGCATGTTTAATGTGGCATTCCATCAGTCCTTGACGTGCCTTAATTATGCTTTGTGTTGTCCTATCGTCCTGCTTTTTCTAACTTTCCATTTCTCGCTCATTTGTCTTAGGCATGTCTCTATTACTCTTTACTTTACTGCATTCATGTTTCGAGCGTCCTGTGACTTTTTCATGGCTTTTCGGTATTTTTTTTACTTCACAGTGGGTGATCGACTTTCCTTGTACAACTTCAGTAGGATCTCGTTGATCATTCCTCGGAGGTCTACACCTTCTATATCTCTTAACTATACAGCTCCACCGTCTGTTACAGATTTGACCTTGTATGGTCTTAACCAATGCATTCTCAGCTTTCCTGGGTGTTGAAACGATTTTTTGTCGTAGAGAAATACTAGATCTCCTTCCATGAAATTCTTCTTCTTAATGTGTCGATCGTGCAATGCTTTGTCTCTAGCCTTATTTCACTTGTTTATGGAATCCTACTAGGATTTAGTCCTCCTCCATTTCTAACAGCTGATGCAACCTTTCCTGTATCACGTCGCATTCTGTCATTTATGTGATAGTGGCTACGCGTAAGTTGGGTATTAAAAATTCCAATGGAACTACTGCTTCTTGGTCGTAGACGATTTTGAATGGTGTGTGCCCTATCAAATTCTTACTTGTCATCCTATACACCCATAATACTGCTGGTACTTTGAGGTCCCAGTCGTCTTTGTTGACGTTACAGATCTTTGTCAATGCGTTCTCTAGAAATTTGTTGAAGGCTTCTACTGTGCCATTCGCTTATGGGTGATACAGTGTGATTTTCTGGTGGTGGACTTCAAATTCTTTGAGCATCGTGTGGATGGTGCTATTTATGAAATGTGTGTCTTGATCACTCATCAAAACGCTTGGGCACCCAAGCCTAGTAATTACTTGTTCGAATAAAAAGTTTGCAGTGGTCTCTACACTATAGTCCTTTACTGATGCAGCTTCCACCCATCTTGTTAGGTAATCTATTGCAGTGACTATCTATATTTCCCCTTTTCTTTTGGCTAGTTGGTTAATAGGTCCCACAAATTATATCACCCATTTATCAAATGCCTGTAGTGTCACTTGCAGTCATAATGACATCTCATCCCTTATGTTGGGTTTGCCTACCCTTTGATAGACATCGCATCATTGACATTATTCTTTCGAGTCCCTATGGATCGTTGGCCACCATAGTCATGCACAGAGTACCTTATGTGTGGTATATTTTCCTACATAATGTCCTCCTACCAATCCCTTGTGGGATTCTGCTAAAATCCTTGGTCGTTTGTTCTCAAGCACGTACCTTCGTAAAATTCTATCTGCGCCCATTTTATATAGATGTCCTCTTATCAGTTGATAGTCGGCTGAGCGAACTACCAAGTTCTTCTTCTACGTGGTGGTATACTCTTGTGGTGTGGTACATGTGCTCAAGTACTAGATGATCTCTGCAAAGTAGTCATCAACAATTTGTATGGAGAATAGATGTACATCTAAGCTTCTGGGTTCTTTTCTATTTGTGACCCGTGATAGGTGGTCAGGGCTTGCATTTAGTTTTCCTAGTTTGACGATTACTTCGAAGTCAAATTCCTGAAATAAAAGTAACCATCGGCATATTATCCCCCCCAACATTGGCTTGTTGACTAGGTACTTTAGGGCTAAGTAATCTATAAACATCTTAAATTTTTTTCCCAATAAGTAGTGTCTGAACTTTTGAAGTGCGTAAGCCATAACTAGGCCTTCTCTTTATGTTGTGTTATAGTTATGTTCTGAGTCGGATAGTTTTCTTCTTGCAAATTCTATCAGGTGATCCAAGTCTCCTGCTCCTGGCTGCGCTAAGATAGCTCCTAGTGCTATTGTTGATGCATATACATGCACATGGAATGCCTTTCCCCAGTCCAAAAATACTAATATTGGTGCAGTGACCATATTTTCATTCAGGGTATCCAAACCATGTTGACACTTATCGTTCCATTGGTACTTTGTATCCTTCATTAGTAGTTTTTCCATTGGTGTTGTGATCTACACATATCCTTTGATAAATTTCCGATAGTATCCTATGTGTCCTAGCATCGCTCATAGCTGATGGACTATTTTCGGCGCTGGTAAATTAACGATGATGATGATCTTTGCCGAATCGACCAATATCCCTTGTTTCCATACTATATCGCCCAATAGTATCCCAAACGGTGTTCCAAATATACATTTATTTATGTTCAGTGATATCTGACACTGTCTGCATTGCTCTAGCATCAAGTATAAGACTTCTATATGGTTTTTCAACAGACTATAGACTGTCTAGTCATCCATATATACTTCGAGAAACTAGCGGATGAATTCTTTAAATGTTGCGATAACCACTCTGGAGAAGATTGTTGGTGCATTCTTCAGTCCAAAGGGCATGACTATATATTGGTAAGATCCCCATTCTGTCATGAATGTGGTCTTTTATCTATCCTCCTGTGCTATATTAATATGATGGTAACTTGAGAATCCATCGGTGAATGAGTATGTTTTGTGTCCCCCCACATTCTCTAGCACTTCATCCATGAACGGTGTAGGGAATGGGTCATGTAGGCATGCATCATTCAACTTCCTCAAGTCGATGCATATCCTGATCCCTCTTCCTTTTTTCTTGTCCTATATGACCATCGAGCTTATCCATTCTAATTCCTCGACTGGTTTGATTATGCCGGCTTCGAGCATTCGGTCAATATCCTCTTTAACTTTCTATTTATATATAGGGTTCAGTCTATATGGTCGTTGTCTGATCGGTCTTTCTTCGGGTCTGAGAGTTATTTTCATTTCTCCCATTTTTCCTTCTATACCTTTCATCTCTGTAAATGTTGTAGAAAATAAGTCATTGTATTCGCGCAACAGTTCTGTAATTATTTCTACTGTTGGGTCATCTGAATAGTCTCCAATGCTGGCCATTTTGGGATGTTCCGTTGTACCGATGTTAAATTTATTTACCTTGATTGGAACAGAAATAAATTCAGATTCTATTTGTGGTCCCTTCATGTCTCTGTCGCCTTCTACTTCTGTAATCTGAATGTCACGTGGGTTCTCTTCGTCCGGTATGTCCTCATGTACCTGGTAACATGATAGTAGTTCCTTTACTATCTGTTTATTTTTCTGTTGCTCTTCGGTAATAAGTTCTACCTCTATTTCCTCAATGAATATGACTCCTCTTATTCGTTTCAGAGTTGCATCTATGTTTGGGTTCTCATGCTCAAATGAGAAAGTGGTGGTAAAGTTTTGCTGCAATGTTTCCCATGTTGTAGTTCCTTTGTGCAATTCCTGATGTGTATACTAGTTCATTGGTATTCCTTCTAATGTATGAATAAAGTGGTGATGCCATTCCTCTAGTGGTGTCAATTTCCACAACGTTTTGCACTCCATCAAGTGTTTCGTTGGTGTCCCTAATCCTTCATATTTATGTTGTTTGTTGTTTTTCTGTGCTGCGCCGAACCTTATGCGTAGTAGCCTCTTACATTGGTACCAGTTTGTGATGGTCTCCTTGTGTGAGCCCCACTATCTAGCGAGTGTGGCCTTGAGTGCTAAGTCCAGTGCTATTAGCCTCTGGTTCTCTAATACTTCATCTTCATATTGTGTCAAGAATGTTTCAAAATCGTTAAGTCCATGGAAACTGGATGGTTCTGTGATTTCTATGCCTATCCATCATACTGCATGGTCTATTCTTGCACATCTTCTTCTGGATACTTCATGTAGTCTCTTCTACCCATTTTCTAACCTAGTGTCAGAATCCATAGCGCATGAATTCATACTGCGCTAACTGAGTACCCCATATGCAGTTGGGTTTAGATAGTCCTCCTCACGTGCAGTTGTTCTGTACAATTGGTCGATTTCCTCTAAGTCTAGGAAAGTGGTTTCTACAAACCTTTCCCCTTATGATGGATCTAATGGTTCTATAACCCTATAATATCTGGATTGAAATGTCATTTTTCTTGTCTTCAAATTAATTATGGTTTCGTTGTCAAATGCTCAGTCCAGACCAAGTAGTGTCGGGTATGGTGTTGTGCCATATACTATTCTGATGACTTCAAAATATGATTTGGTGTCCACACCATCAATATCTACCATTACGCCCTTCAACCTTCCGATTGGTAGGACTCTGTGTTGGTTCACTCTTTTTAATTGGACATTCAAATATCCCAAGGTTGGTTCTCCCATGCATTGCCAGGTTTTCTTGGGTAGTACATTTACTTCGGATCCTAGGTCCAGTATGATATCACCCATATTGAAATCCCCAATGTTGGCATTCAATCTAAATTCCCTACTTGTTCTTCTCCTTGTGTGTAGGTGATTGACAATCTTTGGCTCTAGCTTTTGTTCTATCTCATTGCTACATTTCTGTAAGATGTTTCGCAATATTTTCACAGACGAAGGATCACTTAATATTTTGATGCATCACTGCAAAAAGTCTTTGATAGTACTTACTTGTCCATTGAGTGGCATTCCTTTGGTATGATCCAATGATGGCATAATTTCATATTCTGGGGCTTCGTGGGATGGTTGCGTAGTGGAAGTAGACACTATGAACTTCTTTTGAAATTCCTATTTGGATTTCTTAAAAGTCCTTACCCACTGGTTATGTGTAGGTTCTTGCTGGGTTGTGTCATTTCCTATATTTGTTCCTCCATGGGTGACTATGTTGATATTTCGTCCATCCTCCCGTTCTTTAGCTAAAATCCATTGAACATTCTGGTAGTTCTAGTTCCTTTTTTCCTAGATATTTACTAACAATGTCGAGCATTCCTCTGTCTGGTGATTTGATGCATGAAAGTACATACAAGTTGTTGGTGGAAGTGCGCATTCCCTTGCATAATGTCCCAGTTTCTGACAATTGTGACATGTGACTGGTCCTCTGCCATGTCCAAATCCTCCTCTGGATCATCCTCCTCCTCGATAGCCTTCTTTGTCCCCTCTCAGTGCGTTATATGGTGATTCATGGTTGTACTGTGCGGTATTATAGTGGGGTTGCACCGGGTTGTACTGTGGTTGTTTATTGTTGTATGGTTGTTGTGCAGTGTTGTACTATTGTTGTGTAGTATTGTATGGAGTTGGAGCTTGATTGAACTATGGTGTTTCTTTCCCAGTCATCATTTTAGCCTATACCCTATAGATGTCCAATGTTCACTCCCGCATCAGCTCCATAGTTCTTCAATTTTTGTCATCGTGGCTTGCAGACTCACAAAAAGTGCAATAAGAATTCTTGGGAATTGTCTGGTACTTTTGCATCATCATGCAGTGATAAGGGTCGTGACTCGGTTTCTTGCATATTTCACACCATAATCCTCCCTGTGGGAGTGGGTTTGGTATGCCTGTTGCCATATATTGAGTGAATGTTGGACATTCGTTCTTGTGGTGTCCTTTTGTCCTGCATGTGGTGCACCAAAAAACTTCTTGTTTGTCCTTGTTCTTGTTCTGATTCAACTAAAATGTGAGTTTCTTCAAATCCTCCTTCAATTCTTCAATATCCGGGTCTTTTTGTTGGTACTGGTTCTCTTCCAGCTACAAGGCTTCCTATAGAGCCTCGACCTGCATCTGAAACTTTTGTTTTCATAAGGGGTATTTTAGGTGTGGGTGTAGCGAGTTGAAAAAAAGATGTCAGTGTTGCATCTCGATCATAAGGTATTTTAACTTTCCCTTCAATCACTTAAATATTTGGTCAATCTCCCATACGGACTATCCTGGTTTTTGTTTGATCTCGGTCATTTCATTCATGTACTGGTCCTCTGAGCTCGGCTTCTAGAACTCATTAATCAGTAGCTTCTTGATGTATGTTAGTGTCCTTGTCATCTCAGGAGAACTATTTTTGTATAGATCATGTACCATTATAGTATGCGGTCTCTTAGCGTGATCGCTAGCTAAGCAAGTTTGGTATCTTCATCTCTGATCTATTTTTCCTCCCAGATCTTTTCACAAATGAACAAATTCTTCTCTGTGTATTATATTGCTTCTCCTCGGAATACTGGTAATCTGATCGTGGGGTCATGTCCTTCCATTCTAAATATTGAATTTCTACCTCTGTTGCGTGGTGTAGATACTTGACTAGTACTACATGATCTGGATCCTCCAATTGTTTCTCCTATGGTAGATGTTCTTCTCGCTATCGGAATTCCTCCAAAATTCGGTTGTCTAAACGATGATGTTATCTTTGGTGTATTATTCGCACATGGGTTTATGGGTTCCACACCGACATTAATATGGAAAGGATGGCTATCTTCTCCTCCTGTTCTTGGGCCTCTTGGTTTCCTCTCATAGGTTGCGCACAGGATTTCCTCAATCTACTCCATAGCCCGAAGATCCTCTACCTCTTCTTCATCGCTTGCCAAACCCTCCCTCGTGGGTACAACTCTTTTCTTGGTATTCACCTTATATTGATAGGGTACTCTGCTACATGTCATTCCAGGTGACGCCAATATCCACTTAAGCTGGTCATCATCCAGCAAGATGGGGTCCAATAATTCCTCCTCCTTCTTGTCTTTATCCTCTCCTTCGGCCATTTATCCTTCCCTCTTCCAGTGCTTCCCCCCTTCCCCCATACATGCAAGGAAGTTTAGTTGTCTACTTCCATTGTCATTACACCTTTGTTATATAGTAGTATTTTAATCGAAGTATACAGTGATTGAATGTACCTTCCGCAAGGTCCACATAGAAATTCCTACTATGTCATGTTGTATGACTTCGTTGTGTCAACTAAAAACTTTGTGATGAAGCCTACCACAATACTATCAAGCCAAAAGTTGACTACGCGGGTCAATTTGTTGTTCACATGTTGTAACTATTCAATCTGTATTGGGGTCTAATCTAGCCGTCGGATCCGATTCGTTGTGTGGTTATCTTTCAACCTTAGTATCCACTTCTGCAATAGGTGAGGAAAATCACAAAAAAAGACTTCATGTAAATCCGTAAACATGTATTTATCAATATTTTTGCGAGGTGTCAGGCTAACATTTCTATTATATTTCTAGGAAAACTCTAGCTCTTTAGTTCTCAACCAGCCTTCGATTTCTGGTTTCGTGGGATTCCATGGTCTCAACATTCCCTTCTAGTGACTCAGCGGTCTTCTAGTTTCACTCATTTGTTTCCACATGTGTTCTATCTCATCTAATCAGTGCTTTCTTATTCCTCTTACAACGGCAACAGAACCATTTGTTGGTTTTAACCTACTGAACAACTTTGTGCTACTAACCTGGGGTTCGTATCTTTCAGGGTGCCAAAATAGCCTAAAACTATCGGCCCTTATGGTGAACCAGAAGGCAACACAACACACAGAATGCACTACATAGTCTCACCCGAGATAGCTTTTATGGGCGGCTGTAAGACTCGGGTGTTTACAACCTAGGATTGAGTAGGATATAGAGGGTTTGCATTCTAATCCATTACTTATGATTTGTATTACAAATTACTGTTATCTGACCTTCGAGATTTAATAGCGCAACAACAATGAATTAAATAGTATAATAACTCATTCATTCATCGCATTCAACATTTAACTAACAAAAGTAAAAAGAGATATGCATGAATTCATAACATTACATAGGTAATACCATGATTCACCCCCTCCCGAGGCTACATCCACAAATATTTGGCTCTTGTCTCTCTTATCATGGTATTTCTGTAGTTCTCGCGCCTCGCACTTACAATTCTTCTTAGATCGGTAAGACCTCTGTGAGGCAAACTAAATTGTACCAGGCTCCTCATCCTGCAATCTGATCCTCAAGATCTACCTCCTTCTTAGCTCACTCATTACAAGTAGTTCTCTTATCAAAACATTACATGAAACGAGTTCAACTCTACAACAATAGTAAATCTCAACCTTCGCAAAATCTTCGAACCTGTTTTTGATACATTCTTGCCTATATTTATATCTGTCCATCTCTTCAACCGTTTACACAAAAACTCTTACCAAAAACCCTAACCCTACTCTCGTTAGGTCTTCCTTCTCCACAAGTGTCCATTGCTTCCTTCCATTTGTCACCTTATTCTTGCATGCGTGCATGTTATTCTTCTTGTTAGCTGTCGCTTTCCTCCTGCATGCTTTCTTTCCCACGATTTCTCTTCCAACTTTCATTCTTCTTCGTGCACGCTTTCTTTCCCATTTCATCCCGCTTCCAACAAGGGCCAACATAGGTTTTTCCCACAAGTTTGGACCTTATACTTTGATGGATCCAAATTGCAAGAAGGGTCAGGGGCAAGGTGCATCCTCATTGATCCAAAAGGTAAGCGACATTTTTTTTCCTGTAGACTTGAGCTCGAATGCACAAACAATACCTCCAAGTATGAAGCTCTAGTACAAGGGATAAATAAATCCGTTGACCTAAATGTTAAAGAATTGAATGTTTTTCAGAGATTCTGAAATCATTGTTAGACAAGGAATACTATACATTGTTAATGTTTATGCCATTATTATAGTTCTTTGCATTTCAATAGATAAGAGCATCATAAGAACAAGATCACTAAGAAATACTCATTCACAAGAGACACAACATTTATCCTGGGAAACCCTCTAGGGGAAGAAAACCCAGCAAAAACTTCCTTATCATAAATAGCTTATACAATGTTCAAGAGATAACTCAAACCAATACAGATAGTCCTCCTCGAGAGATGCGCCACTCTTCTTCTCCTCTCTCTAACTAGTAATTGAAGCTTGCCTCATAAGATAATGAGCAAGTGAGTTGTGTGTTAAAGTGAGGCGCTAGCCTCCTATATATACAAGACTGGCACATGTGAAAGGGTTTTACTGGCAGGGCCGACCTCTCACTCTAGGTGGGTAAACCGACCTTTAATTAATTCTAGTTCTTCAATAATAACTGTTGGGGCTGACTTCTTATTCTACCTATTACAATTGTCCGATGACCAATCCGCAAAAGGGGATTTGGTACTAATACAATTACCGACATGATTAATCCACAATGGGGATTAATCCTAACAATAAAATAACAATAATAATAAGAATTCTCTTCGTAGTTACATTATTTCAACACTCCCCCTTAACAAGAAGGGTATTCTTCATCAGCATTAGGCGAGAGAGGTTTGCATCATCAATGGCATCAGGAGGATAGTATCGTCAATATCATCTTGAAACATTGGCTAGCATATTTATGAGTCATTAGAATTTTTCTTCATCGACAAAATCATCATTCTCGAAAGAATTCTATCATCATCTGCATCAAATATGTATCAGTAAAAAAATGATACCTCATCACAGCACTAGGTTGGCATTACTACACTGGCTCAATGTTACAGTTGTTAAGCTGGTAGCTCAATGTCAGTCACATCTTTGTTTACGTCTAACAACTAGGTCAGAAGAAAGGAATATCAACATCTCGCTTTATTTCTAACAACTAGGTCAGAAGCGAGGAATCACAACGTCATGCTTTACATCTAACAATGAGTTCAGAAGCATGACTCATCTTGCTTTATTTCTAACAACAAGGTTAGAAGAAAGGAATCATCTTTCTTTACGTCTAACAACTAGGTCAGAAGCAAGGAACACATCAACATCTCGCTTTACGTCTAACAACAAGGTCAGAAGCGAGGAATCATCTTGCTTTACGTCTAACAGCTAGGTCAGAAGCAAGGAATCCACAGCGTCATGCTTTACGTCTAACAGCGAGGTCAGAAGCAATGACTCATCTTGCTTTACGTCTAACAGTGAGGTCAGAAACAAGGAAAATATATATACTCCCCCTTTTAGGGAGGGTCCTTTCGGACTATACCAATCTTATCTCGAAAGTTTTCACACTTTACACGAGATAGAGGCTTGGTCAACACGTCAGCAACCTATTCATCCGTGCTAATGTACTGGAGCTTCAAGGCTCCTCTTTGTACCATGTCATGGATGAAATGATAGCAAATATCTATGTGCTTCGACATGTCATGGAATAAAGGATTCTCTGTCATCTTTATGCATCTTTGGTTGTCACATAGAATCCCGATTTCTCTCATCTCCAAATCAAATAGGCCTGTCAGCAACTTTCAAAGTCATATAGCTTCGCAGCTAGCATAACATGCAGCAATGTACTCTACTTCCACTGTGCTGAGAGCAATACTGGATTGCTTCCTACTCTACCACAAGATCATGGCTGATCCCAAACTGAAACAACATCCAAAAGTGCTTTTTTTGTCAGCAACGCTTCCTGCCCAATATGAATCAGTATATCCACTCAATGTGAAGTCATGATATCCATCATAGCTGAGACCATAATCCATTGTACCTTTAAGGTACCTCATCACATGTTTTACAACCACTAAATGAACACATCTAGGCTCTACCAGAAACTGACCCAAGGTGTTCACTACAAAACAGATGTCTGGTCTAGTGTTTGTCAGGTACATCAGTGATCCAATAATCATTCTGTACAGAGTGGCATCTATCAATTCTAACGAAGTATCAACCAGTAGCTTCAGCTTTGCTTCCATGGGAGTATTCATGGACTTGCATTCTAGCATGTAGAATCTCTTTAAGAATTCGACAGTGTACTTCCCCTGGTTAAGGAAGATTCTTTCTGGACTCTGCCATACCTCAAGAACTAAGAAGTAATGCATTAGGCCAAGGTCTTTCATTTCAAATTCAGCAGCAAGTCTATGTTTACATTCAGCGATGAGCTTTTCTTCTCCAGTTAAGAATAAGTCATCCACATACAGTAGTAATATTACTGGTTCATTATCCATGATTTTGAAGTAGAGATTTGAGTCTGCTTTACTCTTGGTAAAGCCTAAGCTCATCACAAAACTATCTATATGTCCATACCAAGCTTTGGGACCTTGCTTCAATCCGTATAAGTCTTTCTTCAATTGACAGACATGAGACTTCATGTCTTCAACCTCAAATCCTTGGGGTTGCTCTATATACACTTCCTCTTTGATAACACCATTCAGGAAAACTGTCTTCACATCCATCTAGTGCAGCTTCCACTTCATCTTGGAAGAAAGAGCTATAATGGTTTTGATTGAAGTGTATCTGGCCACAGGAGCGAATTTATCTTCATAGTCAATACCTTCCTTCTGGGAAAAGCCCCGAGCGACAAATCTTGCTTTATATTTTTCAATACTTCCATCAACATGATGTTTTATTTTGAAGAGCCATTTTGATGATACCACATCCTTACTTTTTGGTCTGGGAACTATTTCCCATACATCATTCTTTATTATGGATTGATATTCTTCTTTCATGGCATCTGCCCATTACTTCTTTTGAATGGCCTCTTCAAATCATGTGGGTTCTTCATCAAGTAGATTGCTCATCAAAGCCATGTAACTGGAGAATGGCTTTGGTCTTTTCACCTGTCTAGTGGTTCCTTCTGGAACACCATACTTCTCTCCATCTTGAATGAGCTCTCTTGCCCAAGAAGGCTTTCTTTTATTGGAGAAGGTCATTTGAGGAGGTTCTTGAACTTCTATTATATCATGATCTTCAGGAGTCTCCTCATCAGGTTCTGCGTTCTGGGAACTTCCCTCACGGATTCAGTAGTCCTGGGATTTATAGGTTCCTCTTCATACATTTCTTCAAGCTGGCATCTTCTAGATTTCTTAAGTGCCTCTTCTTCATAAAAGGTCACGTCCTTGCTGATCTCAATATGGCGGTGACTAGGTATGTAGATTCTGAAGGACTTGGAGACCCCACAAATATTCCCTTCTTTCCTTAAGGGTCCAACTTGTTTCTCTTTTCTTGAGGTAATGAATAAGCAATGGATAGCCAAATGTTTTTGAGATGGATTACCTCTAGATTCTTTCCGGTGAACATCTCTTCTGGTGTCTTGAGCCCAAGTGCACTATGGGGCAATTGGTTCTTCACATAAACAGTTGTCATTGCTGCTTTTTCCCATAAGGACATAGGAAGATCTTGATCATGGATCGTAGTATTCACAGCTTCCAGTATGGTTCTTGTTCTTCCATTCATCTACATCGTTTTGTTGGGGATATTGATCCCAACATCTTTGCAGAAGTTCACGAGGTCTTCTGAGGTATATTCTCCTCCATTATTTTACCTGAGTATCTTAATCTTCCTTATAGAAGGGTTCTCTTATCAAGGATTTGAATTTCTTGATCTTGTTGAATACTTCAAATATATCCAGATCTTTTATGAGAATAATCATTAATGAATGATACATAGTATACATACCCATTATTGGAGGATGATGGCATTGGGCCACATACATATGAATGAATGAGTTCTAGGACTCCTTATGCCTTGTTGTCCCTCTTCGGAAATGGGTTCTTGACGTTCTTCCCTTGTGCACATCCATCGCATACGCCTTCATGGTCACATTTGAGTTCTGGTAAACCTGTGACATCTTTGCATATGTATGGTAGCGCCTTGTAGTTGATGTGAGCTAATCTTCTAGAGTTCACACAGATTCTTCTATAGCGTGGGTCATGGAAGCTTTTGAGTGACCCACCTTCTTCTTTTCCACTGATGATTTCTTCATTTATGATCTCTCCTTTAGCACATTGCCTTCTGCAACCTTCGTTATAGCTTCCTCATGTGACCTAGAGCAAGGTCAACAAAACAACAAGAAAGAATAATATCCTTCTGATAATATAAAGAAATAGCACGAACAATCATCACAGTAGCTCCTTTAGAGCTATCACTTATATTTTATCTGAAGCAAAGATTAAAGGTAAGGAATACAATATGAAATGAGGTCAACACTCTCATAGTGTTGTGACCAAGAATTCTTCCATGGCAATCTGAAACTAACACACGAGGTTTCTCCTAGAGGAGGTGTTAGTCATATCAGACAAGGTATTTACCTCTATATTCTCACATGCTATCAAGTATAATACTTTACGATGATTTCTATCTCAACTAAAGTCATCAGCTTGTCATGTGTACCTTTGAATCTTGATTAATCAAACCTAGAGCCTTGACCTCAAGAGTGAGTGCTTTCTTTTCTTCCAGGTCTCCTTCACTCATGTGACGAGTGCTTTCTTCAACCTATCTTCTGTACTAAGACAATACGCTAACTTGACAAAAGGTTAGGTTAGAGGACAAGCTATGTGATCAACTTTCAATACTTCTAATAATTTGATCATAGCTTCAACATGCAACACTGATAATGTCAAAATAGATGTATATCATAATAATCACACCTGGGTTGCATCATTCCTCTGAATGTGTTGGATCTTGAAATCCTTCTGGATCTATGGAAAGAGATCCCTTCTCCTGCAAATACTCTTTAGTTTTTAACCATTAAACATATGTAAGTGCATACCTTTGATAGCATTTGCAGGTAGTGGCTCCATCTAGTAGCAGCGGTAATCATTGCCAATTCTTGAGAAAATTTTAAGGGTTATTGCAACTGGTTCTATGTTTGCAACTGCAATTGGTACTGCAACTGCAACTAGTTCTGAGACTGCAACTGCAACTGCAACTTAGGGTTTTATCAGGAAACCCTAATTTTTCAAACTTCAAATTTTGAAATTCTGATCCAGGGGATAGATGCGCTGAGCTGAGGCGAGTTAGCTAGTGCAACCGGAATTTTGAAAATCAAACTTTTACCCCCTCAAACTTGATTTGTGGATTTATGGACTGGTGCTTTTGGTTTTCTGGTACCTCTGGTACTTCTGGTACTCTGGTTTTCTGGTACTTTGTGAAAATAGGGTTTCACTTTCCGGGAGATCCATCCACTGAAAAGGTGCGCTCTAAGTGCCAAAATGATCCTTGGGGGAGGGTGCAACTTTCTAGGTGTTTAGGGAGCTGAAAAGAGTTACTTTTGCAAAACCCTAATTTGTAGGTGCTGCAACAGTGACGTTTTTCCTCTTGCAAATTGTGCTTCCTTCAGGTTGGCTCTGATACCATGTTAATGTTTATGCCATTATTATA
>SNQJ01S0002533.1:293379-330444 GCA_010110895.2 Picea sitchensis | reverse complement strand
CTAGGGGAAGAAAACCTAGCAAAAACTTCCTTATCATAAATAGCTTATACAATGTTCAAGAGATAACTCAAACCAATAAAGATAGTCCTCCCCAAGAGATGCACCACTCTTCTTCTCCTCTCTCTAACTAGTAATTGCAGCTTGCCTCATAAGATAATGAGCAAGTGAGTTGTGCGTTAAAGTGAGGCGCTAGCCTCCTATATATACAAGACTGGCACGTGTGAAAGGGTTTTACTGGTAGGGCCTACCTCTCACTCTGGGTGGGTAAACCCACCTTTAATTAATTCTGGGTCTTCAATAATAACTGTTGGGGCCGACTTCTAATTCTACCTATTACAATTGTCTAATGACCAATCCGCAAAAGGGGATTTGGTCCTAATACAATTACCAACATGATTAATCCACAATGGGGATTAATCCTAATAATAAAATAACAATAATAATAAGAATAGTCTTCGCAGTTACATTATTTCAACATACATTGCAATTGTCCACACCTGAGGAATTACCAACAGGAAGTTCACAGGCTAGTAGAGCATTTTGAAGCCTTTAGCATTACATTGATCCCTAGAACAAAGAATATTCTTGTTGATTCTCTAGCCATCACTGCCTCAAGGCTATCACCTCTATAATATTATGAAGCCTCATGGTTCACTGTGGAGCTACTCTACAAACTGTCGGTACCCAAAAATATTTCTAATTGGAAGGTCTTTGAAGGAGATGAAGACATCATAAACTTCTTGACTAACCAAGATACTTTTACAGACTTGGCTATCTATGATGAAGTGTTTCATGAGCAATCAACAAAAACTGATCCTTAGATAGATCAGTCGAATGACAAACCCATGTATCACACGATATCAAAAGGAATAACCAATTTAGAAAACCTTTTTGACCTAAGGGAAATATTTAAAGGGCCAAACAATGCAAATACAGGGAGTTCATGTCCCATGCACGAAACTATAAATCTAGGAACCCTAGAAAACCCTAGGAATGTAAATCTTGGCAAGACAATATACAGAGAGGAAAGGAAGTCATATCTCAAATTTTTCAGACAATATCAAGATGTCTTTGCATGGTCCTACCGAGATCTGAAAACCTATGATACCCGTATCATTCAACACACTATCCCATTAAAACCTAAAGTGAGACACTTCCAACAAAAGCTCTGGAAGTACCACCCATCCTTGGAACCTCTCATGTGTCAAGATTTAAATAAACTATTAGATGCCAAAATTCTGTTCCAGGTTAGACACTCTACATGGGTATCAAATTTTGTTCATGTAAGTAAAAAATCAGGGGAGATCCGCCTATGCGTAGATTTCAGAAACCTCAACAGAGCTTCAAAAAATGACAACTACCCAGTCCCACCAATGGAGCAACTCTTGTAGACCGTCTCTGGATTCAAGATTTTCTCCCTACTGGATGGTTTCTCAGGTTACAACCAGGTTCTAGTTTTAGAAGAGGACAACTTGAAAACTACCTTTCAGACCAAGTGGGCAACCTTCACTTATAAATGTATTCCTTTTGGGTTAATCAATGCAGGGGAAAGCTTCCATAGGGCCATGGATGTATCATTCCGAGGACTAATCAACATATGTGTAGTAGTCTATTTGGACGACATAACTATGTATTCAAAGAACATAGAGAATCACATCCAACACTTAACCCATATTTTCGAAAGGTGTAGGAAATACGGTATATCGTTAAACCCTAAGAAAACTATCTTTGGTGTTAAGGAAGGAAATTTGTTAGGCCACATTATATCCCAAGCAGGGATTCTCATAGACCCAGAAAGGATTAAAGTTATGGGTCAACTCCCATTACCTCACAACAAAAAGGCTATGCAATCATTCTTTGGGAAAATCAATTTTGTGAGGAAATTCACTACGATTTCACAGAAACTATCAAACCCTTACAAAAAATGATTCGTAAAGATGTTGAATTTAAATGGAACAATGGATGGAAAAGGGATTTCAACAAAATTAAGAAGGAAATATCTCAATCACCAGTGTTGCGAAGCCCCTATTTCAACAAATATTTTGTCCTATATACTTTTCCCTCCGACCAATCGTTAGCCCCAGTATTAACTCAGAAGGACGATGACATCAACGAGGCCTTGATATCATTTCTGAGTACTAACCTCCAAGGGGTTGAATTAAATTACCCTGCTATAGACAAGCATGCATATGCGATATACAAGGAATTAAAACACTTTAGATCTTACATCCTTAAGAGCCATACCAAATTCATCATGCCTCACCCTCCAGTCTAATCCCTATTTACTGAACAAGACATGGGTGATAGAAGAGGAAACTAGATGGAAGTGGTCCAATAATTTGATCTAGATATACAACCTGCTAAACTGGTTAAGGGACAAGGGTTATGAAAACTGGCAATTGAAGCCCAAGACCAAGTAAATCAAGAACCCATATGGGAGAATGAATTGGAATTATGGTGTGGTGAAGCTTCGTACATATCCCCAGGGAAAGAGTCTTGGTATGAGAAATTAACTTATCTCCTGCATCATGGGACTTTCGCAGAAAACCTAAACCCTAGGGAAAGGAGAGCCCTCAGGTTAAAATATGCACAATATCGCCTCATAAATTCGATGCTCTTTTGTGTTAATTATGATGGGGTACTTTTAATATGTCTCGAACGTGAATATGCATACAAAGTTCTGAAGGAGCTCGATGAAGGTCCTACTGGTGGACATTTCATAGGAAACACCACCGCTCATAAAATACTGAGAGCTGGCTATTTTTGACCTACTTTGTTTAGATATTCTCACACATACTCTAGAAACTGTAAGATTTGTCAAATAATCGTGGGGAGGTGGAAGTTCTAGGCCATTTGAGCAATGGGGGTTATCTATCATAAGATAAATTACACCAAGTTCTTCAAAACAACATAGGTACATACTTACTGCCATTGATTATTTCATGAAATGGGCAGAGGCCATCCCTCTGACTCATGTAAACGAGAAGGTGTTTATCCAATTCATAGAACAACAATTGATCACAAGGTTCGATGTCCCTTCTGTCCTTGTTTTTGATAATGCAGCTTACTTTTCTTCCACCTTATTAACAAATTTTTCTCTAGACAAAGCAATCATAATTAGATACTCTACAAATTATTATCCACAAGGAAACAAAGTGGAAGAATCAACTAATAAGAACCTAGTGATGATATTGAATAAAACAATTACAGATAACTAGAGGAACTAGAATAATTCACTTCATAATCGCTTGTGGGATGATACAGTTACACCCAAGGAAGATATAGGGAATTATCCATAATTTTTGGTATAAGGACAAGAATCCATTCTCCCAAACGAGATATATCTTCCATCTCTTAAACCTTCTCAGGATTCAAGAGGACAACCCTCATTTGTCATACAATAAAGAATTGATACTCTGCTCATGTTGGAAGAAGAAAGGGAGAAAGAGAAATCAAAATTCATAGCTCATCAAAAAATAGTGAAGAGGTGGTTTGATAAGAATAAGGGTAAAGAGAAGAGTTTTGAAGTGGGAGACCCAGTCCTGAAATGGGACCGAGCAAATAAGACTAAAGGGAAACATTCTAAGTTTCAGAATCTGTGGCTCAGACCTTTCCAGGTGGATGAGAAGATAGGGGTAGGCACGTATCGATTGCAGAATATCAGGGGGGAACCTGACACCCTCACGTGAAATACCAAGCCCTAAAACAATATTTCCATTAAAAAAATTTTTATGTGTTTATGTTTTCATAATGTTTATTTTAGATACATCGATTGCGAAATGAATTTTGTTTTTTATCTGTTGCTATTTGTACTTTTGTTCTTTTGAATATTGTGTTTATAAAGACAATGGTTGACCTGAAATCATGTGATATGACAAACTCTGTTCCTAACTCATAGCTCACATACAACACAAAGAAACGTTGGGGAACCTGCGGTTGTTTCGAAGGGTTCTCTATCTAACCTTTGCAGACAAACATCTTTGGAGAAATGCAGAAGTGTCTATTCAGTGGTCTGGTGAAACCTTAAGGGAAATATGGTAAGTTGGAAAGGAATACATGTACCTCAAAGACAGAGCTAGTAAGTTTCACCTTAACCATCTCATTTTGCAGATAACATACGTCCTCCTCTCCCACTCCCTTAGGGCGTTCTTCCGAAATAAAAAATCAACTATATAAAATGAGTGCATACTAGGAGAGGGTATGAAGATAACTCCATTGGGGCTATGGATTCTCGTTGGTAGTAGAGAAAGGTCTGTGACATCGGGGTGACTCCGTCAGGGCTATGAACACTTGCTGGTAGCAGAGCAACGTCGTAGCAAGTGAAGGAGGGTAACTAAAGACTTACTTCTAGTGAATTCTTTACTAGACTCTTGTCAAAGGGGATGTGAGTCGAGGTTACAGGAAACAAAGGTGGAATAGAGATTGAAAACCCCACAGGCAGGCCCAAACGCACCAACCAGGGAATTTCAAATGCAAGGATAAAAGAGACTTTGATTAAAAACTAGTTAAGTTCTTAACCAGATTTTGCATCAGTCGAGCCCGAGGGAGGAACAAAGTTTTTGATTTCACCCAGTAAGCCTCCATTTGTTGAGAACTCAACACACCCTAAAATCCTATGTCATATTTTCACTTTTTGGGTACCACTTGATCTTTTCATTTTCTGATTCGACATCATTTTGAGAAATGTTTGGATTTGCTTATTATCTTGACTCTCATTATATGAAACCCCATGACTTAAAAAATATCCTTAACGCCTGAATAAGTAATCAAAATCCAAGACACTTCACCTGACACACTCAATTTAGGCATTGAAAGGAATTCAAATATGGAAAATAACCAATCAGGAAACCTCAGTTGTCGAACGCCGATATTCTTCAGTATTGGCAAAAGGAATTTTTTTTTCACAACAGGTATTACATAAAGATATCGTTGATAGTCGATCCCCTTTGGCATCGGTAAAATATGAGGGGAATAGTCTTTAACGAATAAAGAAAATATATCGTCGTTAGTTGATTCCCAATGCGCTTATCAGAACTGGTGAAAGCCTAAAAACATTACCAAAAAAATTATGATCTTGCTAAAAGATACTCCCGATCATTGATCGACATTGCACTTTCAGCATCGAGATTTTTGCGAAGAATTTAATCCAAAGAAAAATCATGTGATAGGTTTATCGTCGATTGCCGACCCTAGATACTTTTCGGCATCGACAAGCCAAGGCTTGTTTTAGAACATATAGCTTAAGGAAAGTCCCAAATCCGATTAATAAATCTGAATTAGGTCACCGGTCTTCAACGCCACCTGTCTTTTCTAGATTGGAGAACCGTATGGTCTAGTTTTACCTGAAGTCATTCTTGGTATCATAGGTCCAAGACACACCTCTGAATCAACTTTTCCATGACAACATTGTACGATGAGATTGATTGGTGTCATATTTTTTGCGAGAGACATCAACGAAAATGTTCAAAGCGCATCCCTGATTCCCGATCCACCCACTAAGAAAGCAATGCGATGGGACGTTTTAGCGTTGGATATGATTAGATTTTGAGCATTTAAGGGTCTAATTAATACCAAATATCGCATTAGTTTCTACCTCTTGTGCAAATAAAAACAGTCGTTTAAAATCACTTATAGACCACATCACCCCCGCACCTCCGTCATCAACCCATGATGAATTTATGTTGCATACATTTGGATGTAGATTTGTTTAAATTGCACTCATCGCCTGAATTGAATGGATGATGTGACATGGTAAGTTCTTCACTGGTTTAAATTCTCTTGAGTCATTGTAAGAGGAATCATTATGTGTGCAAGGAAATTCAGATCATCCATAGAAGTGAGACGATCAATTTGAAAGCTTTAGAGATCCTATTTGTATCAAATATCCAGGTTTAGCAAGATTTACAGGTATGTATCCAAGTCTATGGATTTTACCTGTTTACATGTCATATATTTTTTATCCAGTTTTTTTCTTCACACAGTCTTTGAAGGTTTAGTTTGATTGGAATAAAAATTCCTCCAATAAATCCAACCACTAGACGATTGTCCAGGGTGACAAAGATGGAAGAACCACAGTTGGGTGAAGGCTCCTCTCTAGGGGTCGCGAGGCAATTGGAATAGACTCCAAGATCGGAGCCTGTCATAAAAACAGTGACAAAGAAGGATTTTAATCATCCTTTGACCTTTGGAGATACAAAGGCAAACACAGGGTCCAAGGAAACACTCCCACATTGGGGAGAGATCTTTAAAAAGATCAGCCGGGAAGACTACTCAGAATATATCCCACACAGTGACCCAGGTGTGAGGGCGCTTGATGACAAGGTGTTTCCAAATATCCGACGGTGGTACCTATACATGGTAGAAAGAAGAACCACCATCTTTCCCTGTATATAATTTATGAAGTGGCTCATCGAGCAAACAGACACATAGAAGTGTTGAATCAACGATGAAAATGGTGTGTGTGTTGGGGTATTCCTTCCAATGAAGGTCCAGAAATATTACAAACTCTGAGACCCTAAGGAATGACTGAATACAGATTTATTCGTGAATATCTATGAGTGCCATGACACCAGCCAGGTGATGACGTCATGGTGGAGACAAGATAATAAATACACCAACCACAGAACCCACTAGTACCATATTACCAACTTAAGGGAGCCATGCATCTACTTGATGGCTCTCATCTGCAAATTATATAGGGAGAAGGACTTCTCAAGATTTTTAGTTTCCTGGATTCCTTTAGATTACACAGTGGCAATTTCGGGGAGCCACTTCAACTATGGAGACATCATTTCTAAGAAATTGAGCATTTGCATACAACAAGATTAGATGCTAAAGGAAGGAGAGACACCAACCTTCTACATGAATTCATATTTACTTGATCTCATGTACACCAGAAACATTTTTGCTGGCATGAACTTGAGCTGGCACATCAAAGAGCTCCTGGTTCACATATATTTCAGCATCCTATGGGTGAACAGGTACAAGAAATCTTACTCCTTCATCTGTGATGAATTCATCCCACATATTTATTTCATTCTTTTTAAGAAATAATTCCCGAGACTATTGGCTACGGACAAAAAGATGATATCAAAAGTAGGCCACTGGTATTTGGACGAGTGTGATACCTACATCAGGGTGTTCAAGGCTACCGAAGCACAACACCTCTTACCAGCGCATGTCCCTGACCAGCTTGTAGTATGGGAGATATGCTACCAGACCATCCTCCAGGGAAACAATGGCACTCTGGTCAAGGACAAGAAGCAGACGTTCATACCTTATGGTTTCCATGTAGGATTCTACATGGTGAAATACACTGCTCAAGGAAAACAAGAAGGGTTGAGCCAATTGGAGTTCATATTCCAAACAAGATGATTATGCAAGAACGATCCAAAGGGTCTGGTCTTGAAACATGCTTTGCAAGTTTCATCCTACTTGCCATATGCCCACGACAAATTTGAAGATTAAGTCTTCACGCAAAATGCCCAATATTGGGACGAGGTCCTGGAAAGGATGGTCAAGCCCAAAATGACTAGATTTAGATCCATGAGTCTGGATGACCAGACGGAAAACATAGAGTAACTGACTCAAGATTCCCTCGGAGCCAAGGAAAAAATGATAGCGGAAAAAGCAGTAGAGGTTCTCCTAGTAGCTTTGGCACAGGATAGAGGTTTCCCTATGATGCAGGACACACAAGAAAGGGTGTTTCTCATGATAGAACAGGCGCAACAAATAATTGATCAGCTCCAAGATGACCCGAACCTCACAGGAGTGACGAGGTCCCCTGCTAACAAACTAGATGAAATTCAGACAGGCCCAAGTGACCCTAAACTAATAGACATTGATGAAATCATCGGGTTAGACAACCCTAAAATCACAACGCCACAAGCTGGATCACCACGGGGTATTTCAACTCAGGTGGAGACAGTCAAAACATCATGGAGAGAAAGTGTAGCAAACCCCCTCAACGAATTTATAAACATCTATGATGATGAAGAGAGCCTGGTGTTACACATTATTTTCGTCATCCCTATGACCGTTAATGATGTAAACCTATATGTTGCCTTCAGAGGGGTCAGTGGACTGAGTTCCTGAAGAGAGAAGGGAGAAGAACTTTTCCTGAGAAAAGAAGTTGCATTTTCCTTTGGAAAAACCCTATAAAAAAGGAAGTTCGCAGGTTGCTCTATAGGCAGGATGAGAGAATGCCTGATTCTCGTAGGTTGCACCATAGTTGGGTTGCAAGAGGTTCGCAGGTTGCTCTATAGGTAGGGTGCGAGAATGATTACACGTGGGAAAACGAGCATTTTCTCGAATCTTCTAGAAGGAGAAACTTCCATGGTGAGGTGGCATCCGAATGGTTTGGATCTTACTCACTTTCATGATTTGGTGGGATCATCCTAACCTCCTCACCTTATCCTCTTCATCTTATAAAAGGAGAGGAGCTCTCATCAGAGAAAGTTAGCTTTGGTTAGCTTTGGAGCTTTGGGATTAGCTTGGATTGGATAGAGCTTTGGAGATTTTTAGCTTGGTTAGAGTGTCAGCTTTGGAGATTTTTAGCTTGGCTAGATGAGCCACTTTGTCAAGATAGATTGTGAATATTATCAGATCTGTGCTCTCAGAATTCTTGGAGTGAAAGTGTGTGTGGAACGAAGGACAATTGGAAGGGACCTTATGACATCAAGGCCATGGTTGTAATCTGTCTTTCGCATTAATATGATACAATAATATGATTCTTTCCTATAAAGCTTGTTGTGTTTTATTGTATGATTCCTTGATCATATACATAGGTTTATATTGATTTCATACTATTTCTATCACTTTGGTTGCATTATTTTATAGGTTCATCATTGTATGAGCATTGGAACAGAGCTAGGATGGAAAAAGGAAGCGACATTTAAATGGTATGTCACCTATCCCTCTTTAGGTAGTAAATTCAATATTTAAAACTTAAGGAAAGTGTCATGTTCTGTTGTGTTTTGTTCTAAATCTAGGTGGATCTAGGGAGATCAGTTAGTGTCCACACCTACCGATTAGTCTGATAACAAAATTGGCGACTCCACTGGGGAACAAATTGTTTCCTAGTTAGTCTAGTTTCCCCTTGCTTTGATTGCTTGTTTTATAGTCTTTGAGTCTATGGTAGATCCATCCAGACTCTCTGGATCTGAAAGTTCAGTCAAATTTCGTCCTTTTCCAAATTTTTGCTTGTTTACAGGCATTCTCGCACTATACCCTTTAGTGGCCTGCAAGAAACACCTGAGTTCGCACCCTAGAGTTAAGTCCAGTGCGAACCCCTCGCAGTCAACCTTTGTCCAGCCTGCGAGAATATTTGATTCTCGCACTGTAATACACTGCGAGGCTGCGAACTTATTTGTAAATTTTTTTGGATTGGGTCTTGTCATTTTTTGATGCCCAGTTTTTCTTTAAACAGTTGGATTGAACTTTTGGAACCTATATTGATCTGTATACAGTCTTCCTGACATTCTTTGAGTTGCTTTTATCCATCTTTGCTTTGTTTGGTTTTGAAGGATTAGTCTCTTGCTTTGAGTGTATTTCAATTACAAAGCATGTGTTTTCTTTAGAATTGTTTAGGGAAAGATCAGATTTCTTCTGAATAGTTCTCTTTAAAAGAAAACTTTTAGTTTGGGTTTTTTTGTTTTAAGAAAGTTCATTATTGCTTTTAGTGAAATTTTTGAAACAAAAATATTTAATTTCTTGCTTTATATTAGATTGGGGGCATCCTTGCATTTGAAGTAGCGAAATTACATGATTCTTGGCATTTTTTGATCAGTGCATTGGTGTTCAGTACCTTTTTCTCATTTCTTGAGAATCTTGATATTGATGAGTTTAATATATTTTGGGACATCGTGCATATGGGAATGATAAATGTTTTCTCCTTCTGGTAGCATAACTTTCATCGAAATAAAAATATTGCATCTACATATCTTTGCATAATTTTCAAGTCGGTCAAAACACCATATTGTTCACGCCATTTTCCTTTTAAGTAACAACAACCTTAAAAATAAAGCGCTTATAAAAATTGATTAGACATTTTAATATTTTCTGGTAGCAAACCTACATTAGATTAGTCGTAGGGCTTTGGAATAGGTGTGAAAGATAACTTTCCAAAGTTTCAAACAAACATAGAATCTTGAGTTAGGGAGTGGTTAATTCCACTTATTACATTTTGTCCTGGGAAGCCCTTCTAACACAAGGGTCAAACCCGAGATCGCATTGAGACTGGAAGAGTTACTCACCTTGCTTTGTTGGTCTTGTTGTAGAGATTGCATGTATTATGGGGGTCACTTGAAGGTATACCCACAATGATGAGTGGAAGCCTCTCAAGTTGATTTCGGGCTAGATACCCTTCCCTTGCATGTGGATCAGACTGTCGATTGTTTCCCCAGGCATCATTGTAGTGATTGGTAACCTTAGTGGCCTATCTCTTTAGGGTATTTACACAAGGTGACTGTGGAGGGGCAAGTCTTCACAGTACTTGGAATCGACGTTGGCCAAACTCACTCGGGCTCCTTGGAGGGTATACCCATGATTATGTGTGGGATCTTGCACCAGGGTGTAAGTCCATTAAGCAGGTCATCAATGTAACTTTTCCACCCACTCTATCTCATCCCCTTCTTACATTGTTCCCGCGACGTTGGATTTCATCACCAACTAGTGTGTTCATTGTGAGAAGGTTTTGTTTGTTTGCTTGCTTCCTAGATTTTTAGCGTGTGTTGTTTGTTTTCCCTAGCAGACTCTAGTTTGGATTTATTTAATGGTTTCAGTTCCTGGAATGACCAATGAAGGAACCCCTACTCTAGGGGAACCTTTTTTTTTCCCTCTTATGGAAACATTGGTCCTCCTCACTTCGCTACTTTGAGCCTTCCAGGTCTCACAATTGGATTACCGGTATGGTTGTTTTCCACTCAGGTAATCCTGAATGCAGTAAGTGCTTCGGTCGTAAGCACTTCCCCCCAAGAGAATCAACCTCATGTTGATCCTTCACCTTCTTCACCAATAAGGTCTTCTTTTCCTTCTTCGCTTGCAAGGTCACCTTCCATTTCATCTTCTTCGTCGAGTGAAAGTTATGAAGCTAGTAACCCGGTGAATAAGAAGAAGAAGAAAAGAAAGAAGAAGAAGAAGAAAATTAAGCAAGGATCCAAACTTCCGACCATTGTCAAACATGTTGGAAAACAACCAGTTACTGTTACTCGTGTTGGAAGTGTTGATGATGTCAAGATCACCCAAACAACCCATAAGCCCAAGTACCCTTGCAGGCTTTGTAAGGGTAGCCATCTTCTTAAGGAATGCCCTGGTCTATCCAAGGTTATAGAAGCATGGTCTACACATCCTCTCCAATGCATGTCATCAGCCTCTGAACAACATACTGATGACCTCCCGTCAACTAGTCATGATACGGTTGGGAAGAAGAAAAGTAGAGTCAAGTTCCCATGCATGTTATGCAAAGGGAGTCATCTAACTCATCTTTTCCCTCATATGGACAAAGCCTCGAAATTACTGGAAGACATGACTGTTTCACATCCTCAACTTCCAGTCACTTATTGCAAGCTTTCTCTCAACCCACCTGTAGTTGATGGAATGATCACTCCGGTCCCTTCACAGGTCAATCCAGTTGATCATGTTGTCAATCTGGTCACGTTCTTAGTTGAACTAGTTGACAAAGTGGTTGATCTGATACCATCCTCGATCAATATTGTTCTCCCCTCAGAGAGTGAAACTAAAGAGGTCGATCTGATCCCATCCTCAGTCGATCCCACTCTCTCGTTAGAGAGTGTCACCCAAGTGGTCGTTCCATTTACACCTGTCGACCCCATTCTCCCCTTGGAGAATGAAACCCAAGTGGTCGATTTGATCTCATCATTGGTCGATCCTACTCTCCCGCTAGAGAGTAAACCCAATACTTCCCATCTTTTTCTCGTTGATACAGAATCTACCATGCTGGGGGCTATTCCTCCTTCTCCCATGAAACCCCCTCTAAGTAATGAGGCCATCCATTTTGATTGGGGTATGCTAACTAGACCTCATCTTCCCTCTCACATTCCTTTCCAGATTACAATACAGGTTTGTGGTCGATATGTTCCTCAGACATTGATAGATGAAGGTGCATCCGTTAGTATTTTGTCCTCTATTGCTTGGAAGGCTTTGGGTTGTCCTCAGCTTGCGCCGATTACGCAGAATCTGTTAGCTTTTAACAGAAGAACTAGTCAACCTTTAGGGACCCTTCCTCAGTTTTCTGTAACTTTGGGAGGGAAAACTGTCTTTCTTGATTTCATGATCGTCCAAGACCCCTTGGATTTCACTTTAATCCTTGGGCGAGATTATGTCTATTCCATGAAAGCTATTGTGTCTACTCCTTTTCGTGTGATATCTTTCCCTCACGATGGACGGGTTGTGACTATTGATCAACTTTCATTCATTGACCCCACCTGGATTGCCTCCCTGAATGGTTCTTATATGCAGACGGTACCACCCCCACCACAAGTCAATTATGTGGCATTGTCGCCCATGGCTTCAACTTATGATGACTTAGATCCAGTAGTTGACATGGTGATCTCTTTGATAGGGTTGTTAGAGCCTGATCTCTTTACTCCTGTCACAACCCTCGACATGGTGTCCTTCCAGAGTGTATTTCTTCCTTCCAGTGAAGACCTCTTGGAAGCCATGACCGAGTTTTGTCCCTTGACATGGTGCCATTCTGGAGCATTGTCCTCTTGGAATCCATGATCAATGAGAGAACTTCCAAGGATAGTTTTTGCGTCTCTGAGGCAACCTCATTAAAAAATGAAACAGAGGTCTTTGAGCATGGTTTTTTTATTTCAACCTCATTAAAAAATGAAACCACTTACGAGGATAGCTTTTCATCTCTGTGGAAACCTCGTTAAAAAAATGAAACAGAGGTTACGAGCATAGTTCTTGTTTTCCCCCTCTCTGTTTGAGTCAAGTCCTTCGTCTAGTATTTGAAGCTTCATTTCATCCGCCTTTGTCGTTGGATGAAACGAAGCTTAGGGGGCAATAATTCCAGCCTCTAGACTTCATGTTGAAGTTGAGCCGCTAGTTTCTTAGGTTGGGGGCTAAGTACCAACCATCCATGTGTTATCTGTTGGGAATTCACAAGCATAGTTTTCCATGGTTCAATCTTGTGTAAAAATGAAATCACTTACCTCAAGCATAGTTTCCTTCAATTCAATCTTGCATAAAAATGAAACAAGGTCCAAGCATAGTTTTGTTTTGTTTTAAATCTTGCTTAAAAATGAAAACAATCCCGAGCTTAGTCTTTGTTCTTTCTCATGCTCGCAAATACATGAGAATAAGTTACCAAGCTTAGTATTTGTTCTTTCTCATGCTCATAAATCAATGAGAATGTAACCGAGTATACGTTTATCACTTTTTCGGACTCGTAAAGGTTATACGAAAAAGGAACCCCCTGGAGTTCCCTTTAATCTCTTTTCAGACTCTCTAAACATGAAAAGATTGTCGAGCGACCTTGTTCTTTTCATGCTCATTAAAGTATTTGAAGAAAACATTTGATGAGCGATAGTTTATCACTTTTTCGGTCTCGTTGAACTAATTTATGAAAAAGGAACTAGGAGATTTCTCTTTAAGTGTTTTTCAGACTCTCTAAACATGAAAAACCCTTGATTTTTCTTTCTTTGGACTCGTTAAACAAACATCAAAAGGCCCATATGGGACCGAACCACTCCTTCTTAGGGTTCGTTAAAAATACTTCGAAGGACTCATCCGAAGGATGATATTATATCGACAAGCATATGTTATCCTCCTCAAGATTGTGTAAAAATAAAGAGGTACTCGCCAGAAATGGTGGGGGGGGAATTTCGAAAGAAATATATCTAAACCTGTATTCTGTGGAAGAGTCTCTTTTGAACATGACACCCTTTCACTCACCTTGTGTCTAGGTTGGAAAATCCACTTGTCTCCTGATCATACTCCTATAAGATTACAAATTGGTCTGTGATCCTTGTTGTTGAGTCAGTATTTTCCAAGACAGTTGTCGTGTCATCAATATGTTAAAAAAGATGTCCAACCTAAAAAGCCTTCTATTGCATCGTCCATTTCTGCAGTCTTTCAGCCCTCTATTGCGTCGGCCATTCCTAAGTTAGTCCTGAATCACTTTTTACTCTGATCTACATCAAATCTTGTTACCTGTTTCATGTCATTGATGTGGGATACATTAAAGCCCTCCTGTGACGAGTCTTTTCCTATCGAATTCAACTCATTATCCATGAATTAGACTTAGAAAATAATTGGTACCTTGTAACTTGCATGCCTCAATGGCAGGTTTCCTCGCTTTTGATAGTGGGTTTTCATTATCAACCCCTGATCGAGAGATTCCGCCGAGTGTTCGACTTCAGCTCATTTATTCACATTCATTGGATTGTACTAGTGTACCTTGGGATTCATTGACATTAATGGTGATTTCCCTCGCGCTTGTTAATGGTATACACTATTGACCGGTAATCAAGTGGTTTCTACCATGTTCGACTTCAACACATTTATTCACATGGTTAGATTCGTACTATAGAGTGGTGGAGATGAAGACCCTGGATATTTTCTGATAGATCCAGGTTGCGTTGGAGTATATTCAATGTACTGTTGCATAGATCCACATTGTATGTCTCGTGGTTATGTTCAAATTTGAGTATTTAACACATAGATCCACAGTGCATTTTTGGTGGCTATGTTCAGATTTGAGTCATATTGGCATGGATCCACAGTCTATGTTTGGTGGCCATGACCTGTCTTACTTGACATGGATCTTCGCATGTCGACATTTATGCTTTGAGTCATTTGTATTTTGAGTATGGGAATGCCTACCTTAGTGATGATATATTATTGTACTGTATTTCCTTGTTTGTTGGCAGGTTTCCGATCGACTGTTCCTTGTTCCCTACACACACTTGACAAAGCATTTCAGCTATCACTCTGTTCTAACTTCATACTTTGGGGGGCTCTCTGTTACACATTATTTTCATCATCCCTATGACTGTTAATGATGTAAACCTATCTTTTGCCTTTAGAGGGGTCAGTGGCTTGAGTTCCTGAAGAGAGAAGGGAGAAGAACTTTTCCTGAGAAAAGAAGTTGCATTTTCCTTTGGAAAACCCCTATAAAAAAGGAAGTTTGCAGGTTTCTCTATAGGCAGGATGCGAGAATTCCTGATTCTCGTAGGTTGCACCATAGCTGGGTTGCAAGAGGTTCGTAGGTTGCTCTATAGGTAGGGTGCGAGAATGCTTACACGTGGGAAAAACGAGTGTTTTCTCGAATCTTCTAGAAGGAGAAACTTCCATGGTGAGGTGGCATCCGAATGGTTTGGATCTTAATCGCTTTCATGATTTGGTGGGATCATCCTAACCTCCTCACCTTATCCTCTTCATCTTATAAAAGAAGAGGAGCTCTCATGGAGAAAGTTAGCTTTGTTTAGCTTTGGAGCTTTTGGGATTAGCTTGGATTGGATAGAGCTTTGGAGATTTTTAGCTTTGCTAGATGAGCCACTTTGTCAAGATAGATTGTGAATATTATCAGATCTGTTCTCTCAGAATTCTTGGAGTGAAAGTGTGTGAGGAATGAAGGATAGTTGGAAGGGACCTTACGACATCAAGGCCATGGTTGTAATCTCTCTTTCACATTTAATATGATACAGTAATATGATTCTTTCCTATAAAGCTTGTTGTGTTTTATTGTATGATTCCTTGATCACATACATAGGTTTATATTGAGTTCATGCTATTGCTATCACTTTGGTTGAATTATTTTACAGGTTCATCATTGTATGAGCATTGGAACAGAGATAGGATGGAAAAAGGAAGCGACATTTAAATGGTATGTCACCTATCCCTCTTTAGTTAGTAAATTCAATATTTAAAACTTAAGGAAAGCGTTATGTTCTGGTGTGTTTTGTTTTAAATCTAGGTGGATCTAGGGAGATCAATTAGTGTCCGCACCTACCGATTAGTTTGATTACACCTGGAGGTATCCAAGGTGACCCCTATATAGATCATAGAGGAAGAGGAACTAGAGAAGCCATATTCCCTAGATCCCGACACTCAAATTTGCCTTCTGCAAAGTGAACAAGAGGTCGAAAGTGTCTTAGACACTAAGTTTCTTCATGCACTAGAGACCCAAGTGGATAGTCCAAACGACAAGCCAGGGTCGGGGGAACAAAAGGAAGAAGATCCACAGCTAGAAATCAGCGTCTCAACAACTGATAACCAAGTAAGTACTGAGCCTACCCCCAATGCCTCAATTTCAATTGGTGCTCAACATCCCAATGAGAAACAAATAGCAACCATACTTTTGGAACACATGGAAGAAGTTCAAGAACCCAGTCTTGAACAAATATATACCATCGAGAGCCTGGGAAATATGCTCACCTGGGGAGATCAGCAAATCCCTGAACCCATGGATGAAGTTGCTGAAATACATGTCATTTATTATGACCGGAAAATAAAATCTATCGTGCAGAGAACCACCAAGAAGAGGAGGATCACTCTAGATCGCTCCATACTCATAACCACAGAGGAAAATTTGATAAATACATATCATTCCAAAACATCTGAACTTATGAGCGTTGGGATGGCAATCACAAATGCCACCCTAGAAAGAGAAAAAAGGGATGAAGAGGAGTTGGCTGCTGCTATGAAAGAATTGGAACATTTGTGCCACTTGGCAAAGTATTACCAAGACACCACACAGGCCGCGGTGTTCCTAAGGAGTGAATTCAAGGAGGCCTACAAATTTTTTTACAAATGAACGACATCTATTCATTGCAAGGATATCCGAGCTTCAAGAAGACACCCTCATGGCACTAGATACGTGCAAGGATATGGAGAGGTAGTACGAGAAAGCACACCAATCTGTGGAAAGGATCAACTATATCAAATGTGGTGCAACAAGGATGAGATGCCTAAGAGAACGACATCCAGGTACTAAACGAAAGAAACATCAACAACATAAGTAAATCTGTCGAATATTGGGTAAAAATGGATCAATAAACTCATCGGGAAATCCAAGAGAAATGGGTCGAGTGTGAGAAAAGTTGGACCAAGATCAACCAGGAAATGAGAGACATCAACCTCACCGAATTCGACACACCCTATGACATTTTTCACTTGCGCGACATAGTCAAATCACACGCTAAAAAAGACTCATCATGGGCTGAGGAAATACAAAAGGTGGTTGACATGGAGCCAGGGAAGGTGAAACAATTCATGGAGCACCCAATAAAATCTCAATCCATGTTGTAGTAGTTCAGTGCTAGAATAGTAAAGTATCGGGCACATGCAATAGAGATACAAGAGATCCTTTCAGACCCAATGGAAAAAAAAAATATTCGCATATGATAACACATGAGAGGATCTCTTCATGAAGTGGTCATAGTACGAGAAGATTCATCCACTCAAGTGAGATCATTTGATGACTTTTTGAAGACTGATAGAATAAAGAGCCATGTGACGAATTTTGTTTTACTTAGCTGCACTTTAATAGTTATTTTTAGTTAACGATATGTTATAAGTAGGAGGATCGACCTATTAGCAAGAGGTCGATGGTTGTTGCATAGACCCTCATTTTTGGATTTTGTAAAGAACTATTTTGGAGTTGCCTTAATTAAGAAGTATTGTTTAGAACCAGAGACAAGTTTATGTTTTTTCATCAAAAATGTGTATGATTGGATGCAAAGACAAATTATTTCTGATTTCATCTCATGAATGGATGTTGTAACGAGTAAGAGCTTCTAAATCTATTCATAAGTTATCTAATTCAATATTTTATAGTTCTTGTCTTTAATGATGAAAATTAAATCATTGTGTTATTATGTGATTGATGATTAGAGTTAAGATAATTATTTGTCTTGCCATCATTTATTGCTTATGTGTTTTCTTCTGATAATTGCACCTAAGTCAATAATTGGAACACCAACAGGTTAATGTATTATTACTAGGCTTGTGGTAGAGAATTGTTGTTTGCATGCCAGAGTGAAAGGGTTATCCCAAGCCTAGCCTTCTCCGGTAGTTAAGATTTTCCCACTTTGTTACCTAGTTGTTTTATACTGGCTTTTATGTTGTATTGATCCCACCTATAAGAGAAAATACAAAAAAGAGAACGTTCGAACTGAAGGAGAAGCCTTCACCAGAAAACGTAAATCCCATCGATTAATTGGGCGGATTGCAATATCTGGAGAACCATTCCACCATTAGATGTTTCAAAGTGTAATTGGGCCTCGGTGGAGGGTTTGGTTCCTGCTGTTGAGTTAAAGGGATTTAGGACCCCTCAATAGAACCCAAGGAGGTGTCCAGCGGTGATGAAAAATACACACTTGAGGGGGTTCAAGCGGATATTGTATTCACGACATTATTGAAAGACAACTTGTAAGTCATATAAATGTTGATTTTGTTTCTTGGATCATGGAGTGAGGTCATCCAAGTAAGCGAGGATAATGTGAGAAAGATCATGGAAAACATAAGTCATGGCTCGTTTGAATGTAGTACCTTCATTTTTTAGCCAAAAAGGCATGACGCGATAAGAAAAAGTACCCCATGGGGTAGTAAAAGTGGTTTTATATTGATCTTTTGGATGGATTTGGATTTGATTGTAGCCAGAGAACCCATCCATGAAGGACAATGCCTCGTGGTTGGCACAGTCATCGATAATTTGGTCGATGAAAGGGGTTGGAAAGTTGTCTTTGGGACAAGAATGGTTGAGATTGTGAAAGTTGGTGCAAACATGAATAGTGCCATGTTTCTTATTAACAGGGACGGGTTTGGAAACCCATGAGGTATACACGATGGGGTATATGAACCCTGTGGCACATAACTTGTCAATTTTGGCTTTGATAGCTACATATTTGGATGGGTGAAGTAGGCATTTCTTTTGACGGACCGGGGTGACATCTAGCCATGTGTCGATGCGATGTTCGACTATAGAAGGATAGAGGTTGGGAATCTCTGTATATGACCAGGAAAAAATATCCCGATATTCCTGAAAGAGATATTTGTAAGATGTGAGTTCGTTGGGGGAGCATGCGGTGCCAAGGGTGATTTCCTATATGATTCTTGGTTTGATGGAAATGTCAATTTTGATAATGGGGGAGATATTGTCCATGTTGCATTCTTCAAAAGATTTAGGGGCAGGGATAGGGTTGTTGAACCAATATATTTTCCCTGATGGAAAAAAATCCTTTGTTTTGATTGCACATATGGAGGCTTGGCTAGGAGGGTCAAAGGATTCCTGTGAGATAAAAAGCGCTCTGTGATGGAGCACATTCCATGGTAAATCAGGGGTATTCAGTTCCTCTAGGATATTTTTGTCGCAGTGAAAAATGTGAGAATATAGGGGATCCGGGGAGGTAACATGGGTGTCTGTTAGCATGTGATTGTCTTTAAGTGGTGAATACATGGAGGAGATATTGCAATCATGTTGTGATGGCTCTCTTGACATAAACAAAATGTCCAGACACTGTGGAGGGTAAACTATGGTAGGAGGTAATATTTACTGTGGGAAATGAACCAGAGAATTGGGGGGATTTGGGGGAATATTCTTAGACAGTCTATCCATGAACCATGGAGGGGTGGGAAGTGACTCAAGTTCATGGGAGGTGATGTGAACAATATCTGGAGAAGGGATAGGGGGAGTCACTTGCATAAAATGAGGTGAGGTGGTCGACTGATTTTGAATAAGGGTTACTTGACGACGCATGTATTCAATGATCAAAGGACATTGGTATGTGAAATGAGAAAGTAAGTCACAAAGAGAGCAAGGGTATCTCATCCATTCGGGGAATAAGGTAGAGACATAATGGATGTCCGTAACGTGGGTAGCCAAAAGTGGTGGTGGAGAGGGCTCTTGCTGAAAGGTTTAGTGAGCTTTCGTCAGTGTCTGGTGAAACTGAGGTAGAGATGGGAAATGATGAGTGTAGTGGCCATACTTTGAGCAAATGGCGCAAGTTAATTTGGTTTGTAGCCCTGTACTTCCTGTAGTGGGGGAGGATGTGGTAGTACTATATGTGCTTGGTGAAGCGATGAGCGGTGTGGTTTCTCAAGGGAGTTGAATTAGATTGCATAATTATGAAAGACAGGGACATCTATTAGTGGGGTGTCCCTCTCTTTCATAGAGTGTGCAAGGATATTGAACTCAGTGAGGAAGTGGAGTGGTGGGCTCTTTAGTCTTCCATCTGCCCCATCCATAGTAGTGGTGTTGGTGATTGGGGGTCAGGGTGGCGTGGCCGGAGTTATTACTAGAATCTACATCAGGATTCCCTCTGACTGAAGAGGGAGGGAGGGTTGAGGAACCATCGCGAGAGGGTGTAGATACCATACAGGGATGGTGAGCACCAAGTTGGGAAAGGTAAGTGTCACGACCACCTGAAATGCTTGTACTCTCAGTGGGGGGCAGAAGAAGGGGATTTTAGTGATGGCTTGCGGAATTGTCTCCCAAACCAGGATTTTCCCCTAGAGGAGGGGGAAATCGGGGATAAGTGGTGTAGTAGAGTTCTCAGGTAATCCATGAGGTATAATTTCTTCAACTAGTGGGATGTCGAGGTGGGGAGAGGCCTCAGTGGGAGGAATGATGTCTCTAGCTTCAGTTCCATTAGAAGAGATGAAACACACTTGTGTTGAAGGGTATATGAGAGGTGGTGCTTCATGGTATGCCCCAACAAGAATGGGTCCTTGAAAATTCTAGGGCTCATATCAATGAGTGAATAAGCATTGGAACTAGTGCAGACAAGAGGTAAGATGTTATCGATGTTGGCGGAATGGTTAGGCTAATAATGTGTAATTTGGTTGATGGTGATGATTTTCCTGTTGTGGGGGAACATCATCGTTTGAAACACAGAGGAGGCCAGTGCCTTCATAGCGTACATGTAGCTACATCCAAAAAAGATATTGTAATCAAGTGGGGAATTGATAATATCAATGTCGATGAGGATGGTTTTTCCCTCGAGTTCGATGGGGATGTTTTGAAAGAGCTCTTTAGGGGAGGATGGTCGAGCATCATAGGCTCTTAATGTGATGGAAGATGGTATAAGATCAAGAGAGCCAAGTTTCTTCCATACATTTTTGGACATGATGCACATGGATGCACCTTCATCAATGATACACCGATGAACCATGATGTTTTGAATCTTGACTAGTATCTGGAAAGATACCAAAGCGGGGAGACAGTTCCCCACTATCTAAATCAAATGTGATGAGTCTAGTATCAGCTGGGTCGACTGCCCCCAAGATGGAAAGTAAGGATTTCCATTGATTTGGACATGTTTGGAGGACCTCCAATACAAATATGGCTGCAAGAGATTGCACCAAGTCATCAACCAGACTATAATTGTGTGTTTCCTTAGCCTAAGGGTTGTTGACATTCCATCATAACGGAATGCGAGGGATACGAATGGGGGGTTCAGTGTTAGGGCATGGAATCATCAAGGGTTTTATAGCTGTAGATGGAGCTACTTCCGAAGTGGTGGGAGTATATTCAGGGGGCGTTATGTATTGACGACTGCGCATTTGTAGAATAATTTTTTCTTCACTAGTGAGGAGGATATTGCGATTCGTTGGATTTCCATGGCTTTGATACTGTCCCATTTGTGGTGGGGCAGGATGTATGTCCTGTTGGGTATTCATCACAACTTGGTGTGGAATAGGTTTTTGTAGCATGACCGAGGCTGGTTGTCGCAAATACTATTGTGAGGCCTGCTGAGGGGCAGGTGGCGCTGGAGGACATGGTGCTTTCATGGATTCTTTCATCTGTTTGAAGTCAGAAATTTGTGGGCAATTGTGAGTGTAATGTCCATGCTCACCGCAAAGACCGCAAGGGAAGTTTGTCTGGAGGTTTTTGTTGTCGTTCCTCCCTTGGCGTTTTTTGTTATTTTCCCCTTGGGGGTTCTGGTTACCTTGATTTTGGTTGCCCCCAGTAGGTTGGTTTTGTTAGGGGTTATTTCCTCCTTCTCCTGGGTTATTACTGTTTCAGTTTTTTCCTTTATTCTTGGAAATATTCGTCAGATGGGTCAGATTTTTCGTATTCAACAGTCCAAAAGTATGAATAAGGGGCCCTTTAGGGGACCCTTTGGTCCTTGACTAGCCCCCCATTCGGATTCAACTCATATATGAGGGTCAAATCAGGTTGGGAGTTGGTCCATAAGTGCTTGAGGGGATGACAAGAACCATAAATGTGTCATTCGCGGGAGTGTTTGGATTTTATCGTACAAATTCGTGCATATGGCACATTTTGTGTTCTACAGGCTTCTTTGGCCCGTGCACTATGCACAAGCTTCCGTTAGTTAGTTAGTGCATGTCAATTTTTTCCCAATTGTATAGTCTTTGCCTCTTGGAAATGAATTTTGGTGTTGTAAGGGAACTAATAGTTGTTTGGCATTGTTGTATTTCTATAACCATTTGTGTGCAGTGCTGCAGACAAAATTTAAGTGATACCAATGGGAGTTTGGGGAGATCGGCCATCAATGAGACTCGGGGGGAACTTTTTGTTGTAGAGAAAAACAATCAATGATTGATGGCCAATGATCAGGTGTCGAGGAAGTCGGTGGAAGCATTTGGTTCGCAAATTAAATCACCAATCACTGATAGAGAGCATATTAATAGTTCATATTTCTTTTGATTTGAGATCGACGGTGCAGATTGCACTTAGGAAAAAGTGTTCCACAGTTTCAAAAAAAAAAAAAACAAGTCTAGAGATTGTTTCATATTTTGGCCATAACTAGAGCATATTAAGTAGGATTGAGATGAAACTTATTGGTTTTTCCCATTTAAAGGATTTATACAAAAGAGACAAAGAGGGACACTGTCCAATTCTTCTTGTATTTGTCAGAAAATGAAAAATAATGGTTTTTAAATATCTAGGCTGAGATTGTTGCCAGACGTCCAGATTAACATGAAACTCTTGGAGAGAGTCCAAAAAGTAGGCATGGAAATAACCCATGAAGGAATGAAATAAATCCTATGGGGATTGGAATGGAGATACTGAAATAGGCTAAAATTCATTATTCGATACCACTTTTTTGGGATTTGTGAGATTTTCAAAGGAAGAAACGTGACCCCATATCAAAAAACTGAGATTTTTTTATCTATTCCATTTTTTTTATACTCATACATAAAGAAAAATTGGTTTCATTAAATTTTTCCATAAGTTCATATATTGTGAGATAGCTAGTTTTGCTAAAAAATCCAAGTCTGGAAAAAGGGGTGAAAAAAGACAAAGTTACAGATTTCAGATTGTTGTAGTTTTTTATTAGTGTATCGTATTGAAAATATGAGAGTCAATATGAATTCATTATCATTATTGTTATATATTTATCATACAAAAGTTTATGTAGTTACTGACATGTTTTTTTCTGCAATTGATAGAAGTTGACACTTCATTAAAATTACACCAATGGAGAAAATGCACAAAACCGGTGAAAGTGGTTTTGCAGGAAGCCATAACTTTCAACTTAGAGATAGAAATGAGGGATGAGTATAGTCGCTGGAAAGATGATTAAGAGGATAATAACGTTGAATTTTTATAATTTGAATAATGATGATATATTTATTCATGAATTGAGCATAAAAAGGACTTGTAGCATTGTTTGATAAAATTTCTATAATATGCATAATTCTAACAAAAAGGTTGCTTGCACATTTTGCAGAATTAGGCAGTATAACCATATAATTTAAAGATAATAATTCATATTCAATAAATGGAGGAAGGAGAGGGAGCCTTTATTCATGATAAAGAATCCAAAGGTCGAAATATCAGTGTTGGTAATGCAGAGACAAAATAAAATGGGCACATGAGCATATGGGAACAAGAAACATTAATAGAGAATGTGAGAAGAATAAAAATAGAAGTGCAGATTTACAAAGTAGATAATGACAATTTGATGAGAGAACAAAATTAGATAAATGCTCAAGTGATGAAAATCCTAAACTAGTTGCAGGGGCAAGCAAATAATGGATCAAACTTGAGAGAGGAGGAAGAGGGAAGATATCATGAAAGAAGAAGTAACTAGAGAAGAGATGGTTATTCAATAATTTCTATCAGAAAGAATAGACATCACTCACCTCCTTACTCGGTGAGGAAGTTTTATGCATCTGAAGATTACATAAGTAGTCCAGAGGTGTATCCTATTAGGCACCAAATAAGAATACATGAATTGGATAGTTTGCAAAGAGAGATGAGAAATCTTAATCCACCATCCTTGATGTTGAAAGAGAAAGGGAAGATGATGGTAAAGCATTGTTGCTTGGACTCAGGAGATATTTTTAATTTCATAACTACTCATCAACCCTAGAAGCCAAAATTGTCACTTACCATCTACATGGAAAAGTTGTTATGTAGTGGGATCAAATTAAGTAAGTTGATCACATAAATGAGAGTTGAATCACTTGGAAACAATTCAAGAAATATTTTCAACAGGATTACCTTTCAGATCATGTTATAAAAAGAAATTCCACACTCTATGCATCATGCTTTCGTGGCCTTTTGTTTCCCTCTATAGACTCAATTCTCCCATTTTGTTCAATCTAAAGTCAAAAATTCAATTTTTTATGCATATACCTGAGCTACAGTTAGATAACTTACATATATGCAGGTTTCTCCATTACATCCCATGTACATCGGGTTCTGTGTTCAAAATTAAAAATATTTTTGGTTTTCCATGCCTAGTCCTGGGATCCATAACCCTTGGCATTTCATATGCTAGAAATTATCTGATTCAACCCTTCAATTCCCTTTGGAGGATATAAATTGAGCCATATACAATCCTTGAAAACGAGAGAAAAAGTTGAGAGAAAATACACTCTGGATAAAATTTTCCTCATATTGAGTCTCCATCCCTTTGTCCTTTAAGTATGAACTTCCCTGATGTTCATCCCCCAAGATCTCCTTATTTTTTTGAGGAGGAACCCCCGTTATTCCTAAAATTTATGAGCTTCCTTGTGGAGGATTGAAGTGGTGAAGGCCCAGGTGGAGGGACTTAGTTTCCCGGTTTTGACGAGTGTCGATTCAGAAGGTTTTCACCTATGTACTCCTATTGATTATATTAATAGAAACACTCTTTTCTCATCCAATTATATGTTTCAAATGATTGTATTATTTTCCATGGGTAAATTAGATATACATGATGGACTATGCTAGTTTATATGCTAACACTTCCTATATTTTCCATATTCTTGTGTATCTGGGATGTTGAGGACAAGCTGCAGGTATCAAGAATTGGATCGTGAGATCACTGGTAGTCTCTTACAAATGTCTAGAAGAGGTAGGCTTCTAGCCTTTATGTTTTTGGCATTTCCATTTATCTAGCATACTTGATATTAGAGTTGATTTATGGGTGGCATTTTGTCTGTTGTGGTCCTAGCCCAAACCATCAAGAGTTATTCCTCGTAACTTAATTGGAGACTCCGTTGGGGAATTTCTCCCTTCTGGGGTTATTTTGTGATTTTTATGTTTGATTGATCTCCTTTTTTCCTAAGTTTCTATGTCACCTATTGCTTAATAGCCTCTACATTGCTTTATAGTTGAATTTCTTGGCTTAGGCCTTACCCAATAAATGTATTTCTTGGAATACACAGGTTTTTCTTTAACAATCACGTACATACATGTGATATATGATTTTAAGGTGTGTACATATGCTTTTATTCCCTGAACAATTGTGTACACCTTTTTCTAATCCTTTTTGGATTAGAAAAGTTTTCATTGGGTGATTTTTGAGAGTTGTTGCGTCTTCATGGGTCTCTTTCATGTTTGTTGAGTGTTTGCACTATGATAGGGAGTTGTGTCATTGTTGAATTTTTCGCAAACTTGTTTCTTGACATTTTCCTCCTTTTTTCTAGTCCTTGCATTTTGGTTTCAGTAGTAGCTTCTTGGTGTCCTACTTGGATTATATTCTTGTAATTGAAGTAGGCTATGTTTGAGAGGTTTTTTACTTCATTCCTTTCATTTTCATTCCCTTATATTGAAAATACAAAAAAAAAATTGTTTTTTTTTTTTCATTTCACTCTAAGCATTTACAATTTTGTCTAGATTGAATTAGTCTTGAAATTTTAGGAAAGATTGCATTGCCATTGAAATTGAGATAGATTGCAACTTGTGCACAAAATTTAGGAGTAAACCATTTATTTTGAAAATAGGACTAGTATTTAGCAATGTTTTTACATGTGTTTGTTTTTATGATGAGTCATAAAACCATTAGTTTCATGACTGCACCTCTTGAGTAACCATAAGCCACCAAAATTAACGCTGAATAATTAAAATTGACTAGAAACAATTTTATTTTTTAGCGTACACAAACAATTTTAGGATTTAGGGCCTTGGAATAGGATTTTGTGAGTAAATGTTTCCAAGGCTACAAAATTCAACATATGTGTCTGTCTAGGGAGTAGTTAAACCCATTCTATAATTGGTGTCCTCGAGAGGCTCCACTAACACCGAATTTAAGCATGAGGTTGCACGAAGTTGGTTGCAAAGATAGCCCTCAAATACCTTCCTAGCGTTAGAGATATTTCTGGGGTTTTATTCATATCTTTGGGCTCTTGGAGTACCTTACGTCTTATTGAGCTTTAGGATTTTCTACCCTGTCCATATGGTTGAATGAACCTGCGAATGCTCTCCTGATCATTTTCTATACCGTCGTGACGTTAGGTTTCTAACCTAGGTATCCACACAGATTGCTTGTAGGTGTTATTCTGTAGGTAGCCTGAGTCAAATAGGGATCAAAAAACCCACAAACTTTATGGAGGATTTTCTCTCCGTAGGGATGAAACTGATTGTGATGTGAAGCCCACGAGGGTCCTTATAACTTATTTTTTCACCTCTTCTCTATTGTTTGAGAGTCTCAATCCCCTCCTAGGAGAGGCATACCTTCTTTAGTTTAGGAGGCCCCTTTTCAACCACCCTCTCTTGTTTGCATGCTTTGGCCCTAGTTTTATTTAGGGGTGTTCTCTTTGTATATTTGATGGCCATAGTAGTTTTTATTTCATCACAAGTTTTGAGTAACCGTTTTGTGAGACCAGCCTCCCCACCGATCTTGTCAACTCTTGAATCAATTACCACAGTTTGGTCTGACATAGAAACTGCCTCCATAAAGGTGTAGAATTAATAAATGTGGTACATGCATCTCTGTCACTCAGGCTCACGATATTCTCATTCTTAGTACTCATTCAACTCCAACCTCTGTTATGGTTGGTGGATCACTCGTGAATCCCTCATTTAGCGTTACCCATTCCATGAGCTCAACTTACTCCATGGGGAAGAATCTTTTTATATTTTAGAGTGGTATGACTTCATCATCATCGATATACATTCCCCCTATCACATTTTCAATGGGGATGCCTTGCTATAGTACTAATTTGATGCCTCTGGATTCTAACCCTTTTTCTTTTGGTATGCCGAATATGACTTTGTACATGTCTCCCTCCTTTCTAACACCCAATTTTAATGTTGGTTTTGGGTCTGGGGGCATGTTTCCTATTGACAATCCTTTCCCATTTGGTGGGGGGATATTTCTCAATCATTTCCTATGATGGGGGCTTGGAATCCTCCTTCCTCTAGACCTAATCCTAGTTATAATTTTCAAGGATGGAATGGTGTTACACATAAAATTTGAAGACTACCTAGTGTCATACTAAGTGTCTCACTTTCGTCACTATTTCGTTTAGTGTCGCACTTATGTATAGTTGCGTTGTTATGTGCCGTAATATCAAAATGACACTTTCCTATGTGTCACATTCATGTTTTACCAACTTAGACACCATGTGACAACATTTTGTCACTTTCGTATTCAAGAGAAAGAAGACAACATAATTTTATGAAGGTCGAACACATGATTTTCACCCTAAGTTTAACTTGGTTGGAAGGGTGATGCTCCCTTGTTCATGTCTAAAGGGAGTCATTTCTTGGGTGAAACTCTCTATACCACTGTCAAGGGACATCAAGGATGCCTTGTCTCAAGTATCAGGGGAGCATCAATCACTTGGGCCTAATTCCACCTTTATCTAAGGGCCATCTCCAAGGATATTTTGGTGGTTATGGATGAGTGATGACTCATAGAATAAAGTCACTCAACTTCACTTCCATTATGGGGTTCCAAATCTCAGCTTAGGGAGAAAATATCTCAACCTTCCCTTCATTTTCTAATGGTGTTTGAGCTTGGAAAGATTAAATAAGAGAGACCATGCATGGGGGGAAGGGAGATAAATTCTATAAGGTGTGAAAATTTTGATCTTGAGAGAAACTATGGAATACCTATGTGCATCCAAGAGATGGAGGAAAGAAGGCTTGGAAGACTAGCACCATAATCCATATGTAATTTTTCACTTATGATGAATAAACTTGTCTTGTCCCTTTCAAAAAAAAATTTGCATTTGTCTAATGCTTATGTCAAATCAATCTTAGATAGATTAGTATTTTCCTAACAAGATCTAGTAGAAGTAGATTTGTTTGTCTCTTATTCTTGTAGGTTCCTTCTATCATCAAGAATCTTGGAGAAGTAAGTTCAAGGCTTGGAGTAGCGAGGAAAAATTCTGAACTTAAGTTTAGTCTAAATCTCTCCTTATATCTATAGGATTAAACTATTAATATAAAAGGAATTCATTCACCACTTGTTTCAAATCTGTCTTAGGTTATGTTTTTATTCTAAGGAGAATTCAACCTATCCATAGGGTGAATTTCTCATAATAGTTTTTGGATGCTTTGCTGGGGAAGAAAACCATGTTCTTTTCATTATATATCCTATAAAATATGTGAATTATCTTTGTTGTTTCTTAGTTTTTCTTAGTGTTTCAGCCTTGTTATCAGTCTCTAGAAACCTTAGTTAGCTTGCAAAGTCAATAGCCTTTTAATTTTTTGAATCTAAGCAACTTTTGACCATCTTCAGGAAGTAACACTCCTTATAGGAGGCTTGCAATCCATTTCCCCTCCCTATACTTCCTCTGTAGCAAGTTAGTGACACTCCCCGATAATGCTTTTAGGGTCATCACCCTTTCAGTAACGCTCTGTCTGCATGATAACAAGGGTGTCAATATTCCTTTCTTGTTAATTTGTGATATTTTTCCTCTTTGTTTCTTAAAGTATTTTGACTTACAGGTGTGCCTTGGACTCTTTTATTATTGTTTGAGACATTGTTGGTCTAGATTCATTGGGTTATCACTTATTTGTTTCCTCTTTTCAAATTGTTTTTTGATCAAATTGGGAAAAGTTTGTCATTAAATGCACTCTTGGTTAACTTGATCCTTGAATGCAATCTAGTTTGTCAATGATCTTTTCTTTGATTATATAATCATTATACCTCTGTTATTCCCTTTCCAAAGATTTTCAATTCTTTTTCTTTTCAAATTTGGTATCCCTTTTCCTTGGCTTGGAAACAGTACCAAGTCCTTTAGACCTTGTACTTTCAGATCTCTTTTTGGTAAAATTGTTAATCAATTGGGTAAATTATGAATATTTTAGGTCTATTGTAAGTTTATTTGATATTGAATATTAAAGTCTCGGTGTTTTTAAAGACTGTTTTCCTTTGTCTGATTGAGCAAGTGTTAGGAATCATCCTTGCACTTGATTCTCTCAGTTCTTTAAGATTGCAAGTCTTTGCTTGAATGATCATTTTGCTTCGTATTTATTTGTTTCAAACATTGATCTCTTTCATTTCTATTTAAAGTAAGGAAGAATAATGTTTTTTCATTTGAAGAGATTCCATTGCATACATTATCAAACAGAGAAAAATGTTCATTCTTAGGAAATTAGTTTTGATACATGTTTGGAAAAGAGCTAGTCTTGCATTTGCATTTGGCTTTCCAAAACATTTGTTTGATAGTTTGGAATCATATTTCTCCTGAGAATTGAAAATGTTGCATAATTTTCAGTGCTTTTTTGTATCAATAAGAATAGAACTATTCTCCTTCTCATACATAGAATTCATCGAAAAAGAACGATTGCATTTCATTCTTTTTGCATTCTGTTGGAGTCGAGTCTCACACATCATTAGTTTCATCTCTGTGAACCTTCTGAGTAACAAAGCCATTAAAATCAACCAACGTGCTAATAAAATCAACTAAACATTTTCAGTTTTTGGCACACCAATAGTAGCATAGGATTAGGGTCTTTGGACTAGGAACAATGAGTAAATTGTCCAAGACTACTAAATAGACTTTAGAACACTAAAGAGTGGTCAAATCCAACTTTCGTATAGGCATACCCAGGAAACCCCTCTAACACAGGGGCTAAACGTGAGGTCATGTGCGAAAAAGAGGAAGAGATTACCCCTCCAAAGCTTGACTAATCATAGAAGAATAAGCATATATTGGGGGGTTTTCTTTAGAAACTAATGGTTTCATTTGGTCTTGGTGCTTCGTGAGTCCTGAATCAGTTAGGGATCCTCAAGAGTCTTATTGGTCCACTTTTCCTCAATTCTCTTGAAAAACTTCAAACTTTTATGTCCTTCCCATATGTTCGGTCCCAACTATTGACTCTACCCCCCAGAGGCCAACTGGGAGTTGGTAATCTTAGTGGCCTTCCCTAGGTATATACATAGGTGAATGTGGGAGGACTCCCATGGTACCTGGGGTAGACGTCGTATCGCACTTTCAGTACCCTTGGAGAGTGATCCCGCAAAGAGAGGGTTGCTTGCACCGAGAAGGGATGTTACGTGGAGGTTGGGGTAACTACTTCTCATATCTCCGTTGGTGGATTGACATCCCATATTCGAAATATCCTTTTATCTACTATTTGTTTGGTTGATTACCTATAGGTATTTTTAAGGGGTGTGTAATATTATGATTTTTTAATCATTATCACTAATAAATGCAAAATATTTAATTTCTTTTGTTTTTAAGAGCGTTAAATATTTTAATAGTTTTTTTCTAATTTGTAATTACTGAAATTTAATTAGCCAATTTTTGTCAAAATTGTAAGTTTGAATAAATGAAATTATTTCTTTATATGTAAAAATAGATTTAGGGACCTCGAATAGCCTTTATACAATTGGTTTGTACAATATTAACATCTAGTGTCGACAATTACATTAATTTATACTACATTTAGACTATAATTTTATTTATTAATAACAATTAGACAATTTTACAATATATCATCTAATCCACACACAAAAGATTACAATTACATTACTTTGTATTACATTTATACTACAACTTTATTTATTAATAACAATTAGACACTTTTACAATATATCATCCAATCCACACTCATAACTTATAAATATTGCTTAGTGAGAATATCATACATTTAGACTATAACTTTATTTATTAATAACAATTAGACACTTTTACAATATATCTTCCAATCCACATTCATAACATATAAATATTGCTCAGCGAAAATATCATACATTGCTTAAGATCCCTTATTTGGTCTTTGCCAAAACTTGAAAATGCAATTGTCACTAGAGCCACCAAAAGATCCCTTATTTCGTCTTTGCCAAAATTTGAAAATCCAATTCTCACTAGAGCCACCAACATCATTGTTTAATGACGATGTTGACATATAACATGGTACACATGAGTATCGGATCCGGAAATAATGTCATCGTGTTAATTTGATGGTTTTTATAAGAGGAAGGATAAATGTTTTACATTGCCTAAGATCCCTTATTTGGTTTTTGCCAAAACTTGAAAATGCATTTGTCACTAGAGTCACCAACATCATTGTTTACTGACGATGTTGACATATAACATGGTAAAGACATGAGTATCGGATTTGAAAATAATGCCATCATGTTAATTTGATGGTTTTTATAAGAAGAAGGATAAATGTTATAGGAATTTGATTTTTTTTGGTTTGCAATCATTGTATTTGTTTAGACAATCTTTGTCAACATTGTAATTTTGAATAGATACGAGTATTGTTTTTAATGTAAAAAGGGATTCAACACCTTAAAATATCCTTACTATAACCAAATTGAGTAATGCCAATTTTTAATATTTACAATTTCTTCAATAAAATATTATTTTGGTTAGATTTTAGAATAAAAATACAATTTTCCATTCTCATTATTTTAAGTAACTAAAACACAAATTTATAACATTTAAATTATGATTAATGTTTATAGATAGTATTCTATTTTTGTACTACTATTACTATTAATAATAATCCAATTTTAAAGTCACAACCAAGTCATATATCAAATTGGTGTCTGCCATCCTTTTGTTTATGAGATAAAAAACCTCTCTATATAACTATTTAACTCCTAAAATCTAAGAGATTAAATTATGCAATTTATAAATCAAATCAAATTCTAAAAATTTGATCATCAAATTCCATCATTGATAATTCCATCATTGATAGACATGATTCATATATGACTACATTGCCCATAATTGATAGATATGATTCATATATGACTACATTGCCCCCTCTTTCTATATGTGGTCCAGACTGATTTCTACGTGGCAACTGTGCCACTTCACTTGATTTGAGAAGCCCCACCCCCTCATAAATATGATTGGATGTGCGTGAGTAAGAAAATATTCAATTATTTTCACAATATTATTAAAAAAATTCATCGTGTTTCTCAAATGAGTTTTCTCATGGAATGGTTTATGACGATGGCGGGGACTAATAGCGGCCACCCCACGTGACCAACTACTACTCTACACATATCATTTTATGTATTCTTTGTCAAGTAAATCAATCACTACCTCACCTTAAACCCCACCAATCCTACTTTCCCCTTGTGATAATTAAAAATTCCTTCGTAAGATTGTGTTTGATCCCTTCGAGTTTAAGGTAACCATTCAACTTTTCATCCTCCGTTCAGTCCTCAATCCACCTTTACTTAAATAAAGTTAAAAATATGTGTTTTTATGAGTGGGATCTCTTTTTTGTTTGTGTTTTTGGACATCTTATTTCTTACTATATTTAAATTTTTTTTATTAGACATTAAGTTTTTTTATTAAACATCGACTTGTAAATTATTTACATTGGTTTAGGGTTTAAGTTTATAATGTCAACCAATAAGATTTGATCTTGTATTTCACTTAATTAACCATGACCAGTTACGAATTCTCATAAATCATGAAAAAAGAAATCGATAACAATGTTAAGTTCTAAGATATTCTTATGTCGAATTCACCAAGAATATTAGACCAAGGACAAGGAAAACTTGTCTAGGTTGTCTATTTTTAATGAGAAGAAGAACGTGTCTAGGTTGTCTTTTTGAATGAGTAGATTCATTGGAGGACTCAACCCAAGGAGAAGTTTAATATATTGTCTTTATTTTGATGAGTCATCATTAGGATTATAATATTTTGACATGAAATTGTGCCTATCACTCATTATGACACGATACAGTGTCTATCACTATAATTCCTCTCATCTTATGCCTTTTATATTTTTGATAATTAAGAGTGTACATCATGGGACTTTTTTTTTTAAATTCATTTCATTCACTATACCAGCGAGGGTTTCTAGCCCCAGAGTCCACATCATAGGACATATAGGCTTCTAGCCCAAAAGTCTACATCACGGGGCATTTCTCTATAGATTCATTCATTCACTGTACTTGGGAAATTTGGGGTTTCTAGCCCCAGGGACCACATCATGGAACATTTCTGTGTAGATTCATTTCATTCACCGTACAAGACAGGGTTTCTAATCCCAAAGTCCATTTTTATTTGTATATTCATTTCATTCACTGTATTGGGTAGGGTTTCTAGCCCCAGTGCAAATGTGTGACACTTCAAGTTTCTTCTGACACTTCCCCAATGCAAATGTGTGAGACTTGCAAGTTTCTTCTCACACTTCATATTGAATGGAATCCAACGTTTTCGTTGACGCAAGGCAAGTCTCTCTCCACGACTTTGTAGTTCCACCTGAACCCATGTTTATGATCATTGGACGAAACATGAAATGCCACAAAATCGTTGGATTATGTGCATCATTTATTGTTAAGCCTCTACATCTCAAAGCAACCAACCCTAGCAAGATTTTGGATTGTGCCCTACCTTCTATTAAATATTAATCATAAGTCAATGCATTGCTAGGCATCCGCCAATATTGTTTTGAAAATTGTGGTGTAGCACATATCATGCGCATGGTAGATATCGCCTTCATAAACACATCAACTTATATTCTAATCTAAGTTCATAGACTTTGTTAAGATTCTCAAAGATAATTTTTTCGTTTCACCACGTGAAGTATATACACTCCTTAAAATTGTTCCATTTGTTGGACGTCACACCCTTAATGAAATGCTTCTTATAATATCGGATATTACCTTTCCAAGGAGGAGGACGTCATTCATGATCCTCGGATACCAATTTGTAACGTACCTAGCCACCAGTGGCCTAGTCTACGCACCCTCAAGAACCTTTCCTTGAACTGATTTACCTGATTTTGAATTTTAATACTTAAAGTTAATAAAGAAGCATGAAATAAATATATATATTCATCAAGTTTCATATTAGACTATGAAAGCATTAACAATATGTCATGCACAACGATAACTAGTAAAAAGACACATTGTAAAATGTTGATATTTTGATGTAACTAGGAATATATTCTTTTGTATTTGTATTGGTTGAACCTTAAGAAGGTTAGTGTAATCATATTGTATAAATCAGCTTAAAAGAAATTATTATTTTATTCTTATCCTTATTGTAAAAGTCAAAACAACCCATCTTAGGGTTGCGTATTTTGGGGAGTCAAGTTATGTGTATAAATAGAGGTTGATTTCCTCTCATTTATATACACACACAAATCGCTTTCTCATGTGTATTTGGAGCATAGCAAATGAGGTCTAGCGCGGGAGGTCTTGGTCTATTTGTGGAGAGCTATAACATGACATTGTATTGGTTGAAGGAATCTATACTGAAGAATTGGTTGTTGCGTTTTCTCCCCCACGAGGGTTTCCAAGGATATATCTTGTGTTCTGTGATTGTTTATATTTCAGTGATCCTATTACATGCAATTGTTAATGAATGTTAAAGAAGATAAATGTAAATTCTAAAATTATAACATGGTATCAGAGCAGGCCTGAATAGAAGACAGTTCGTAGATCTAGAAGACAAAATGAGTCATTTTTCTTGATAGGAGTGGTTTTCGGACAAGACAAGACCACCAACAAGTGTGCCCTAGTGGAGCACATATTTTCCCTGGATCAGATCTTCAGAATCTAGAATTTGTGATTTAGGGGTAGAATGACTACCAGAACCAAGATTGATGAGAAGTTGGAGGGAGATGACAACTTCATAGCCTAGAGGTATAGAGTATCGCTCCTCCTAGAAGAACAAGATCTAGACAATTTCACTAAAGAAGAGGTTTCAGAACCAAAGGGAGATTAGGCTAAAGCAAAGCACAAGAAGGATATGGTCAAAGAAAAGAGGATTATTGAAAACTCCATTAAGGACCATCTTATTCATCACATATCTTCAATATCTACTCCAAAAGAAATAATGGAGGCCTTAAACCGACTTTTTGGAGGAAACAACATCAACCGAAGAATGGCCTTAAGAACTCAGTTAAAGAATGTGAGGATGCAAAACTCAGAAACCATTCACTCTTACTTCTCAAGAGTGAACCAGATAAAGGAGCAGATAGAAGCGATTGGTGATATAGTGAATGGAGAATAAATGGTGATGACCACCTTGAATGGCCTCCTAATGTCATGGGATGCATTTATTCAAGGAATATGCTCAAGAAGGAATCTACCCAAGTTCAATACAATATGGGAATATTGCAACCAAGAAGAAGCAAGGATGAAAGAAAGAGAAGAGAAGATGACAGATAGTGATCAAGCCCTAGATGCCCACATCGAGAAAGAAAGGAGAAAGAAAGAACCCTCCTCGCCCAAGAAGTTTCAAAAGGGCCGAAGAAATAACCCACATATCAGATGATTTTTTTGTCAAAAAATGGGACACATTGCTAGGAATTGTTCCCTCATTCAGAGACCAAGGGAAAAGAAAGGAGGTAAAAGGCATCATGTTCATACAACTAAATATGATGAGTCACCCAAGAAGGTTGCAAAGGAAGATTAATCAAGTGATGAGGAGTATGTTCTTATCTCATCCCTTACAGGAACTGTCACTCATGGAAGTGACATTTGGTGGGTGGACAATGGTGCTTCCAAGCACATGACAGGTTATAAAGACTCCTTGTCTAACCTTACTCATAAGGATTCACTGCACAAGGTGAAATTGGGAGATGACTATCAATATCTGATCAAATGAGTAGGAGAAGCATCTTACAAGTTAGACTCAGAAAATCCAATGAAGATGAAGGAAGTTCTCTATGTTCCTGCATTGAAGAAGAACCTTCTCTCAATTTTAGCATTAGATGAGAAGGGTTACAGAGTTGCATTTTTTGATGGGCAAGTTCTTATGTGGCCTAGAGGGAATAATTTTGATGATGATGTGGTGATTGGAGTTCAAGAGGGAGGACTCTACAAATTGAAAGGGCGATCAAATTCAACATTAGTTCACGATAATGTCAATCCCATTGAATTATGTCATAGAATATTTTCTCACCTACATTACAAGGCCCTACCAAGTGTGAGCAAGATGGTGACGGGACTACCAGAGATCCAGGAAAATCCAGACAGTGTGTGCAAAGGTTGTTGACAAGGAAAGAACGTGAAGCACTCATTTCCCACTGGCAATATAAGAGCCAAAATAGTATTGGACATCATGCACTCGGATGTGTGTGGACCGATGTCAACAACTTCACTAAGAGGGTATGTGTATTATGTGTATTTTATTGATGACTACTCATGTAAAACTTGGATCTATTTTTTGAAGGAAAAGAATGAAGTGTTTGGAAAATTCAAAGAACTTAACGCACTGATAGAAAACCTGATAGAGAGGAAGATAAAGACCTTGTGATCGGATAATGGAGGAGAATTCAGTTCAGAGGAATTCAAAGAATATTGCAATGAAGTTGGGATTAAGAGGGATCTTTCTACTCCCTACAATCCTTAGCAGAATGGAGTAGTAGAAAGGAAGAATCAAATGATCATGGAAGTAGTGAAGGCTATGATCCATGATCAAGATCTACCTATGAATCTGTGGGCAGAAGAAACAAAGAATATAGTGTACATGCAA
>SNQJ01S0002533.1:268549-293369 GCA_010110895.2 Picea sitchensis | reverse complement strand
ACTAGCTTCAGGACTGGTCACAAACCCTATCTTCCACAGAGTGTATCTCCATAATTATAATGAATCAAGAGCTGAAATTTTTACCAGAGGTACCTTGATATGTCTTCTCAATACCATAGCGATTTCACCATCTAAATCGTTCTAGAAAAAAAATTCATAGCAAAAATGGTAATATGACCTGAAAATAACATACCTTAGAACACATCACCAAAAGACTTCATCCCCCTTGAAATCCGACCTTATTTTCTTATTATTACCTCTAAAATTAGACTTGTATCAAATGAATGTATAATGATGTTTATTTATACCATTCATGCCACTTCCTTTTAACATTAGGGCCGACTTGACATTTTCTTATTTTGTAATTGTTTTCTTTAATTAATTTCACGGCCTACATGTACTTCCTTCTTCAGATCACTTTGTCATCTTCAAAAATTCATTTCTCCTCAACCATGAGGATCCACATGACATGCCACATACCACCATAAATAACATGATGTATACTATCCATCCATGGGTGTTGTATCTGCATGTGCATTTTCCTTCATGTCCAAATACCTTCATCAATCTTGCGGTCCAAAACCCATGAGTAGGGTTGACATCAATGACAACAACCAATCTTCCAACACTAATTTATTCATTCTTTTGTTAAAGCATCTATATCCTTTACTGTTCATTGCATATCCTAATAAGATACCTTCATCAACTCTATTATCAAATTCTCCTAGATTATCATCATTATTCTTGATGTATCATTTACTTCCAAATACTTTGAAGTACTTGATTGATGCAGGTCGACCAAACCACAACTCATATGGAGTTTTATCATTGTTTGGACTTAGATGCGCTTTGTTTAGAATATGAACAATCGTGTGAACAAACTTTGCCAAGAAGGTTTGTGAAATGTCCCTTTCACTCATCATAGCACTTGTCATCTACTGAATTGATCTATTTTGGCATTCTACAACTCCATTTTGTTGAGGAGTACCTGGAATAGTGTATTCTCTTTTAATTACATGTTTGTTGCAGAATTCTTTGAAATCTCTTGATATAAATTCTCCTCCCCTATCTGTGCGAATTGCCTGTAACTTCCTTCCTGTTAGATTCTCAACCGACACCTTAAACTTTTTGAAATTCTCAAACGCATCATATTTTTCTCTCGGAAAGGAAACCCACGTAAGTCTAGAGAAGTCATCAATGAATTCCATAAAGTAATGTTATCCTCTAGTTCCTTCCTTTCGTGATGGTCCATATAGATCCATATGAACAATTTGAAGTGGTTTCTCTAAAGATGTGAAACTCTTCGATTTGAATTGAGCACAAGTCAGCTTCCCCATTTGACAAAATTCACATATAGAGTTATTAGGCTTAGATATTCTTGGAATGTCTTTCACAACACCTTCATTATTTAGTTTGGCAATATGATCAAAATTCAGGTGTCCAAGCCTTCTGTGCCATAACCAACTTTCATCAAGTTTGCTTAATTGACATTTCTCCTTATCTTCCTTCATAACATATACATTGTTTTCAGTTCTCACCCCTTTTGCAATCAACTCTCTTGTGTTTACTGTCTTTATTTTACAATTATTGGCATTGAAAGTGACTTCACATCCTCTGTCACATATCTGAATGACACTAAGAAGATTGTGCTTCAAACCATCAACAAATGATACATATTGAGCTTTGCTTCTTCCATTACTTAAGCTTACCATACCTTTACCTCTGATCTTTCCTGGAGAATCCTTTCCAAAGGTCACACTCCCTGATTTATTTTCTTTGAGTAATAGGAACTTACTTTTGTCACCTGTCATATGACTGGAGAATCCACTATCAATATACCAGGTGTCTTTTTGTCTTTGAGCTAACAACACTAATCCACACTTGTTATCTTCATTCTTATTCCAAACCTTGATGTTTTCAGCTCTATGATTTGAATCTGGATTATAATTTTTTAAGCAATAGTCCACAACTTTATGTCCATAATTATGGCAGATGTAACATTCTGGTTCATTGAATAAAGGATCATAACGATTGTTATGTGTAATCTGCATCCTTCTCCTAGCCATCACATGATTTGAAGTCTGTGGTTGTTTGTTACTTGGATGTCTCATTCTTTGTTGTGGCATATATTTATTCCTTGGTTGTCTTTATTGTTCATGTCTAAATCTTAAAGAACAATTTACAGCTTTGTGGCCAAACTTAGAGAAGTAAAAACAATATCCATAGAAAAAATATTTGTACCTAGAAAATGGCTATGTTATTTGAGTAGGTCGATTTCTTCGATGCTAATGATTTCCTTGATAAGAGGGTGTATTATTTATTTATTCTACAGATTTAGTTCTGGTAGCTTTTCCTTCACTCATCCTTGGTGATTGATTCTCTTCCTTTGTTTCTGCAGGTTTGTTGTTGTCAATGGTTGTAGATTTGACAAACTTGATGGATTCTTTGTTGCTTGGTTGACCACTACTTGATCCCTCTTCATAACCCAAACCAATTTTCAACTTTGAATTCCTTTTTTTATTCATAATGGAGGCTAATCCTTCTAAGGCTTTAATACTTGTCAGATTCTAATGATATAAGGTCTGAATTTTCTCTAGATCTTTTCTGACAGTCACTACTTCAGCTTCCAATTTTTCACCTTTTGTTTCGGCTTCCTTAAATTGTTGTTTCAGTATGTCTTCAAGATTCTTATATTATTATAAATTAACCTTCAACAGAGAAATTTCTTCAAATGGTTCATTGCATGTTTTCTCATACCTGAGAAGTAATTGTTTTTCTTTTCTTTTCTTTTCTTCGAGTCTATCAATCTTTTCCATGGCACTGACAAGTTCTCCTTCAAGATATACTACTGCTTCACAATCATCAAAATCACTTCTTGTATCTTCATTGTTTAGATCTTCTAAATCTATCAGCATGATATCATTTATTTTATCTTCAATAGAAGAGTCACTACTTTCATTATCTCAGGGATCATCATCATTGTTTACACAAAGGCTTTTCTTCATCGTCATATGTCTAATCCTTTCTTTTGTGAGGACACTTAGATGCAAAATGACCTATCTTACCACAGTTGAAACATTTGAAGGGCAGTTTACCTTTGTATTTTCCTAATCCTTTCTTCAGTCTTCTCACAAAATTTGTTTCAATCTCATCTATATTGGAGCCTACGTTTTTCTCTACTTTAAAAGATGCCTCTCTTGTAGTGGATTTACCTTTGGTGGTTCTCATTTAATAAGAAGTTAGGGTTCCAAGAAGTTGATCTAGTGTCAACGTTTTGAGATCAGTTATTTCCTCTATAGAAGAGACCTTTGAGTTAAATCTATCAGGAAGTGATCTTAATATTTTCTGGACTAGAAAATATTCATCTATCATTTCACCTAGGCCTTTCATAGTGTTGACAATTTCTTCTATACGTAAGAAGTACTTACTGATAGTTTCATCTTCATCCATCTTTACCTACTCAAATTTTAGTCTGTGAGTATGAAGTTTTGCGTCTTTCACCTTTTCATTACCTTCATAACTACTTATCATCTTGTCCCACATAACTTTTCTTGAATCATAGTGCATGACTTTGACAAACTTAACTTCAACAAGTCCAATGAGGATGGCATTCATTTATTTTTCATTAAATCTAAACTCCATCTTATCATCTTTTGAGGCCAAGACTATAGGCTTCACATATCTCGTTTCAACGACATCCCAAACATCAGCACCCAAAGACATTAAATGTGTTCTCATTCTTATTTTCCAGAAGGCAAAGTTTGTTCCATCAAACATAGGGGGTATATCAGTTGAACTTCCATCATGACTAGTCATGTTCAATCTTATGGATCTACATTTGATCAAAAGCACCGACTCTGATACCAATTGTTGGAAATATAACTGAGAGGGGGGGGGTGAATCAATTATGTATATAATCTTGAAACTTTTCTTGTTATTTTTTTATTCCCTCTAGATTGTTATTTAATGTGTTATTGATAACTTAACATGCATAGATATACAATATTTGATCAATCACACAGAATACATCGAGACACTGATTTTCATGAGGAAACCCATAAGGGTTCAAAACTCTTCTTCTTAGGATGTCAATCAAGCTCCAAATTTCATGTACATCATAGTCTTCGAGATACAACTTAGATGCAAGGCTATGACTTTCAAAGAGCATTGTTGATGATTAAAAACTTCAATGTAGTTTCGCCCGCAAAGTGTTGCTAAAGCCTATTATTATAAAACTAAATAATACTAGTAGGTGGGACCCCCTTGAACTATTGAAGATCAGATCTGTTCATTTTTTATGTTGTGATGATGTGAGACATGGTTTAAGTTGGTTGATGAGATATTATTGTTGTTGGTATGAGTTGATCTTTTGAAATGTTGATTCTTCATGTTACTACAGCCTATGATATTCATTAATGTTATTGCTAAGTGTTCTTATCGCACCTACACAAAAAACATGTTAGTGAAATTACATGAAGGGCAGTTTTGAGAAAGACAAAAATACTAAATGTGTGATTTTATTACACCACATACAAACAAGTGGAAGGAAATAGGGAGCAATACAACAATTGAAAAGGTGAAGGGCTTAATAACTACCCTATATACTAGACTATATTCTTGAAAGACTTAATGTTTATGGTAAATCATAGCTAGCATTTTAATGGACATGCGATTTAATTGAGTTATGTGGTCAATATACATATGGTATCTTGGATAATGGGATGTTGGTGGCTCATTTGACAAAGTAATGGACGTTGATGGTTATGCGAATTTTTTTAAGTTATATTATATGAAATGGGATATGGTGATCACACTACTAGATTTTAGTGTGGCGATGGTTTTGACACATGTTGGATTAATCATGTCAAAGAGAATTTGTTGGCATGTATTGTTGCGTTAATGAGATATGGGTGCAGGCGACGTGCATTTATTACACATCACCTTTACTCTTTCCATTGCCTGCCACCCTATTTAGGATATTGTTCGATATTGTTGTTGTGCTTATGCTCCAAATTTTAGCAGGAAAGGAACCACTCGACCAGCTCTCATTTTAAGGAATTCAATTAAAGGTGTGTCTTTTTTTTGGCCATTCATGACTCTTCTCTCGTTATGAAATGATTAATCGCTCAGGTGTATGGGTTTGTTTTTTCCTAAGTGTTGCAACTGTGTGAATTTTTGGTTCTTGAATGAAGAGTGGATGGTTCTTCCTGTAAAAAATTTTAGTTCATAAAGGTTACTGGTCTTCGTGGGTGATAGCTCTTTGTTACCATTGTTGGTTTAGTTGGATGGTTTTTGTTTAAATCTTGGGTGGATAGCTATCCTTACGCATTGTCACTAAATCTAGTCTCTAGATTTCATGGGTTTAATGGTCGAAGGTTTTCTGTGTCACTATGTGTGTTTACTTCGACATTTTCCACCACTAAAGGTCACAAAGTGAGTGTTATGTTCTTAACTCTTCCTTGTCCTCACCTTTTGTTTTGGAACCCTGCCATGGATTGTTGCATGTCTGCAAATGAGTCATGTCTCTCTCTGTGAGCACACTGTTGATCTCGAAAGTTCCACCATTACGAGGAGTTGGCTCCATTCCCCTGGTGATGCCTACTGGGAAAACCCTTAACCCTACAGACTTAAGTTTTATAGAGGAGACTGTCATTCCTATCAAGTTGTTACGGGTTATTGTGGATTGAATTAATGGTCATTTAACTTGGATACAGATTTTTCTAGTCGGTCATATAGTAGTTGTGTTGGTTTGGCATTTGGCTACTTCTTCTGTGATAATAAGGATAAAACCTTCATTGCCAATTGTGCTTTCAAAATATACAATCACCCTCCTTATGTTAATAGCTCAGTATTGTTAATGTAAAGGGCCTTTGCCACAATTCGATGGGATGCGTGGGTATGCATAGCTACCATAACTTGTTCGGTTGATTAATGATGCAAACGCGCCCCCCCCCCCCGGGACACGTCTGCCCCACCAGGACCTTCTTTTCCCTTAGGCCCGAAGAGCTGAAATGCTCTCCAAATCCCCTATCAGGACTTTTCTCTACCCACAGAACTATCCTTATGACTCCCCTGTGTTATATCGGGAAGTCGGACCTCGCGGGATCGCGAGTCCTGCCCTCATGAAAATCGGGTATTACAAAACCCCGAACCCCGATGGAGTGTCCACATCACACCTTCCTCGTCTCTTGTCGGGAATTTCCCTATCGGGAAATCGACGTATGCGATGTCATGGTTCACGGACACCACGAATCTCCGAACCCCGAACCCCGATGCCACCTGTCCTCTATCCACGGCAAAGACCTGGGGCCCACGCTCCCGTAATGATCGAGAAATCACGTTTCAGGAATTCGCGATTCCTGATGCACAAGTTCACAGACCTTGCCAAATCTCGAACCCCGAATTGCGATGCCACTTGTCGTCACCTCCGGGCGAGGCCTAATCCTCCGACACTTGTCTTCCACTTAGCGCTTTCCGGAAATCGCAGATCATGATTTCACCCTACGCGATGCACTTGACTCCTGAAATCCTAAAATGTCGAATCCCGACTCCTCGGGATCTCTCGCCACGTGTTCCTCTGATCAACGGCTCCGACCTCGTTGGGAAATCGCCGATCGCGATTTCAATATGCAAGCGTTTCACAACCCTGGAAACACCGATGCCTCCAACGCCGACACGCCAAGATCTTTCACCACGTGTCCTTGACGATGAACGGTCCTCGGAAACCCCGATATCCCGATGGAATGAGCCCCGACGCTCCTTGGCTCCTTGACACGTGTTCTGCCAATCCACGGCTGAGAATCCTTTCTCAGGATTTCGAGACATTCAAGACATTGATTCTCTTACCTTACGAAACCCCGATATCGCCAATATCCTGATGAATCCTCCTCTGTTCGCTGGGGTTTAAACCCTGCGCAACTCCGCACGATCTTACGGCTGGCGGGATTTCACAACTTTCCTCTGAATATCCTGACCGTCGATTCTCCCGCTCGAGGATTTCCTCCAAACATTAAAACACCATCCTCAGAGTTCTTCCTCGGACGCTTGAGCTTGTCCTTCCTGTTCAAACCTTCCTCGAACCCCCCCCCTGGGCTCTCTTTCCCAGTATCACGAAGGAACTATCCTTCCTGAGCTTGTCAACTCTGATCCTTTCAGAGACTTTGCGCACGTCTCCCGTACTCGACCTTGAACAACTCTCAAAGTGTTGAGTCTCTCAGACTCTGTGCACCTCCGACAACAGTAGTCTCAAACTTCTTTTTCTCATCTTAACAACTGAGACCTCTGACTCCATCTGTGGCGTCCTTCACACGGCTTCCACAACAACCTTATAACTTCTGGGTGAATGAGAATAAACGTTTAACTTCTAATCCTTCATCAACACACTCTATGCAGATGAATTCAACTGCACTCTATGTAGGAATCTCATGACTCAGACAGAGAAACAATTGAAACTAATTCTCTTCTCTCAGACTTTAGTTTAAACCCTGAAATCACATGCACAACATATTCAAAGCAAATGCATAACCAGAAAAAAACATTCATAAGCACATGAACAATACACGTAGAGAAACAACACCAGGCATGAGTTTGAATCAGAATTTCATTCTATTAATTCAACATTGTACATGGGTGTTCTTCACAAAGTTCTTTGCTTGCTCCTCTCTTCTGAATGCTTCTCAATAATCTGAATAATAATAAAAGTGTACAAAGGAGGGTGTCTATATTCGTTTTCCCTCTCGAACTCTAAACTGTCTAATCTAGACTTAAACATCTATCTACCTGTATTAACTAGATTTAATGCCTCCTATCTAATTCAGACAAGAGAGTATGGCTCGAGGTCTGATACAACATACAAAAGGCGTTCTTTCATAAATGGTGCATTTATATATTGGCGCATTCTCTTGTTTGAAAATTTAAAAAGTTTTGGCTGGTCTTGTCCAGCTGTTGTTGTCTTTCATGCTGGCTCGCTTGTCATAGGCGATGCTCCTGCATCATACTCCTCAGATTGAAAATATTCATGGGCTCCTGTCCATGAGCTCCTGCATGGTCTGTCCATGCTTTTGGATAATTGCTTTTGTCTCCCAGCTGGCATCTTCCACTGGATGATTTTTCCATTTCACCAAATACTTGAAGTATTGCTTCCGTCTGGTTCTTTTGCTGAATCTCTTGTTAAGTATGCCCTCCATCTGTGGCCTTTCTGCAATTGGCATCTGCTTCTGCCATTGGATCTCTGGCTACTCATCATTTCCAGTTCCTGCTTCCTCATCTTTATATGGATATAAATCTGAAATATTGAATGTCGGAGATATTCCGATGTCATCCGGCAATTCAATCTCATAAGTATTTTCTCCCAATTTCTTCAGGACTCTGCATGGCCCAATTTTCTTCATTTCCAGTTTGTTGTATGTTCCCCTTGGGAACCTTTCTCTCCTCAGATGTGCCAGAACTAGATCACCAAATTCAAATTGAAGTTGTCTCCGATGCTGATCTGCTTTGTGCTTGTATTCCTGGTTTGTTTCCAGCAATCGCTGCTTCACTCTACTGTGTAGTTCTTCCATCGCCTGTGCGAATTCTTCAACACTTGCACTCTTAGTCATTATCTGCTCTGAGTCCCTCAGTTCAGATACTCCTCTCGACTGCCTGCCATACACAATTTCAAATGGGCTTTTTCCTGTGCTCCTGTTCACAGAATCATTGTATGCAAACTCCGCCTATGGCAACACATTGTCCCAACTGCTATGGTGCCCTGTCACCAAGCTTCTTAATAAATCTCCTAAGCTTATGTTTACCACCTCTGTTTGCCCATCCGTCTGGGGATGATAGGCAGAACTAAACGTCAAGTTAGTTCCCATCTTCTTCCAGAGTGTTCTCCAGAAATGTCCAATGAATTTTGTATCCCTGTCCGATACAATGCTTCTGGGTAAACCATGAAGTCTAACAATCTCCTTGAAGAACAAATTTGCAATATGTGTTGCATCGTTGGTCTTATGGCATGGTATAAAATGTGCCATTTTTGAGAACCTATCGACCACCACAAAGATCGAATCGTGTCCTCTTTGCATCCTAGACAATCCTAATACGAAATCCATGCTGATTTCATCCCACGGCCTGTCAGGTATGGGTAAGGATTGATAGAATCCCGCATTCTGTTTTCTGCCGTTTGAATGTTGAAAAATCCTACACCTGTCAACAAACTTCTTGACATCTATTCACATCTTCAGCTAGAAATAGGCTTCACTAAGATTTGCAAATGTCTTATCATGGCCAAAATGTCCTGCTAGTCCGCCACTATGCTTTTCTTTTAGTAAATTCTCCCTCATGGAGTAATGTGGAATGCATAACTGATTGCCTCTGAACAACAGTCCATTTTGGATCAGGTAGTCCATCCACGGGCTTCTGTCTCTGAGAATTGGATTCTCAGCTGCCTCGTATGCCTCTGAAAAATCTGCATCACCTGCATACATGTCTTTAAGATTTTCAAAACCCAAGGTCTTGACTCGAAACTCCTGCAGCAACAAACATTTCCTGCTCAAAGCATCATCCACTTTGTTAGCAGTCCCTGAAATGTGTTTAATGACAAATGTAAAATTCTGCATATACTCCACCCATTTAGCATGTTTCTGATTCAGCTTCTCCTACTGAGTCACAAACTGTAACGCATGATTATTACTGTACATAACAAATTCTTTTGGTATCAAATAATGCCTCCACTTCTTCAACACCTGTATGATAGCATAAAATTCTTTATCATACGTTGAATACTTCACCTTGGCTTCATCCAGCTTCTCGCTGAAATATGCGATCGGTCTGTCCTCCTGGATTAAGACCGCTCCTATGGCAAAGCCACTTACGTCACACTTCACCTGGAATACCTTCGTAAAATCCGGCAATATCAAAAACGGTTGTTCGGTGATCTTTCGCTTCAACAGATTGAAGCTATTCTCCGCCGCTTCAGTCCAATGAATAGATTTATCTCTTTTCTTGACTGTGTCCATCATTGCTACACTAATTCCACTAAAATTCCTGATGAATTTCCTATAGAAACTCGCCAGTCCATGAAAACTTCTCACCTCGAAAACATTTCTCGGTGATGGCCAACTTTTAATTACCTCAACTTTACTTGGATCCATCTTCAATTCATTTGCCGATATGAAAAACCCCAAGTAAATGAGTTCTCTCTTCATAAATGAAGACTTCCTCATGTTGATTAACAACTTCTCTTACTGTAGCTTCCTCATTACTGCAGCTAAATTCTTTAGATGCTCTTCTTTTGACTTGCTGAAAATCAAGATGTCATCCAAATAAACAATGACAAACTTACCAATAAAATCTTTCAGCACTTCATTCATCAGCCTCATGAATGTACTTGGTGCATTTGTCAAGCCAAACGGCATGACCAACCATTCATACAAACCTTCGTTAGTCTTGAAGGTTGTCTTCCATTCATCGCCTTCCCTCATGCAAATTTGATGGTATCCGCTTTTCAAATCAACCTTTGAAAAAAACTCTGCTCCACTCAAGCAGTCCATCAAGTCATCCATCATTGGCAATGGAAACCTGTACCTGATGGTTATCTTGTTGATGGCTCTGGAGTCGGTACACATTCTCCATCCTCCATCTTTCTTTGGACTTAGTACCATTGGAACGGCACACGGACTAAGACTTTCCCTGACCAGTCCTTTATCCAATAGTTCTTGTACGTTCCTTTTGACCTCTTCATTCTCCTGCGGTGTCAACCTGTACGCTGCTTTGTTTGGCAAACTTGCTCCTGGTATGAGGTCTATATGATGGCTTATGCTCCTCATTGGCGACAACGAATGAGGTAACTCGTCCACCACTATATCAACGAACTCCTCCAGCAGTTCCTGAGTTTCCTTTGGCAGATCATCCACCCTTGTGCTGGTCAAAACAACTTTCGGTTTTCTGACCACAAAGAATTGTGGGTCTTCCTTCTTCTTTACTTCTGCCAGAAGTTCCTTCCCACTCATGAGAAGTATAGTACTTCTCGGCTCTGTTTTTTCTCCTTTATCCTTAATTGGATTCAGCATATGTGCTCTTCCATTCTTCTTCAAAGTGTACGTATTCATCTTCCCATCATGAATTACGTTTCTGTCATATTGCCATGGTCTGCCTAGCAATACATGACATACATCCATAGGAATAACATCGCATAAAATCTTATCATTGTATCTTCCTATATTTATGTCAACTAAGCACTGTTTAGTGACATTTACCTGATATCCCTTCTGCAGCCATGAAACTTTGTATGGCCTCGGATGATCAGTTGTTTCCAATTCCAGCTTTTCCACCATCTCGGTCGAAACGAGATTGTCTGTGCTTCCGCTATCCACAATAACCTGGCATTTCCTGTCTTTGGTCTTGCATGTGGTTCTAAAAAGCCTTTTTCTTTGAACTGCATCCTCCACCTCCTTCTCGGGTGTTAAGAGAACTTTACGCATCATCAATGACCTTCCGTCTTCTGCGTCTTCTTCCTCAGCATCTCGCCTCTGTGCTTGGGAGATGTGAGCTTCTCCTTTATCTGTCTTCCTATCTGGACAGTCAACTGCCTTATGTCCATTTTTACCACATGTGTAACATGTGATGACTCCTCCTCTGCCTCTTCCTCTACCTCTGGTACAAGGAAATGTGTTCGTGTCAGCGTATCCTCTGCCTTGTTCTGTCTGCTGCCTTCGTTGTTCAGCGTGCTGACCTCGCTGTGAACTTCCACCTCTTTCCATTTTGGTCTGAGGCTTCTTCCAGTCGTCCTTATATTTCTAGAATCTATCTTGAGCAACGGACTTACCTTTCGGTTGGCTCCTGCCTCGGCCTCGCTGTCCTTGCTTATGACTTAGCTTTTCCTTAGCTTTTAACGCCATCTGGTACTCATCTCATCCTGGATATCGTACCTTAAGCCATTCATATACCTGACAACTTTTTCATCATCGCTCTCCCGATGACCTGCTCTGATATTGAGCTTATAAAATTCCTCGGTGTACTCCTTCACCGTCATCAACTTCTGTCTCAGGTTCTGCATCCTCCTGAACAGTGTGATTTGATAATCCCTTGGGATGAATTTTTCTTTCATCTTCGCAACCATTCGATCCCAACTTTTAATCTTTTGCTTACCTTTGCAGCGTCTATCTGCTTGAAGCTCGTCCCACCATAAGGCTGCGTGTCCCTTCAATTTGGTGACAGCATGTTTGACATTTTTATCCTCTTCGATATCCTCATAATCAAAGTAGGTGTCAAGAGATCTAATCCAATCCAACAGCTCTTCTGCATCCAGATTTCCTTCATAAGTCGGAATGTCCATTTTTGTCTTTGAACTCATCTGGGCTATGGCTTTCATTAATCGCTCATTTGCTGCATCTTCCGCTGGGATTTCTCCTGCTCCCTGTCCAGCTTCACCTTCATCCTCAGATCCACTGGTATCTCCTGCATCATCTTTTCTCCTTTGATTTACTCCCATATCCACAATCATAGAGCGTAATTCCTGCAGTTGTCTTTCTACTTCTAGATTCTGCCCTGGCCTACCTGTTTCTCTGGATGATTCCCTTTCCCCCTCTGGATTGGGTGATTGTCTATCTCTTCTCCTTGGAGGCATGGTGAATTTCCCTTTCTACCCTGTTACAGAAAACAGAGAGATTTTCTTGCTCTGATACCACTTGACGCAAACGCACCCCCCCCCAGGACACGTCTACCCCACCAGGACCTTCTTTTCCCTTAGGCCCAAAGAACTGAAACACTCTCCAAATCCCCTATCAGGACTTTTCTCTACCCCCAGAACTATCCTTATGACTCCCCTGTGTTATATCGAGAAGTCGGACCTCGCGGGATCGCGAGTCCTGCCCTGATGAAAATCGGGTATTACAAAACCCCGAACCCCAATGGAGTGTCCACGTCACACCTTCCTCATCTCCTGTCGGGAATTTCCCTATCGGGAAATCGACGTATGCGATGTCATGGTTCACGGACACCACGAATCTCTGAACCCCGAACCCCGATTCCACCTGTCCTCTGTCCACGGTAAAGACATGGGGCCCACGCTCCCGTAATGATCGGGAAATCGCGTTTCGGGAATTCGTGATTCCTGATGCACAAGTTCACAGACCTTGCCAAATCCCGAACCCCGAATTGCGATGCCACTTGTCGTCACCTCTGGGCGAGGCCTAATCCTCCGACACTTGTCTTCCACTCAGCGCTTTCGGGAAATCGCGGATCGCGATTTCACCCTACGCGATGCACTTGACTCCGGAAATCCCAAAATGCCGAATCCTGACTCCTCGGGATCTCTCGCCACGTGTTCCTCCGATCAACGGCTCCGACCTCGTCGGGAAATCGCCGATCGAGATTTCAATATGAAAGCATTTCACAACCCTAGAAACCCCGATGCCTCCAATGCCGACTCACCAAGATCTTCCGCCATGTGTCCTTGACGATGAACGGTCGAAAACGCTCGTCGGAAAATCACGGATCGTGATTTCTTGATGCGAGATTTCTACCTCCTCGGAAACCCCGATATCTCGATGGACTGAGCCCCGATGCTCCTTGGCTCCTTGACACGTGTTCTACCGATCCACGGCTGAGAATCCTTTCTCGGGATTTCGAGACTTTCAATACCTTGATTCTCTTACCTTACGAAACCTCGATATCGCCAATATCCCGATGACTCCTCCTTTGTTCGCTGGGGTTTAAACCCTGCGCAACTCCGCACGATCTAACGGCTGGCGGGATTTCGCAACTTTCCTCTGAATATCCTGACCGTCGATTCTCCCGCTCGAGGATTTCCTCCAAAGATTAAAACACCTTCCTCAGAGCTGTTCCTCGGATGCTTGAGCTTGTCCTTCCTATTCAAACCTTCCTCGAACCCCCCCCCCCCNTTGGGATTTCTTTCCCAGTATCACGAATGAACTATCCTTCCTGAGCTTGTCAACTCTGATCCTTTCAAAGACTTTGCGCACGTCTCCCGTACTCGACCTTCAACAACTCTCAAAGTGTTGAGTCTCTCAGACTCTGTGCACCTCCGGCAACAGTAGTCTCAGCCTTCTTTTGCTCATCTTAACAACTGAGACCTCTAACTCCGTCTGTGGCATCCTTCACACGACTTCCACAACAACCTTATAACTTCTGGGTGAATGAGAATAAACGTTTAACTTCTGAGCCTTCATCAACGCACTCTATGCGGATGAATTCAACTGCACTCTATGCAGGAATCTCCTGACTCAGACAAAGAAACAATTGAAACTAATTCTCTTCTCTCAAACTTCAGTTTAAACCCTGAAATCACATGCACAGCATATTCAAAGCAAATGCATAACCAAAAACAAACATTCATAAGCACATGAACAATACACGCAGAGAAACAACACCAGGCATGAGTTTGAATCAGAATTTCATTCTATTAATTCAACACTGTACATGGGTGTTCTTCACAAAGTTCTCTGCTTGCTCCTCTCTTCTGAATGCTTCTCAATAATCTGAATAATAATAAAAATGTACAAAGGAGGGTGTCTATATTCGTTTTCCCTCTCGAACTCTAAACTATCTAATCTAGACTTAAACATCTATCTACCTGTATTAACTAGATTTAATGCCTCCTATCTAATTCAGACAAGAGCGTATGGCTCGAGGTCTGATACAACATACAAAAGGCGTTCTTTCATAAATGGTGCATTTATATATTGGCGCATTCTCTTGTTTGAAAATTTAAAAAGTTTCGGCTGGTCTTGTCCAGCTGTTGTTGTCTTTCATGCTGGCTCACTTGTCATAGGCGATGCTCCTGCATCAATTGATTTTCTACAATAGTGGTGAATTGTTTGGTTGATATATAGTCACTGATATTTGCACTAATAATTATTCAGGTTATAGCTGGCATTGGTTACAAATGATTGGTTTTGCTCATGCATGTTGCGATTGTGTGTGTGGTGTTTTGAAAAATGAAATATTGAGCATGGTAACTTTGGTTTTCTTGGGGCCGAATGATTATTGAAATGGATAGCTATAGAAAGTATATCCACTGCATACATGCTCTTGTTGGTTGTATAGGCCTGAGTGTGCACAGTATCGTCTATCATGGTGTGACCAAATTGAAGCAATATTATATTAAATCGATGGCTCAACCGATATGTTGAGTTATTACCGTGACTGTGTATTTGTTGTGTTAAGTAGGAATGTTGCATCGTGGTGTTTTTTGGCTGTGCACTCGGTATAAAATAGATGGCTTGGTTTCTCACACTCAGGGTTACCCATAGAGTTTCAAAAATGATTGGTTGCAACCTGATCATTTGTTGATACAGGCTTGTTGTTGATTCCTCATTGGTTGGCTAAGTGGCCTAGTTTTTTTCAGTCATATTAGATTGGTCTTGCACAATGATGGATTTACACTTGCATGATTGAATTATTCGGCGCATATATTATGTTGGGTGGTGGCTATTGTCTGTTTAATTGTCAATTCAGGTTTTGGCAATTTGATATTGATTTTGGGTGTCTGTCCTTATTTATTTAACGAAGGTCATCACATTCAAATGACAGAACTAATGGCAATGATACGGTGACTTCATTGTTACTTTTGGAGATATGAATTGGGGTATATTTGTTTATTATAGGCATTGGTTTATCGTGAATGGTTATAGATTGGAAATGGGTATTGTTCGAAAATTGTTATGAAATGCAAGGAAAAGTAAATGAAAAGAACAAAATCTCTTACAAATTGTGTGGAATACATACTTTCTTCTAGTGACACTGTGTTGGGTATTTGATTATGAATAGAGAACTAGTTAAATGCACATAAAATGTTATTTGGTCAAAATGAATGATGGTTGATGCACCTTTTTTGGAGAATTTTTTATGGATCACTTAATTAATTTCATGAAAAATAATCATTTTTTCCCTTCCATGATATTCATTTTCCATTATTTACAAATCCCCTCATATTCCCATTTCATTTTTCCACTCCCTGTTCTGAGATTAATTACAGTAAAGATAATTTTGGTGTTAAGGCAGTTGAAATTGACAGTGACTTGTGTGGATTACAATGATGTTTTATTGGTTTGATTTTCAGTTTATTGTTGTTATCATTGAGCGATGACCATATTTTTTCCACCTCATCATATCATATTTTCTCTCAATACAACCCTCTCACATATCCCAGAACCCTTTTTCACCCCCTACTCATTGAATAACAATAAAACAATTTGTATGGATTGGATTGCATGAGTCTGATACATTATGAGACAAATCTATTTCATATTTTTAGGAGTTGTCATGTATGGTTATTTAAAAGACTAATTGTTAATCGATCATGCATGAAGGATGAGTTTTTTCAGTCGAGGAAACAAAGGTAGAGGTAACTGGAACCGAGGCCCAAGAAGGCCCAGTTTCTACATACATTTTGACATTGATTCAGAAGAGCTTGGCTAATTGTTTCATTCTGGATTCTTTAATTAGATTAGGAAGGAAATAGTCCAACCTAGGCCTAAAGGCCTCCTTTCCAAGCCCTACAAGCCCCCAGTATCCATGTACCTCCTCATGTCTCCTTACAACCTGAGGTCCCTGAAAATGATGGATGGCAGGAGATTGTCCACCCGACAGTCTCCCAACATCGTGGTTGGCCCAACTTGTCTTTGTCTACTCCTCTACCTTTGAACCCCATTGTCCAACCCACCCCTAACCACTTTCTAGTGCAATCCTCCCATGCTAGAAAGAGATTAAAACCTGAGGCCCACCATGCCCTTGATAAAAGAAAAGTCGTTGCTATCCCCTCCTCACCCTCCAATGGCTCTAACAAATCCGTGTCTTCCAGGATGCATTTGAGGGACGATTGTTCCCACGTGATCAACGAGATTAAGGCTAAAGGATCTGCATAGCCAAAGGAAAATTCAGAAAAATAAAGAGGTGACAACACTAACTGAGGAAGGGTTGCATCACAGACTGGGAAATATGGCTTATGAGTTTTTTTATTATACCTATTGTTTTATGACAATTGACTTAGGAATCTTTGGACATCATGTTTATTTTGGATATATGAGTATTATATTTGAAATAATTTCAAATTTCATGAGTTTAAATTACCAAAAGTAAATATGTTGATGGGANTTTTTTTATTATACCTATTGTTTTATGACAATTGACTTAGGAATCTTTGGACATCATGTTTATTTTGGATATATGAGTATTATATTTGAAATAATTTCAAATTTCATGAGTTTAAATTACCAAAAGTAAATATGTTGATGGGAGGCACAAGGAAGTGTCTTTTTCTTAACTAATGGTTATGTTATGATTGTTATAAAATAAAGGGAGTCACAAGAGGTCCCACCTACTAGTTATGATTTAATTATGACCCTTAATTATAATTATTGCTCTTCCCCCTAACTAAATTTAGTTGAGTCTTTTAATTCACTTAACTAATGAGTTGGTTCAAGTACTTCAACCAATTCTAATTTGTTAAAAGCACGAGTAAAGGGAGGAACAAATGGAGGATAGAAGCTAAAGAATGCTAAAGTTTTCTCCTTGAGTTATGTTGAGATAGTTCAATTTTCATTCATTAATATTTTCATCAAAGCCTAATTTTGTTTTGTGATAACATGGTCTTATTGTAGACAAAACTATTCAGGCTGAATCCAATCATTTAGACACTTTCTCTTTAGAGGTGTTGATCTATCTTTGATATTTTGTGTATACTTGTTTGTTTGTGAATTAATTTCCATGACTGATAAAGGCTATTGTGCAGAGTCGAGTGGGCAACAATCTGTGGAAACCTGATCCAACTTTTAGAGTTCAATTTTGATTTTCTGTCAGAGGTCCTTTTGTATGTTCCATCGGGGATATCTAAGTTTGACTTTGGTCCAAGATTTTTGTATGAGATTTTGTAAAGAAAATGACTCTTTGGTGAATTGGAATGAAATAAATGATTTCTTTATGTCTCTTCTGTATTGATTATCATCTTGGTGTCTTTACTTCTGTTCTTACACTTATTTCAAAAACTGTTATATTAAAAAAATTACATAAAAAGTGAATTTTCAGCAAGCTTTTTGTTGATAAAAGACTAGCCTAAGAACTCGTAATTAATACTTGTGAGTTAGGATGTTATTTTTGTTGGCTATAAACATAGGTTGATATTCCCATCTACTTTGATTTATCCAAGTAAAGTTTGAAAATGCTTGAGTAAGATCATTTCATATATTTTCCTCAACATTTATTTGGTGACCATACTAGGGAGATCTTCGATATCTCTCCAGTTAATTTTTGTATTCAATTTTTCAGCGATACATCTTTCTTTTTCTGATATTGATTATTTGATTGTTTTTCTATTAGTGACTGTTTCTATTGTGAGGTAAGACAATCTTGAGCTCGGTCTCCAAGCCCAGACCAACATTGCTTTGAACTTGTTTCATACCATTTTAGACACTGCCAGGACCCATGCTGAGCTTAACCATTCTTGGGCAGCAATTGAACAAGATATTAGTGTTCAAGAACAATTGTAAGCTAGACGTAGACAACCTAGAAATCAATAGTAACATTTTTTTTTCTTCTGTTTTGGCCTTTATTTCATGTCCTTAGACTCTCGTTCTTCCATAAGAAGAAGAGGCTTGTCACCCAAAATCAATCTTAGTGTTCAAATAGGAATAAGAAACATTGTGTTATCTTCCCAACAAAGTGCTCTAAGGAGAACCTTATCTGATTCATCTAGCTCGTCTTTCTTTCTCTCATCTATCATCCACAAGATGTCATATAGTGGAGGCTCTGGTGGTCCTGGAAGTGCTCCATATTCCCAATATTCATCGTCATCAGTGATTGGTATCTTATATAGGCACCACATCCCTGTACAATCTACCACCAACCTCACCAAAGTCATTAAAAAGTATGGAATTTTTCATTTTGAAGAAGCCGCCACAACCACACCATGGCATGTGTCCTCTCCTCTTAACCTAGCAATTTCTACTCGTCCACTTCCAAAGTTCAAAGAGCACTTGCCTAAGTTTTCAGGAAATAACATTGTCAGTACAAATGAACACTCGGTGGAATTTTCTAATGCTTTTCATAACATATGGGCCAACGACAACAACACTTGCATGCGCTTGTTCATCAATTCTTTGGAAGGGAAGGTTGAGACCAATTTCTTTGATCTCCCCCCTAATATTTTGTCCACATGGGAAGAGTTAATCTTCTGGTTTAGATCCTCTTATGGTCAATCTAAAAGCCCATCCAAGAGGTTAAGGGAATACAATAATGTTACCTACAAAGAGGGTGAGACCATTAAGTATTTCAACTTGTGTTTCACCAAATTGTACAATCAAATCCCGAAACTTATCCGCCCCTAGAACCAAGAATCATTCATGCATTACTACAATGCATTGCATTCTCCTTACTGTCATAGGATTGAGGAAAAATCCATTGATAATCTCGGTTCCACTCTACATACCTATTCAGAGTATGAAGAACAAATTGAAAGCATTGGTCTTCCCCAGGGGGAATCAGTTAGATAAACAAACATGTCTGCTCTATTGCATCTAGTATAAGATATGAATAATCGTATGATAGCATTCGAGCGAAAAGGAATTGTCTCCCCTCTCACCCCTGGAGCTTCATCTTCTTCTACACCCCCCTTTAGAAATCCGGTTGAAAACAATTTTCAGCCTAAGGCTATCCTGCCTCAGAGTTGGTGTAAATTTTGTGAGGAACACCATGAAGAAACCACATGTGAGGTAAAGAGGAATGCCAAATATAAGATTGTTGGCCCTTGACCAAGTTTTGAGTATTCTTGGTCATGTTTGACCTAATTTGGGACTTCGACAGGTTGTCGAAGGTGGAGCGCAAGACGAAGTAGATATCACAGGATCTTGGCCTCTTTTAGGGCCCTTTTTGGGATTTGGGATTATGTAACAGGTATGGGAATGTCAGCCCATGGGTTTACCCATGCTTAGGCCTATTTTATATGTATAAAAAGAAGGCTATGCAATGTAAGAGGTAGTTGTTGCAAGTTGGCTAAGTGCTAGAGTTGGATCTATGTGATCAATAATTGTAAGGGTTTGTGCATACTATGTGAGACTTGAAGAGCTAAGTGCAAGTCATTGTAAGGGGTCGTGGAAAGCTACGTTCTTAGATCTACTTGGGGAAGGAGGATATAGCGAGCTACGTAGATCTCGTGTCCTCTGCGGAGTAAGGTTTTTGAGGCTCGATGCATGTAACCTATTGAAAAAGCTAATAAATAAGACAACGAGTTGGTGGACGTAGCCCTAGGGTGGGGGTGAACCATGTACATGTTGTGTTGCTCTACTTTGTGTAATGTGTTGATGTCTTTATGTGTTTACTTTCTTAGTGATTTAATATAGATGAATGATATGTTAATCCTATGTGCTTAATAATAGGGATGGATGTTAGATCTGACTTATATATGTGTGCTTAGTGCTTGGATCTGCTAGATCATATATGTTCCTCGTGCTAAGTGTTGTTATATGCTAGATCTGGTCAAATAATGCATTGTGTTGTAATTAGGGTTTAACTGCGCTATAACTAGGAACTGAATATTGATGAATGTTAACTATTGAGTGCTCTGTTAAGTGATTAGAATCACAGATATGTGTCCCAGCTACAGTTGTAGACACTAGAGGATTTCAACCACCCCTGCTTCTACCTCAGGTGAGACTTCATCTACTTCGCAGGTATTGCCAAAAGGTCCAGTAGTTAGGGTTTGGTTGGTGTGATGTTGTAATGTTGAACCCTGGGTCTGCCCCTGTGCCAACAAATGGTTCCATTGTCGGGACCTGAAACTGTGATTGTTGGGGACTGAGGAAAAATAAGCTTTATGCAAAGATATGATCTGAAGCTGTGATTGCTAGGAACTGAGGAAAAAGAATCTTTGTGCAAAGATATGATATGAAACTGTGATTGCTGGGAACTAAGGAAAAAGAAGCTTTGTGCAAAGACCTGACATGAAATTTTGAAAGCTATGTGCATAGATATGTCTCTCTAGTGCGTAGTATTCTACTTGATTTGTGAAGCTCTGTGATAAAGAAATAAGTCTAATATGAACAAAAGAGGTAAGATCAGAATGCTTTGTGCTCTGATAGAGGTAAGAATAGTAAAAAAAAATTAAGATCTGGAAGCTTTGTGCTCTGCTGAAGATAAGATTAGTGGAATTTTTTATTTCTAAAGTATGGATCTAGGTATGTTTGATAATATTTATACTAGATTGAAAAATAGGGAACTGATAGAAGAAAGAATATTTGATAGGAGTAGATCTGATAAGAATAATGAAAGATATGTTATACCTATGTATAGAAAGAATGTTTGGACTAACAAATGGATGTAGGATCCTAGAAATAATTTTTCGCAGGTTAGCTACCATGATCCTAGAACGAAGTACATGAGAGGTTGGGGATCATTTAAAAGAAGGATATGATTAACCCTATGTTACAGTTGCAGAAGACCGAGACATCTGACTGAGGAATGCCCTGGTAGAAAACCTAGTTGCCTCTATTGCAAAGCTCTGGACCATGAAGTATTGTATTTCCCTAGAATGATTGATAAGGTTGAAAGAATGAATATGAACCAAGAAAACCCTAAGGCAGATCAAGAAATTGAGACTATGACAGAACCCCGGAAAGAATCAGAAAAGATATTACTATAGATGAAAGGAACCCTGAATGACCACTGACATATCATTTTATCAGAGATCTTCAAAGAAAAATAATGTATTGAAGTAAGAATAGGAGACTTCGACATTGACTATGCTATGGATTAGGAAACAAAGGTGAATATCATGACAGAAAGAACTTGGGAAGCTATATAAAATCTTGCTATGATTCCTTCATTGGGAGGAATAGGATTATTCAAAGGAAACATGATAACCCTATGTGGAAGATTTACCAGGATATCTATGAGTTCTCATGGAACTTCGACAGAGGAATAATTTGAAGTAGTTAAATTCATTAAGAGCAATGCTCCATTTTCTATGTTATTAGGAAAACCATGGATTGAAAAAGATCAGGCCAGAAGGAAAGAAGAAGAAGTCTTAGAACAAAAGAAGCAAGAGTTGAAATATTTCATGACTAGGAGGATTGCACACTTGATTGAAGAACAAAAGAACCTGGTGAAGCTAATTCCAACCAGAGATTTGAATGTCGAAGTTGGAAGAACATTAGAAGACCCAAAAAAGAATGAAGTACCTATTCCAGATACATATGAAGTATTACCATTGATTTCTAGGAAAGAACCTCAACAACGTGATTTTACTCTGCTGAAAGAATATAAGAAACATAATGGAAAAAGGAATTCTGAGATGAAGCTCATTGGAAACAAGGCTATAAAACTAAGTAAGAAGAGAGCTAAGATTCAAAAGTTACAAAAGGTTCTCGAGGGAAATTCGTAGAAGGAAAATTTTCAAAATTGGAGCTTCGTCAGAATATCAGAACAACGTCACATGGCACTTCGCCATAGCGAAGCAATATAGCCATTGGAACAGTATAACCATTCGAACGATGACTCGAATGGATAGAAAGGGATTTATGACCAGAAATTTCACCACTAGACTATTTGGATCATGCCATAACAGACATAATTGATTTAATGAAGAGTTTTCACTCATTGCAAGAGATCCATTGCCGAGTTATCTATTTATCTTGTTGTGCCATGCAACGAGAACACTTTTCCTAACCATGAATCTAAGCCCGCATACTAGTTAAGATCGCACAATGATCACCACGTTAGTGTCATCTATCCCATTTCATTTAACAGTTACTCTTTGAACCCAAGACATTCAACCGCGAGCATGCATGTCGGACGAGCTTAGCACTGCAGAGAAAATTGTCGAAGAAGTTCTTATTGACCTAATGACTGAAAGAGTAATGTCTAAAAGAGAGATGTCTACAATAATTCAATCATCACCCACGAGAGGACTACAAGCCTCTCTATCAACTGATCGCAGAGCCGGATCATCCCAACCATCAGTAGAAAAGAGAACCAAACACATGGATGACCTAGCCAATGCGAAGTGGATCCCGTCCATATTTCTCTATTACATCCTACTTCTGGCTGGGGAATTGAGTTGAGATAGTGTGCCAAGAGATTTCAAGTACTCCATGGTTACTGCATACCTCCTGAACGGAATACGCGTAGTTCGAGCATAGAAGGATAAGATCACAGTGTTGAAGTTCAATGACTTCAACCTCGGAGATCAAAAAACCTTCAGTATGTTTGCCTTGTATAAATACCTAACTAGGACGAAGGGGAAGAACTCAAAGATAATCCCTCAACCGTGGATGTTGAACCTCGCACATTCCACTTTGTTAAATGTCATGAAGATCCCACACTTTGGAAGGCACTAAAAAGTCAATGCATGTGTCAAGATATTTATTTCATGTTAGCATGGAAGCTACCTAAGGCTAGACCGCCTGATTACAATCGACCCGACATTGATCCATAGGATCATGGGATTAAGTATCCAAGGACCCAATCCACAATATTTGTATCCAGGAAAATCCACAGATCGCGCACTAGCACATAATATCAAGGATACATATGGCGATGTTGAAAAGGGAATGCGAGGCTACAAGGTATCCTCCATCTAGAATGGCACAGTGCACCTCTCCTGTCAGTTAATTGTAGGAAAGTTGGTGTTAAGCCCTAATATTGGCTCATTTCCCCTTAATTGGGGCATATTATATTAGTAATGTTATTTTATTTATGTCGGTTTTAGGCCATTAGTTGTAATTATATCTCCTAGTCTCCTATATATATCAAGAAGACATTTTCATTTTGAATCATCTTGTACTTGAACATTTAAGTGGGGTAAAAGGAGGTTGCCCCCTCGAAGAGGCTTATTATTTGAAATTATTTCTTTTTCAAGGCGTTGAGTACTTTTTCTAAGGATTTTCTATGCTATATTGATATTTGGTTCTTAACATATGGTATCATAGCTCAAGGTCTTGGGGTTTCGCTGCTACATCTGAGACACCTTGGCATTTTCACTATAACTTGTTTTCTACAATGTTTTAGAAGGAACGACCTGGAGGATATTTTGTAGATGGATCAAGGTACGTTGGGTTCAAAATTAAGCTCCTAAGGCCTTATACTTTCAGAGATACAACCTCTACAAGATAGGGTTATGGAATCATCATGAACTGAGTCTTTGCGGAATTTTTGCTATAAAAAGATTTTTGTAACGTTTCAAACCCTGAAATTTGGAGGTTATCTACAGAAATTAGTAAGATATCTATGGTACAAAGTTTAGCTTCTGGGTCATCGTAAATTTGTAGATACACCTTGTGTAAGATAGGGTATCTGACTAGTCCTATTGACTAGTCTCAAGAAGGTGTTCTAGGTAAAAAAATCATAACTTCTTCCTAGAGTATCCAAATTGTCTGGGACTAGTTTCATTGGATCGTGGACAGTCTGTAGTATTTTTGGTGCGAGTTTTAGAATTTTATATCAATTATTTTGTGCGGGGAACACTATACAAGTGAGATCTCCTGGAAAGGCCAAAAATCGACAAGTTGTGGGGAAGTTACGGTAAATTCCACTTGGCACATCCAATTTTGATCAGACCTGTGGCATTGCAGAGAAGAAATATTAGAGAAATACATAAAATTAATTTTCATACCCAGAAGGGCCGAAACTTGGGAGATATAACAAAAGAAATATTGTCTAGCAGAGCCACCTCCAAATCAAGGTTCAAAAGTGATACTTGGCTAGCATGCCACCCAAAAAGGGAACTTCTACACCAAATAAGCCTCCAGAAAATCCTACTTGGACTCTTGATGAAGGTGAAGAAATGTGTAGGGACATAAATGAACTACAAAATAAGATGGATTCAATGGAA
>SNQJ01S0002533.1:241072-268539 GCA_010110895.2 Picea sitchensis | reverse complement strand
TCATCTTGTACTTGAACATTTAAGTGGGGTAAAAGGAGGTTGCCCCCTCGAAGAGGCTTATTATCTAAAATTATCTCTTTTTCAAGGTGTTGAGTACTTTTTCTGAGGATTTTCTATGCTATATTGATATTTGGTTCTTAACAGTTGGTAAGGAAGAACAGACCTACGCAGGTCGCAAGATTTGTTGTTGACCTTGCGGGGAAGTGTGTAGAAGGTTTACAGATGACCTGGGTGAAGTACCTGGTGAATCAGCTAGAGCTAGACTATCGCGAATCCCAGGATCATGGCTACAAGTTCCATTTCAGCTGGTTCCTAATCCTTATCGCCTTTGTTTCCTAGGAGTTGCCAGAAGGTGAAACCTTCCCGGATATTGAACCATTTGAACCACTTTCTACAAAGTTCGCTACCCTTTGGTACTCAAGTGATATGAAAAAATAGTGGAAGTCGAACATTGTTTTTCATACGTGCTATCTTCAGCTGAAGAGAGACATAGAAGAAAAACATGATATGACTTCGAACACCTTACAAATATTCCTCTGATGAAGTTTTGCACAGATTGACACTTCATCTACCTTACAATGCGAGTCGATGAACATAAGGAGCAACTATAGTTGTACTACAAGATCATAGAAGAGGATATTGAGGAGATCACCAAGGACTGGTCGGCATACCTCCTTTTTCCAGTAGACCCCATAGATATGTCTAACCCTAACAACCCAAAAACCTCCCATGATACACCCAGACCCAATGAAATGAAGAAGATTCAAGAGGTCCAAGACCTAAGTAACGCCTTAGGAAATTCTACTTCAGTATCACCTGACCGAGGGGGTGAGGAGGAAGAAATAAATGGCACAAGAGATGAACAGAGGCAAGGCGAAGTAACACCATCGAAAGATGAGACCGATCCCCTAAAGAAGAGGAATGTTTCTTCCCTGAAACCTTCTTCTCAGAAGAAATCAAGAGCCACTATGACCAAGATGAAGACCGTGCTTACTACTGATGACTTTGACTTCATCATAGTAGCCCTCAATGACGCTTCATTGGAAATCGTCAAGAAACAAGAAGATAAGAAGGAGGAAATGTATGACATATTTAAGGTTTAGTTCTAAAGGGTACAACAAGCCCTTCAGTCCAGCTGCGTAGTGTCCACTACGTCCCTGTCATCAGGAGAACCAGAGTTGGGGGATGAGCCAACCCAACTCCATTGATTAGCTGATGTGGTCAAAGCTCATCTTTGTCATGCACAAGAGGAAGTATAAGAAGCCACCCAGACCTTGAAGCAAGTACAAGGAAACATTATAAAACAACGCAGAATAATAGAATAGGAGAAGGTTTCTCTCCAGGACAAGTTTGAAGTGGAGAAAGCACATATGCAGTAAGAGAAAGAACAGTTGCTCCCAGAACAACTCAAAGTAAAAGAAGCAATAAACAGAGCCCTCCACTATGTGATAGGCTTGGAGCTACAAGCTGAAGACTGATTCATGCACCAAGTAGAGAAACTCGCATAAGTTGTCCAACAGCTACAACAACGAATAACAGATTGAGAGCTCCACATTGTACCTGACACCCCACAGGATGTAAGGGACCAAAGGGAAGAAACTGCTCAAAGCACAATCAAGAGAATAAAAGTCCTTTCCCTAGAATGCAAGCAACTGAGTGATCACAATGCCCAAATGTATGAACAACTCACTGAGGAACTAGAATTGATGGCACTGGAGTCACAGCTCCAGGAATAGAAAGTATCAAGCAGAGACAATACAAGTGAAGTTGAAGCCCCTATCAGTTGTAGAAAGAATGAAGCGATCCCAAGAGTAGCGCACTGCCCAAAAATAGATCCATACTATTCAGAGCAGAGTTATGGAAGTAACTCAGAGGCTTCAACATGTACAGGATGAGGCTTACCAATTGTTCAAAGAAATCGAAGGTTGAGGAGAGAAAATGGAGAAAGTTTTCACTGCAGTTGAACAATGCCTCAAAGGACCTATCAACGAAGTAGTCCTACAAGATTTCACTGAACAGGAGGTTGTAGCACAACAGCAAGTCGAAGCAGCTCAAAGCATTTGAAGCAGAACTAGCGAGATCAAAGTGACTTGAGATGAGTCACAGATGAATGTTGGGGGCCTATTGACCCTTGAACAAGTTTTGAGGATTCTTGTTCATGTTTGACCTAATTTGGGACTTCGACAGGCTATCGAAGGCAGAGTGCAAGACGAAGCAGAGATCGTTAGATCTCTACCTCTTTTAGGGCCCTTTTCAGGATTTGGGATTATGTAACGGGTATGGGAATGTCGGCCCATGGGTTTACCCATGCTTAGGCCTATTTTTTATGTATAAATAGAAGGCTAGCAATGTAAGAAGTAGTTGTTTCAAGTTGGCTAAGTGCTAGAGTTATATCTATGTGATCAAGAATTGTAAGGCTTTGTGCATAGTGTGTGAGATTTGCAAAGCTAAGTGCAAGTCATTGTAAGGGGCTGTGGAAAGTTGTGTGCTTATATCTACTCGAGGAAGGAGGATCTAGAGAGCTACTCAGATATCGTGTCCTCTACGGAGTAAGATTCTTGCAGCTTGGTGCATGTAACCTGTTGAAGAAGCTAATAAACAAGACAAAGAGTTGGTGGACGTAGCCCCAGGGTGGGGGTGAACCACGTACATGTTGTGTTGCTCTACTTTGTGGAATGTGTTGATGTCTTTATGTGTTTACTTTCTTAGTTCTTTAATATAGATGAATGATATGTTAATGCTATGTGCTTAATAATAGGGATGGATGTTAGATCTAACTTATATATATGTTCTTAGTGCTTGGATATGCTATATCATATATGTTCCATCGTGCTAAGTGCTATTAGATGCTAGATATGGTCAAATACTGTGTTGTGTTGTAATTAGGGTTTAACTGTGTTGTAACTAAGAAATGAATATTGATGAATGTTAACTGTTGAGTGCTCTATTAAGTGATTAGAAGCACAGATCTATGTCCCAACTATGGTTGCAAACACTGGATTCCTGCAACCACCCCTTCCTCTACCTTGGGTGAGACTTCATCTACTTCGCAGGTGTTGCTGAAAGGGTTGGTAGTTAGGGTTTTGTTGGTATGTTGTTATAGCGTTGAACCCTGGGTCTGCCCCTGTTCCAACAAAGATATTTGGTAAAAGACCATAAGCTACTATAGTTTTCCTAGATTTTGCAGAGCCCAAAGATGTCATGGTCATCAACACTAGAAACAAATCCTATGCTCCCAAGGGAAAATTTGATCCTCCCCACAGTTATTCAGGCTCGAGCTCATCCTCAACCACGGTTATTCTCTAGGTTCCTAAGGTTACTGAGAGTCAAGGAATCACTCCTCCTCCCCCCTCTTCGAAATATAGTATCAAAAATATATTGGTCAACATCAAAGCAGATGAAACCCTCCTACAAATGGTTGTCATCCCTAAACAATAGATGCATCTGAAACAATTCATGGAAGGAAAATCTTCCGTTGTAGGCAATCTTTCTGAAGAGGTAGACGAAGAGCATTATTCTGTAAATAAAGTAGGTGTACATAACTTTATATAACCTGTAAATAAAACCCCTTTTTATATTTTTGTAAAGATCATGGATAAGATTGCCCATTGTTGCCTCATTGATGGTGGTTCAGGTCCAAGTGTCATGTCGAAGATTATTATGGAAGATATAGGCTTGTCTTGTACAAACAAAAATTATAGAAGAATTCTCTCCTATAATAGTCTACAACAAACAACCATAAGTGAGATTAAGGATGTAACCTTGGTTTTATGTGCTCATCCTGAGATAAGGACAACCCTCAGCATTCAGGTGATTGATATGCCTGTGAGAAATTATTCAATTATCTTGGGGAGAGATTGGAGATCCCTAAAAGGTGGATACCTCTCACTCGACGAGGCAAATTTATCCGTTCCTCGGAATGGTAAGAATATTATAGTCCTTAGAGAAGGAAGAATTTCACCCTACATAAAGAGTGTTCCATAATCTAGCTTAAACTATATCGAAGAAGACGTAGGAGTGTATTCCATCTTTGCTGAAGAGGATAATATTCCTTTGTAAAGAATTGATTCAGATCATGAATTATGGCATATGCACTTTAATGCTTCACACTCTAACAGAGGTAACGAGGATGGTATTATCATGGTTTCCCCTGCAGGAAAAATTCATAATCTGACATATAGGTTGGAGTTTTTGTGTTCAAACAATGCCTCTGAATTCAAATGTTTGTTCTTAGGCATTGAGAACTCCCTTAATCTTGGTTGTGGTCACCTTTCATTTTTCGGAAATTTTGAGCTTGTTGTGAACCTGATACGTAAGACATGCTCTCCTACCGACAAGATGATGGAACAATACTCCCAAACTGTTTGGGAACTTGTCTTGAACCTTCTATCTCTCAACATCACTCATGTTAAGAAGGAGTTGAATTCAATAGTTGATCGGTTAGCTGTCTTTGCAGACTCTCCTACTCAACAATTCTTGCCTCGCTAGCCTGATTGTTCTTTCTAATCTCTACATCGTTCATACATTTCAGAAAAGGAAAGATCTTGGAAGGCCATTCCTAACGATGAGAGCATTTGGGCTTTCATTCAAAATGAACCTCTTGTGCCTGAGGAGATTATATCTATAGAAAATAATAATATTCCTGAGGGCTTGACTCCTCTTGAGAGTTTGTTTTCTTTGAGTATTGAAGGAAATAAAGAAAAACAAAGAGAATAGGATTCACAGAAGAAGGTGATTGAAGCTATCCTTCTGAACATTAGGACCCCTAAATATTCAATGGACGTTAAAATAAATTTCCAATGTTCTGGTAAGGAAGAGATGAGGTTCATCAGGTCATTCGGTTAATCCCAAAAGGTTTTTTCTTGGTTTTATGAGGATCTTCGTGGTTTTGATCCTGGTCTTGTTCAACATATTATGAAACTAACTATGCGAAAACAAGAACTTGTTAACTCTACTTTGGAAACACCCTTCCTAAAGTATTTGAGATGTTTCTTAAGGGATGGAATGTTTTTTCATCCCACCCTCAATGAGTCTCAATTTGGAAATCAGCCCCAAGGACCACTGATAATATCAAAACTTGTATTAGTCTTTGAACTTTCAAGAAAGAAATTATAAGAAATCCCTTTCCCCCTCCCATTATGGAAATGTTTTTTCAACAGGTTGTAGAGTCACAGTTAAGACCCTTTCATGACAGTCTAAGAATCAAAGTAGAAGGGGAAAATGTTCACAAAATCACTTTCATTTCTAATTGTGATACCATGCCTTACAAATGCCATTTTTTTAGCTTAATTGATACAGGTACTGCTTTTAAGAAAACTACATGCATAACTCTCGACGAATTGGCTAGTCTTCATTTCTATCTTGATGATCTAATTGTGCGTGACAAGGGACTGATGATTTCATCAGATTTCCAAGTGATCGGTCCTTTCCTAATTGCTTTTGTCTTGGATACTAATGCTTATATCTAAAAATATTTACATGAGCAATTTTTTCCCTACAACATTGACATCCCTCGCTTGAAATATTGCGAGGAACCAATGTGAGAAGTTTTAATGTTGTTTGGTTTTTGTTGTATAATAGTAGACTATCTCTTATTTCAACTTTTGTGCTACTTTTCTCTGCTTTACATTACTTTGATTTCTGATTTCTGAGTTAATTTTTTTTTTTCCATGTCGTGCTTCATTTCTTCATTTTATTGCTATTGTTTAGTTCTGCAATTTCACTTCTGTCATGATTTGGTTTCTTATTATATTTCAATCAGTTTGGTCAAATAGGATGTTGGATCAATTTTTCCACAATGACACTCCTGCAAAGCGTTGCAAATTAATAAAAATCAAGATAGCACAAATGTAATGATGCTCCTCTGAACGACCCTTGAAATTGTTACATTTTTCCACTGCTGTCTTGTAAAGAATTGGTTGTCTCCCACTTCTTCTTCCCATTTCTTTATGCATCGAGATTTTAAGAGAAAGTCTAAAACGTTTTCCTCCTAAAAATAAAAGCGCAGGTTCTAGTCAAATGATTATACCTATAGTGGTAAAATCCCTCATATTAACACTTTTCATGATTTATTCTAAAATTCCCAGTCATCTTTCCATTTAATCTGCTCACTTCCCCCTGTTGCATAATCATCCGAGTTATGTCTTCATGACTTGTTGTTTTGGTTGACGAAACCATGAGTCCTGAGTTCTAAATCTGTTGGAAAAAAAAAATCCCTGTGGAGTCGCCATGTTAAGCCCTAATATTGGTTGATTACACCTTAATTGGGGCATATTATATTAGTAATATTATTTTATTTATGTCATCTTTAGGCCATTAGTTGTAATTATACCTCCTAGTCTCCTATATATACCAAGGAGACATTTTCATTTTGAATCATCTTGTACTTGAACATTTAAGTGGGGTAAAAGGTGATGCAGGAGCATCGCCAACATCAAGCGAGCCAGAGTGGAAGAAAAAGACAGCTAGACAAGCGCCAACACAAATTTTGAAATTTCCTTGAAGTTGTTGCGCAATCTTAAATGAGCCATTAAGAAGAAGTGCACTTTCATAATGTAAATGGACCTTGAGCAATTCGCTCTCATCCTTAGTAGGTAGAAGGCATTTAAAGTAGTTAATGCAGGTAGATAGAATTTAATTCTAGATTAGACAGTTGTAGAGCGCAAGAGGGAAATGGGATATAGACACCCTCATTGTGTATTGTAACATTATCAGGAAGAAGAGCATAGAAGAGCATGCATAGAGCTATGTAAGAACACCCATGTACAGATATTTGGATTAATAGAAAGAGCTTGATTCAAATTCATGGTTTTGTGTTTGTTCTCTGTATATTGATGCTGAATGATATTCTCATGAATGTTTGCTTCCCGTTATACATTTGATTTATATGCTGTGTATATGATTTCATGTTTGAGCTTGAAGTCTGAAAGGAATTAGGAATGAGTTTCAATTGTTTCTCTATCTGAACAAGGGTTCCTGCAAGGAGTGTAGTTTAAGTGTCCGCAGGGAGTGCGTTGACAGAGGGTTCAGATAGGGTATCTTTTGATTCTCATTTCTGCAGAAGTGAACTTGGGCATAGGAGCCATGCAAGGAGTGCGCAGGCTAAACGAAGTCTCAGGGTTGTGAACCTGAGTAAAACATTGAGAGAATGCTGTTGCAGGTATGCGCAGGGTCGAAATAAATTCATCACTTGGAAGTGTCTGAAGCATGCCGCAAGGAGTGCGCGCAAGAGTCTTTTCTAAGGCTCAGAGTTATAACAAAGATCGGGAAGGATAAGGCCTTCAAAATTGTTGAAGGACAACGCAGAGAAGCTGTGACTGGAAGATTCAAGAAGGCGTCGTAAGTTCGCACCGCAGGTGGACAAGTTTGTGGAGGAACAGTTGGTCATCCACAGGAATCGCCAAGGAGGAACGGACGGTCGGTATTCTCCAAGGAGGATTCGCAACATCCCGTGAGCCGTCAGATCTCACAGAGAAGAAAGGGAGTTACTGTGAGTATTCCTAAAGGTTCAAAGCTTGGGAGGGGCAGAACCGTAGATCCGAGCCACAGGGACCGTCGGATTTACTTGTGAATTCCCATATCGGCGTTTCGTGGGTTGAAACTCTATAAACACAGCAACATGAATCGCGATATTCTAATACATGATATCCCGACAGCTAAGTGGAATTGTGTGGGCCACAGAGAGACAATCAGTGGACAGGTGGCACGCTATTTCGGAGTTTCATGGCGAGAAGTCCCGAAACATTTACATCAGGATTCACGATACTGTGAAGTCCGAAATCCCGACAGAGGTGACGAGGAGTTGAAAGGTCAACTCGCGAGTATATCGGAGTTTCGGCATATCGGGATTTGGGAGTCAGTAAACCAAGTTGTTTGACATCGCGAGTGCCGAAATCGTGATAGGGAAGACCCTGATAGGAAAAGGTCAGCGTTGACTGGTTGTCGGGTTTCGGGGATCTGAGGGACCGACGCTCGACCATTGGATTCGCGAAGTCGCGAATTCCGATCTCCTAAGTTCAAAGAGGGGATCCCACGAGGATTGTTGTGGGTGCAGATTTCCTGATAGGGAAATAGAAGAACCGTTTGGAGTTCTTCGGGCCAGTGGAAGAAGGAAAGATCCTATGAGCACGCGGACCGTCCGACCTGCGGGTTGAGAGGTAGCAGGCATGTGCATCAAGTCTAGTATCAGAGCACATAAAGGTTCTTTGCTTTCTATAGAAGAGAATAAACAAAATTCACCATGCCACCAAGGAGAAGGGACATGAAAACACCCGATCCAAAGGAGAGGGAAATGTCGAGAAGAAGAGGCAGGCAGATGACAGATCCAGCCATAGAGAGGGAGATGCGTGATCTATGAGCTAGAATCAAAGACATGGAGACAGTGCAAAGACACACAATCAGTGCGGGGGATCTTAGTGATTCCAAAATCGAATTTGAGGCTGAACGAGAAGAAGAAGTTGTAGCTGAAGATGCATCAAACGAACATTTGATCAGAGCTATTGCAAGGATGGGTGCAAGGGAAAAGATGGACATTCTAGTTTATGAGGGAAACTTGGATGCAGAAGAGCTTCTAGACTCGATTAGAGATCTAGACACATACTTTGACTATGAAGAGGTCGAAGAAGACAAGAAGGTCAAGCATGCTATCATGAGATTGAAAGGACATGCAACATTGTGGTGGGATGAACTACAAGCTAACAGACACTGCAAAGGCAAGCAGAAGATCAAGAGCTGGGATAGAATGATCGCGAAGATGAAGGCGAAATTCATTCCTAGGGATTACCAAATTACTTTGTTCAGGAGGATGCAAAACCTGAGACAGAAGCTGATGACAGTGAAAGAATACGTTGAGGAATTATACAAACTGAACATCAGGGCAGGTCATCGGGAGAGTGATGATGAAAAAGTAGCCAGATATATGAATGGCCTGAGATATGATATCCAGGATGAGATGAGCATGGTAACCATCCGAACGTTGGAAGATGCTTATCAGATGGCTCTGAAAGCTGAAGAGAAGCTGAGTCGAAAGCAGAGTCAGAGGGGCCGAGGCAGAAGTCAGCCCAGAGGTAAATCAGTTGCCCATGACAAATACCAGAAGCCCAAAGAGGACTCGAAGAAACCTCAAACTCAAACTGAGAGAGCTGGAACCTCACAGAGGGGGCCATATGTTGAATAGAGAGGGAAGCATACTGAGAAGAGAGGAGATTATGCTAAGAGTAACACTTTTCCTTGTACTAGAGGCAGAGGAAGAGGAAGAGGTGGAGTAATAACATGCTTCACATGTGGAAAGAATGGGCACAAGTATTATGAGTGTCCAGATAAGAAGAAAGAGATTGGAGAATCTCACATCACCGAGGCACAGAGCTGGGATGTTGAGGCAGAAGACGTTGATGATGCAAAACGTCCTTTTGACACCTGAGAAGGAGGTGGAGAGTTCAGTCCAAAGGACCAGACTTTTCAGGACTGCTTGCAAGACCAAGGACAAGGTATGCAAGGTCACTGTAGATAGTGGTAGCATGGATAATCTTGTTTCTATGGAGATGGTAGAGAAGCTAGAGTTGGAGACGACTAATCATCCAAGCCCATACAGAGTTTCATGGCTACAGAAAGGACACCAGGTAACTATCACTAAACAATGTTTAGTTGAATTCAATATAGGAGGATATAATGATAAGATATTATGTGATGTCATTCCTATGGACGTTTGTCATCTATTGCTGGGTAGACCATGGCAATATGACAGAAATGTGATTCATGATGGGAGAATGAACACATACACCCTAGAGAAGAATGGGAGGACACACATGTTTCTTCCAATCAAGGATAAGGAGGTGAAGCCAGAAGTAAGAAGCACTGTACTTTTCATGAGTGGGAAGGAACTTCTTACAGAAGTTAAGAATAAGGAGGATCCACAGTTCATTGTGGTCAGAAAGCCTAGAATTGTTCTGACTAGCACAAGAGTGGATGATTTACCAGAGGAAATTCAGGAACTGCTGGAAGAGTTCGCTGATATAGTAGTGGACGAACTACCTCGTTTGTTGCCACCGATAAGAAGTGTGACCCATCATATTGATCTCATACCAGGAGCTAGTTTTCCAAACAAAGCCGCGTACAGTTTGACGCCGCAAGAGAATGAAGAAGTTAAAAGGCAAGTCCAGGAGTTATTGGACAAAGGTTTAGTCAGGGAAATCTTGAGTCCATGTGTTGTTCCAACAGTACTCAATCCAAAGAAAGACGGAGGCTGGAGGATGTGTACTGACTTGAGGGAGATCAATAAGATAACCATTAGGTATAGATTTCCATTGCCAAGGATGGATGATCTGATGGATTGCTTGAGTGGAGCAAAGTATTTTTCAAGAATTGATTTGAAAAGCAGTTATCATTAGATCCGCATGAGAGAAGGTGATGAATGGAAGACATCATTCAAAACCAACGAAGCGTTGTATGAATGGCTTATTATGCCATTTGGCTTAACAAATACGCCGAGTACCTTCATGAGATTGATGAACGAAGTCCTGAGGGAGTTCATCGGAAAATTTGTCATTGTGTATTTAGATGACATACTAGTTTACAACAAGATAGTGGTAGAGCATCTGAAGCATTTGGCTACAATGATGCAGAAACTATAGCAGGAGAAGTTGTTGATAAACATGAAGAAATCCTTGTTCATGAAGACAGAGCTCATTTACTTGGGATTCGTTATTTCTGCAAATGAGTTGAGGATGGATCTAGATAAGGTGGAGGTAATTAAGAATTGGCCATCACTGAAGAACATATTTGAGGTGAGAAGTTTTCATGGATTGGCTAGTTTCTACCGTAAATTCATTAGGAATTTCAGTGGAATTAGTGCAGCGATGATGGATACAGTGAAGAAAAGACACAAGTCTTTTCACTAGACAACAAAGGCTGAGAAGAGTTTTAATCTGTTGAAGAGGAAGATCACGGAACAACCAGTTTTGGTGTTGTCGGATTTCCAGAAGACATTTCAAGTGAAATGCAATGCAAGTGGATTTGTAATAGGGGCAGTCTTGAGTCAGGAAGACAGGCCGATAGCATACTTCAGTGAGAAGATGAATGAAGAGAAAGTGAATTACTCCACTTATGATAAGGAGTTCTATGCTATTATCTAGGCATTGAAGAAATGGAGGCATTACTTGATCCCGAAGGAATTTGTCTTATACAGTGACAATTATGCACTGCAGTTTGTGACTCAACAAGAGAAGTTGAATCAAAAACATGTCAAATGGGTTGAGTATATGTAGAATTTCACTTTTTTGATTAAACATATTTCCGGTACTGCTAACAAAGTGGTTGATGCTTTGAGCAGGAAGTGTTTTCTGTTGCAGGAGTTCAAAGTCAAAACGTTGGGTTTTGATGATCTCATGGACATGTACGCAGATGATCAAGATTTTAAACAGGCGTATGAAGCAGATGAGAATCCAATTCTCAGAGACAGAGGCCAATGGATAGAATACATGATCCAGGAGGGATTACTGTTTAGAGGTAATCAACTGTGTATTCCGAAATGCTCCATGAGGGAGAATTCGTTGAAGGAGAAACACAGTGGAGGATTGGCAGGTCACTTTGGTCATGACAAGACGTTCACAAAGTTGAATGAATCATATTTTTGTTCGGGAATGCGAGTATATGTCAAGAGATTCATGGATAGATGTAGAGTTTTCCAGCATTCGAAGGGAAGAAGACAGAATGCAGGGCTTTATCAACCATTTCCCATACCAGAGAGGTCGTGGGATGCAATTAGCATGGATTTTGTATTGGGGTTGCCAAGAACACAAAGAGGTTGTGATTCAATCTTTGTGGTGGTGGATAGATTTTCCAAGATGACACACTTCATTCCATGTCAGAAGACCAGTGACGCAACTCACATTGCGGACCTGTTTTTCAAAGAGGTCATTCGACTTCATGGCTTACCAAGGAGTATTGTTTCGGATCAAGACACCAAATTCATAGGTCATTTTTGGAGGACCTTATGGAAGAAGCTGGGAACTAGCTTTTCATTTAGTTCATCTTATCATCCTTAGACGGATGGACAGACGGAAGTGGTAAATAGAAGTTTGGGAGACTGGCTGAGAAGCTTGGTGACAGAACACCATAGCCAATGGGACAACATATTACCACAGGCAGAGTTTTCTTATAATGACTCAGTTAATAGGAGCACATGATAGAGTCCATTTCAGGTTTTTTATGGCATGCAGCAGAGAGGAATTTCTGAATTGAGGGATTCAGAGAAGACTGTGACTAGGAGCACTAGTGCAGAATATTTCATAGGGGCGATGAAGGAAATTCACATCCAGGTGAAGGAGCGACTGCTGAATTCAAACCAGGAATACAAGCGTCGAGCAGATCAGCACAGAAGACAACTTCAGTTTGAAGTTGGTGATTTGATTCTAGCACATTTGAGAAATGAAAGGTTCCCGAGAGAAACGTATAATAAGTTGAAGATGAAGAAAATCAGACCATGTAGGGTCTTGAGGAAATTTGGGACGAATGCTTATGAGATTGAATTACCCGATGGGATCGAAATTTCTCCGATATTCAATATCTCGGATTTGTACCCATATAAAGCAGAGGAAATGGAGACTGGAGATGAGCAACCAGTGATCTAGTGGACAAAGCAAATTCTAGTGGCCGAGAAGTCACAGATGGAGTGCATACTGGATAAAAGAGTGAGCAAGAAGACCAGGCGAAGGCAATATTTTGAGTCTATGGTCAAGTGGAAGAACCATCCAGTTGAATATGCCAACTGGGAGAACGAAGAAAAAATCCAGAAGCATGGACAGACCATGCGCGAGCTCATGGATAGGATCCCATGAAAATTTTCAAGCCAGGGAGTATGATGCAGGAGCATCACCAACATCAAGCGAGCCAGCGCGGAAGCAAAAGATAGCTGGACAAGTGCTAGCACAAATTTTGAAATTGCCTTGAATTTGTTGCGCAATCTTAAATGAGACATTAAGAAGAAGCCCACTTGTATAATGTAAATGGACCTTGAGAAATTCTCTCTTGTCCTTAGTAGGTAGAAGGAATTTAAAATAGTTAATGCAGGTAGACAAAATTTAATTCTAGATTAGACAGTTGTAGAGTGCAAGAGGGAAACGGGATATAGACACCCTCATTGTGTATTGTAACATTATCAGGAAGAAGAGCATAGAAGAGCATGCAGAGAGCTGTGTAAGAACACCCATGTACATATATTTGGATTAATAGAAAGAGCTTGATTCAAATTCATGGTTTTGTGTTTGTTCTTTGTATATTGATGTTGAATGATATGCTCATGAATGTTTGCTTCCCGTTATACATTTTCTTTATATGTTGTGTATATGATTTCATGTTTGAGCTTGAAGTTTGGAAGGAATTAGGAATGAGTTTCAATTGTTTCTCTATCTAAACAAGGGTTCCTGCAAGGAGTGCAGTTGAAGTGTCCGCAAGGAGTGCATTGACAGAGGGTTCAGATAGGGTAGCTTTTGATTCTCATTTCCGCAGAAGTGCAGTTGGGCATAGGAGTCGTGCAAGGAGTGCACAGGCTGAACAAAGTCTCAGGGTTGTGAACCTAAGTAAAGCATTGAGAGACTGTTGCTGCAAGTGTGCGCAGGGTCGAAAGAAATTCAACACTTGGAAGTGTCTAAAGGTTGTCGCAAGGAGTGCGCGTCAGAGTCTTTTCTAAGGCTCAGAGTTATAACAAAGCTCAGGAAGGATAAGGCCTTTGAAATTGTTGAAGGAAAACGCAGGGAAGTTGTGACTGGAAGATTCAAGAAGGCGTCGTAAGTTCACGCCGCAGGTGGACAAGTTTGTGGAGGAACACTTGGTCATCCGCAGGAATCGCCAAGGAGGAACGGACGGTCGGTATTCTCCGAGGAGGATTTTCGACATCCCGTGAGCCGTCAGATCTCACAGAGAAGCAAGGGAGTTACCCCGAGTATTCCTAAAGGTTCATAGCTCGAGAGGGGTAGGACCGTACATCCGAGCCACAGGGGCCGTCGTATTTACTCGTGAATTCCCATATCGAGGTTTCGTGGGTTGAAACTCTATAAACATAGCAATAGGAATCACGATATTCCGATACGTGATATCTCGACAGCTAAGTGGAATTGTGTGGGCCACAGAGAGACAATAAGCGGACAGGTGGCACGCTATTTCAGAGTTTCTTGGTGAGAAGTCCCAAAACATTTGCATCAGGATTCACGATACCGTGAAGTCCAAAATCCCGACACAGGTGACGGGGCATTGAAAGGTCAACTCGCGAGTATATCGGAGTTTCGGTATATCGAGATTCTAGAGTCGGTAAACCAAGTTGTTCGACATCGCGAATGCTGAAATCACGATAGGGAAAACCCTGATAGGAAAAGGTCAGCATTAACTGGTTGTCGGGTTTTGAGGATCCGAGGGACCGACGCTCGACCATTGGATTCGCGAAGTCACGAATTCCGATCTCCTAAGTTCAAAGAGGGGATCCCACAAGGATTCTTGTGGGTGCATATTTCATGATAGGGAAATATAAGAACCGTTTGGAGTTCTTCGGGCCAGTGGAAGAAGGAAATATCCTGTGAGCACGCGGACCGCCCGACCTGCAGGTTGAGAGGTAGCGGGCGTGTGCGTCAAAAGGAGGTTTCCCCCTCGAAGAGGCTTATTATCTAAAATTTTATCTTTTTCAAGGCATTAAGTATTTTTTCTGAGGTTTTTCTATGCTATATTGGTATTTGGTTCTTAACATATGGTATCAGAGCTCAAGGTCTTGGGGTTTCGCTGCTAAATCTGAGACACCTTGGCATTTTCGCTATAACTTTGTTTCTATAACGTTTCAGAAGAAACGACTTGGAGGATATTTAGTAGATGGATCAAGGTACGTTGGGTTCAAAATTCAGGTCCTGAGGCCTTATACTTTCTGAGATATGTACCGTACAATATAGGGTTATGGAATCATCTTGAAATGAGTCATTGCGGCATTTTCGCTATAAAAACATTTTCGTAACGTTTCAGACGTTGAAATTTAGAGGATATTTACAGAAATTAGGAAGGTATCTGTGGTAAAAAGTTCAGCATCTGGGTCATCTCAAATTTGTAGATACACCCTATGTGAGATAGGGTATCTAACTAGTCCTATTGACTAGTCTCAACAAGGTGTTCCAAGTAAAACAATCATAACTTCTTCCTAGAGTATCCAAATTGAGTGGGACTAGTTTCATTGGATCGTGGACAGTCTTTAGTATTTCTGGTGTGAGTTTTAGAATTTTATATCAATCATTTTATGCAGGGCACTCTATACAAGTGAGATATCCTGGAAAGGACAAAAATCGACAAGTTGTGGGGAAGATACCGTAAATTCCACTTGGCACATCAAATTTTGATCAGACCTATGGCATTGAAGAGAATAAATATCAAATAACTACATAAAAGAAAGTTTCATACCCAGAAGGGCTAAAACTTGGGAGATACAACAGAAGAAATATTGTCTAGTAGAACCACCTCAAAATCAAGGTTCAAAAGTGATACTTGGCCAACATGCCACCAAAAAAGGGAACTTCTACACCAACTAAGCCTCCAGAAAATCCTACTTGGACTCTATGCCACCAAAAAGGGAACTTCACCAACTAAGCCTCCAAAATCCTACTTGGACCTTGATGAAGGTGAAGAAATGTAGGACTACATAAATGAACTACAAAGAAGATGGATTCAATGGAACGCTGATACTCAAGATGGATTCAATGGAAGATAAAGTTGATTACCAAGATGGATGGTTTAAAATGGGAGATCATGAAGTATTCAAAAATTTCAGAAAGTGCAGAAGACACTCAGTGAAAATGAATCCCACATGAAATTCAAGGATGAGGACACAAGGAACGGAATCAAGAATGGAGAAACTCCAACTTTGGTTTGAAGACCAACCATGTTCCTAAGATTGATATGAGGAAGTTTGATGGCAAGGACCCAATCACATGGATACCTCGCATTATACCCTTTGATCTCCATAATGTGCCACATAAACAAAGGTACAAATTGCTTCTTTATATTTAGAAGCTAATCAATTTGTATGGTATCGATGGTTTCATGGCTCACAAATCACTGCCACTTGGACAATTTTCATGGAATAAATGATAGCACACTATGAGGATACAAGAAGTACACCTTCTTTAGCCAATTGATAAATCTCAAGCAAAAGTGGGTTCACATCGAAAGCACATTGAGAACTTGCAAAGATTGAATATATAAAGGTAACTGATATTCTAGATGAGCACTCTGATTTATGTATTCATAGGAACTTTAAAGATACCATTCAACATGAGGTCTTATATCTTTGGAACCCAAATCATTGAGAATGTACTTAAAGTAAGAAATGTTGAAAGTAAAATATGTCTATGGCTACTCTCTGAAGGACCAATCCTAACATCTATAGAGAGAACAATGTCTTTCTTCTAAAACACCAACCTACAAGGTTGACACCAACAATTGAGGAAAGAAAAGAAAAAGGTTTATGCTTTTAATTCAGACAACAAGTATAGTAAGGGACATGAGTGGTAAGAAGAAATTATTCTACATAGATTGTGAAGAGAAGAAGAACAAGAACAAGAACCATCTCAAGATGAAAACGTGAGATCAATTTCTGTCTCAAGAGTTGACTAATTTTATGTCGCGGTAATGCGCTACTGGAATTAGCACTCCTCAAAACCCTCAAGATCAAATGATACACCAAAAAGAAAAAGCTAATAGTCATAATCGACGGGCAAGCATTCATAATTTCATCTTCACTATAAATTAAAGCCAAAGATCTCAATTGCTTTGTATATCCAACACTCAGAGTTTCAAGTAATGATTACGAATGGAGAACTATCAATTGCTTAGGAAATGAAATAAGATAAATCTTACCATGGGGAATATGTAATGAATAGTCCAATGATTTCTATACCCATGGTGGTGAAGATGCTTGTAATTAGGAATCCAATGGTTACAATCATTAGGAACAATGGATTTTAATTTTCAAGAACTTCTTTTCATGAAATTTTCTATTGAAGGAAATTAATATTATAGGTATTCAAGGGAAACCCTATGAAGTGATAAGCTCTAACAAAGATGACAAAATTATTGAAAAAGGGGCATCAAGGCGTTATTGCACAACTATGCTCACTAGATGTTCAAACATCTAAGCCATCTATTCCTCAAGATCTCAAAAGGATCATTGATAAGCATTCCAAAGTATTTGAAGATATTCCCAAAGGTATTCCACCCACTTGAAATCATTATCATGAAATGCACCTAATTCCTGGGAGTGTTCCTCCTAACATCAGGCCATACAGATACCCTTACGCCTAGAAGAGTGAAATTGAGCGCATGCTTGAAGAAATGTTAGAGGCTCGTATTATTAGACCTAGCCAAAGTTCTTACTCTGCACCAGTGGTAATGGTATTCAAGAAAGATAGCTCATGGCGTATGTGTCCAGATTATAGAGAACTCAACAAGATCACTATTAAAGATAAGTTTCACGTTCTTGTCATTGATGAATTGTTAGATGAACTACATGGAGCAATCTATTTTACAAAATTGTTAGATGAAGTATAGTTTTATTAATTACATGAGACATCAAGCAAGACTCGAATCAAGGAAAATATGTCAAGTTTAATGGTATGACTTCAACCGACTATGACTCAGCAGGTGGATTGATTTCAGATGATTGACATGGATCAGGGTTTCAGCTATGACTCAACTCAACATAAAGAGATAACTGACAATTCAATTTAGGACTTGACTCGAGCTTACTAATCAATTGAAAACAATCTCAACGATTTTTGGCATGACTTGGAATTTAATTATAATGAAAATCTTAAACACCGAGAGAATATAGGTAAGACTTCAATTGAATTCGACAGAGACTAAGGTAGAACTGTGACTTGACTAACCTGGGGCAAATTTTGAGACGAGATTTACTTGAATGTTCCTCACAAAAATCGGGATTTTGACTAACTAGAAGTTGATACGCACAATAGTATGATGCAATTGCCTTTCGCATTAGAAATTCGACCACGGGCTGTTTAATATGATAACTAATGCCCGAATTTGATGCACAGAATAATGAAGCATTAATGTTATTCTAGCTCAAATGTGACATCACCGCATTCATAGACATTCTCCAGAGAATCCGTATGAAGCCTTTACTCTGTTATAATGAAATCACTCATGAAATTTAGCGGCATATCAAACGTTTATAATGGCTGTCAGATTAGGCACGGCTGAAATTTCAGCATCCATTCACCAACAAATTGTAATGATTTTCGGTGAGTAATAATGATTTCCAGGCTCGCTTGCTGCATAAAAATACTGCTCGCATTTTCTAAAATGTCCGCCATTAGCTTGTTTAAAACACGAGGTTTTAAAAATTTAAACATAAAATGATTTCGGTGGTTAAGCACCCTTTTGATTAGCCTCCTTAACCGTCGAAACCTGTAATTTCAAATTTTGGAAACCAAGACCCAGAGTAATAATTTTTTCGATTTGGCATATCAACAATAGGCCGTCTAATTTACTCTAAAAAATTTAGAAATAAATTTTTTGACTTATTCCTATCACTTAAATTTCAAAAATTTTGGCAGTGCTACTTTAGGAGATAACATCTGGCTCCTACTTGGGGATGGAATCCTCCCAGTGAGGTTCCAAGAGCAAGTAGTTCCAGTCGCCTTATGTGTTGGGCTATGGAGTCATGTGGCCTGTGCGATCGGTAACCTTCTCTGCTTATTCAACCAAAGTCTAAAAACAATATTTTCATAGCTTTGAAATTGTAGTTCCATTGGGCATGGAGTCATTTAACCTATGCAACTGTTCTTCAACAAACCTGTAGCCTGAAAACTTGTAGCCTGCCTGTAATCTGCATGTTTATTTAAGAAAACTGAAAACAATCTACATGCTCGTATGAAGAGCTTATTCTTCAACCTACTCCTACACTAACCAACTATACTGCCTCTTATCAAGTGAAATCATGCTTCCAATGAAGCCATGTCATAAAGTGATTTACTAAAACTATTCTTGATCTTGACCCAAAAAATGATGGAAGCGATATCATGCAGAAATATAGTTGATAACAGAAACAAAATTGTCCCTCGTCTGACAAAAATGTTTTGATATTTATGCTGGTCATAGAATCCAAATAGTCAGCAATAGGGTCATCGAATTCCCAAAGAAATACCTTTTTGAACTGCTGATCCAACTGAAAATTGAAATGATGTTGAAAGCTGTCTTTATTGATCTCATTGTTGAATGTAGGCTGCTCAACCCTTGCCGGAGAAACATGTAGGATGGACTGCTGATCTGGAATTTCCAGCTCCTCACCTTCTTCTCCATATTTGCTGCAATTCCCCTGTGTCTGCACATCTGAAAGTTGATGGCTTCCCTTAGCATTTTTCACAGATCCGAAATTGTCGCCCATAAATATTTGCAAACTAAGGAAATCTGAACTCTTCATGTTTTCTGAAAAGTATAGATCCATGAAAACTGCTACTGGATCCTTGAAAAGAAAATAAGAAACATGCTGCTTCTCGGCAAAAAGTTGCATGTTCATGGTAACCTCTTGCTCATCCAAGATTGTTCCTCTACAAGAAGAATGATCATCTTCTTGTCCTTTTGAGATCAACTCATGATCATCAAAAACTACAATTTCATTATCAGAATAATGCTAACAAGAGGATAACAAAATAGGATTTCCATCACATGGATTAGGCTCTGTTGAGAACATATAATTTATTATGCAATCATCAGTCATCATAGGCTCTTATTGATTTACAAATTGATCATAAGCTTCACAAATATACATGTCTCTAGAATATTCTGCCAATGTTGATGAATTCAGATCCGAATCTGAAATAAGCTCGTATGCTTTCTGTTGTTCTAAATCTGCTTCATACTCATTACCTCCCTGCTCAAAATATGAACCATACTGACATTGTTTTTGCTCATGTGCAAGCAGATTGTCAAAGTCAACCCGCTGTCGGATCCTCCTGGAAGCACGGATATTCTCCTCCACCTCTTGAGCATCTTCAAACAAGTTCCCTAATGATGAAGACTTCCTTTCTAGCAAGAGAATGAAAAGTTCATTATGCTGAGCCATAAGATAATATACCATGGAAGCAATCTCAGTAGGCCGAATCTCCAATGGGATGTCATAATAAACATGGTAAAACCTTCTATTGAAAACAGGCAAGGCTTCATCCTGCTCTCGTTTCAAAGCATATAAATCAATGAGGTATGAATCTAAATATTTGTAATTGCCCCAATACTTTAGGAAATCATTAGAGAACTCGGTCCAAGAGCCAATTGAATCAGTTCTCAGACTTTTAAACCATGTAGCAGCATCTTTGATCAGAGACTTTGAGAAAAATCTCATGATCACGTCTTCATGAACACGATGAAAACGATCAACAAAATCCAAAAAGGATTCCACGTGTCTCTCAGATGAAGCTTGATTCTCTCCAGAAAACCAAGGGAGATATTCATAACAGTCATTAGGACAAGGATGAAGAAGAAGGGGCATCTTTAAAGGTTTGAACAACTTCATCTGGATCTTAACTTGAAAAGTTGTGGGCTGATCATGAGAGTTAACGAGTTCATGAAAAGGTTCAGAAATTATGACAAGAGGGGCTGAGATCTGGACAGGATCTGAAACAATTTCTATCTTTTCAAGGTCACAAGGCTGATCAGATTCTAAAGGAAAAGAAATACAGTGGTCCTCTTTGTGAATGAGATGAGGTAAAGCCACCGAATCTACATCTACAATGTAGGGCTGCAGGATTTCCTCTTCTAAAGACAAATATGTACAAGAAGGATGATGATTTTCTGAATATACAAAACATAAAATAATTCTCTTTACACGCGAAGGGAAAAGAATGGAAGAGGTAATGAAGAACAACAAAAGTTCATGAAGCAAACCAATGAACTGATACCTGGATTTTGATCTAAGCCTCTTCATCTTTTATCAACAGGATCCTCCCCAGTGGAGTCTTTGAACGTGGAGTCGCCAGATAGATGTTTACAACCAATATAATGCTCAGCCTTTGTCTATCATCAAAAGCTGAAACTGTGTCGTCTCCCAGGGAAGCTTGCTTCATCCTCCGTTCCCTGGCAACGATGCCAATTTGTTATCACTCCAGGAAACTCTCCTAGGATGTAAGTCAGAGATGCCTGGTAACTCAACCTTTTTGGAAACTATTTTCTTAATAATTGATGTGGTTTTTGGATCAATATGAATGTCTAGGGGCTGGACTGTGTCTTTAAGACTGCCTAGTAATATCAAATATCACAAGGCCTTCTAGGAATGCAATCATACAGGAGTTGATCAAATAGAACAGAATATAGTTGTTGAACCAGATTATACTCATATAAACAATAAGCACAATGAGTTTAAAAACTAAGACAATAACTTATGATTCTCAACTTAATCAATCAATTAGTGAGATGACAGTCACATGCAGATTGAATAAGCATCAATAAAGAACATTTACACATAAGATATCATAGAACAGAGGAGAAAGGTCTAAAAACACAAATGAAGGAAGCTTGCAATGTTTCATATATTAAGAATAAGTCTCAATTACAGTAGCAACATATAGAACCCAAAATCGAACCCTTAATCTGTATTAAGCCTGTAGCTTTATAACTTTACAAGAGACTTCTAGATCCTATGAAATTGGATCAAATTTACTAAACATGGAAAATCAAAAACCGTTTCAAGAGAATAGGGAAAGATCCTATTTTAAAGGTCAACTGCTTATCTAAAATGATATTCATGGTCTTCGAATCATATAGGAACTCTGTACTGTGCAGATAAGCCTCCCAAGGCTGTTGATTTAACCCTCCAAGAATGAAATTCGAGTTTACTGAAGTGTGCAAACAACCCTGATTTTCTGCCATTGAAAAAGGCACCAAATTTATTTGAATAACCTCTTCTGATCTTGTATTTCACAAATAGCATTCAAATCTGACTTGATAATTCACCATTTATCCATCAGAATCGATTTCAAACCATTTGGATTCAAAAAATCCCGATCTGGGCAAAAACATTAGCTTGCTGCCCTGTAACAGGTTTGCAAGCATTTTCTGACACCTGATATTGCGGGGTGATTTAGGCTGTCTTCCCTAGATCCAAATCCAAATCTGATTACACCACTGGAAATCTTAGGATGTGTAGTCATCAATTGACTATTTGAGCGTGCTAAACAGACATTCCAAGGTTGAGAAAAACGATGTTTCCCAAAGGCCGTTTTTAGAAAATTCTACAGGTTTCGGTGGTTAACTGTATCCAGATTTTGGCAGCTTATCCATCGAAAGCGCCCCTTTTTAGTGGTTAATGAGCACTCCTGGGCTCGCCTAAACCACTAAAAGATAGAAGTTGTTCAAAAATCAAAATATTAAAACTTTCATTTACCTGCATAGTTACAAATGACCCCAGCCTGTTTGAAATGCTCTGCAACCTCTGGATGTGGCTCCAAGTACCAAACATCGTCAACCTCTGCTCTCAATGCTGATCCATACTTTTCCATAATGAACTGATTATATGTCCCTCAAAATCAGGGATTATGCGTGTAGTTGATGAACAGATGGATCTTGAATTAAGGAGTGTGACTCGGCACAAAAGTATAGTTTTATTAATTACATGAGACATCAAGCAAGACTCGAATCAAGGAATATATGTCAAGTTTAATGGTATGACTTCAACCGACTGTGACTCAGCAGGTGGATTGATTTCAGATGATTGACATGGATCAGGGTTTCATCTATGACTCAACTCAACATAAAGAGATAACTGAAAATTCAATTTAGGACTTGACTCGAGCTTACTAATCAATTGAAAACAATCTCAGCGATTTTTGGCATGACTTGGAATTTAATTATAATGAAAATCTTAAACACTGAGAGAATATAGGTAAGACTTCAATTGAATTCGACAGAGAATAAGGTAGAACTATGACTTGACTAACCTAGGGCAAATTTTGAGATGAGATTTACTTGAATGTTGCTCACAAAAATTGGGATTTTGACTAACTAGAAGTTGATACGCACAATAGTATGATGCAATTTCCTTTCGCATTAGAAATTCGACCACAAGTTGTTTAATATGATAACCAATGCCCGAATTTGATGCACAAAATAATGAGGCATTAATGTTATTCTAGCTCAAATGTGACATCACCACATTCGTAGACATTCTCCAGAGAATCCGTATGAAGCCTTTACTCTGTTATAATGAAATCACTCATGAAATTCAGTGCCATATCAAACTTTTATAATGGCTGTCAGATTAGGCACTTGGCTGAAATTTCAGCGTCCATTCACCAACAAATTGTAATGATTTTCGGTAAGTAATAATGATTTCCAGGCTCGATTGCTGCATAAAAAGACTGCTCGCATTTTCTAAAATGTCCTCCATTAGCTTGTTTAAAACACGAGGTTTTAAAAATTTAAACATAAAATTCTTTCAGTGGTTAAGCGCCCTTTTGATTAGCCTCCTTAACCGCCGAAACCTATAATTTGAAATTTTGGAAACCAAGACCCAGAGTAATAATTTTTTCAATTTGGCATATCAACAATCGGCCATCTAATTTACTCTAAAAAATTTAGAAATAATTTTTTTGACTTATTCCTATCACTTAAATTTTAAAAATTTTGGCAGTGCTACTTTAGGAGATAACACATCCCTTAGAATAGGTTTTAGTTTATCTCCATTAAAGATAAAAGATATCTCTAAATCCATATACTTTGGATGTGCCTCTAAGTCTTACAAACACCAGATTGACAATCATTTGTACTCTAATTTACATCAGTAGATTGGAGCCTAACATTTTGGCACCATTGCCGGGGAGGCATATTTAGAGATAAGATTAAAAAAAAAAAAAACATATATACATAAAATAAAAAAACACAGCATAGAATTAATTTTAAGTTATGTTTTTTTATGTCTAAACTTAGGGATGATAAAGGCAGATTTTTAAAACAACCCCCCCCCCAAAAAAACTAATCAACCATCTGTAGGAGCAGGAACATCCACAACTAAAAAACATGAATCTACTACACCAACTATTGGAAAAATCACTTTGGAAGAATTAGAGGAAAAACAACGTTCAGGACAAAGATTAACGCTCATAGAAAGACAAGTTCTATTAGCTCATGAAGTAAAGAAGAAACAAATACCATTAGAAATATCTTCTGTAGGAAATCAAAAAGAAAAGAAAACTATTTTTTAACAAATAGGACAACCTCTTTTTCCAACGGAAATATCTGACTGTACAACAAAAAACTTCTTTGCAATGTCAGAAGCTGATAGACAAGAAAGGGAGAGAATGGAAAGAGAATTAGAAAGGAAAAGAAATGAAGAAAGAGGAAGGAAATAACAAGAGGATAGAGAATCACATCTAGAAGAGACAAGAGGAGGAGGAAATGATGAAGAGGAGGAAGAAGAACATACTACATTTTCATTTCCTATAGTTGATACACCAACTCTTTTAGGAGATGACATAAAAATGAAGAATATTCCTCCCTCCGTTCTTCCAAATTTCTTTGGCTTGTCTACTGAAGACACTGATGCTTTCATGTTTGAATTTGACATCGTTTGTCGAACATATGGATATACCAATGATGCTCAAAAACTTTGTTTATTTCCTACAACTTTGAAAGGATATGCATCAAAATGGTTCATGGGGTTGGGAGAAGCAACCATAGTATACTGGGATGACATGAAAAAGAAATTTCTTGCTAAATATCATCCTTATTGTAAGTCCAAAGACTCTAAAGAAGATATCTTTAAAATGTCTCAAAGTGAAGATGAAATCTTAGAAGAATATCTAGAAAAAAAATTCTATAATATGCACAAATCTAAGCAATCTAATCTTCCTTTAGATGTCATTCGTACTATCGTTTTGAAGGGGATTTCAGATGAAAATTTGGAGGCTCTTAATTTAATGAGGGCAGGGGATGTTTCTCACCTTCCTTTCCCAAAAATTGATGAATTATGTAAGAAATATTCAAGGGGAAAAGCTAAAAGAGGACGAGGACAAAGAGATATTGTGACAAAGTCAACTAATTCAATTTCCAATGGTGTTACTAAATCATAATTAGCGAATCTGTTTGAGAGCCTTAAAACTGATATTATGAACACATTTGGTTCACAAATTGACACAATGAAAGCTAAAAAGAAGAAAGAGGAACAAGATCAAGTATTAGCCATCTATTGTCCTAAATGTAGAAAAAAACATGCACTGAGAGAATGTCCTTTAGACAAAATTCAAGTTTGTGGATTATGTACAAATAATCATGCCACTGATGATTGTCCAAGGTTAAAAGAAATACAAGCTACTCACATAGAAGAAGGAAAAGGAATGGAATCTCTTTATTACCTAGCACCAAGGAAGCCTTGGTCGCCACGTTTCACAGGTATGTCTCAAAATTTTTCTCCTCAATTCTCTCAACAATTTCCTCAGAATTTTCAAAATCCTATTCAAAATTCATGGAATGCACCCATGCCTTGGCAAAATTGGCCTCCTCAGCAGAGCCAAAACCAACCTCCTCAAGGTTGGCAAGGGTATGCTCAAGGAAATCAGCCATACCAACAACCATACCAACAGCCATATCAACAGCCATACCAACCTTTTCCTTATCAACAGTTATAGCAGAATCAACCACAAAATTCATATTTTCAGTCATCACAACCTGCACCACAACTTACCCAACCACAACAATTATAGCTACCATCTAACCAACCTCCACCCAGACCAACTCAATTACCATCCCAACCAATCTCCAATCCTAATAATAAAGTGGAAAAACCCATGTATAACATTGAAGAAGGACCATCATACTCAATCCTCCCTCTTAAAAATATCCACTTAAGGTCTGGGAAAGTTCTACCAAAGGATTCTCCTGTTATCATAGAAAAACAAATTGAAAAAGAGGAGATTCCTAGCACATAAAAGCTACCAATAGAAAATCAAATCCACAAGCGTAAAACATTAAATATCCAAACACCTCCTTTTCCAGAAAGGTTGGTTAAAGAGAAATTACCAATCTCTCTTCCTGAGTTTGATCTCTTAGATGAATTAAGAAATGTCTGAGTGAAAATTCCTTTATTGCAAGCTATTAAGGATATCCCAATCTATACAAAAGCAATTAAGGAATTATGTTCAAAGAAAATTAACAAAATAAGGAAGGATCCACCAACAATTCATGTAATTGGAAATCTAGCAAGCCTAATGTCAAATACCATTTCAATCAAAAAATATGTTGACCCAGGAATTCCAATTGTAACCATAACAATCAACAATTTTTCAATCTCTAAAACATTAATTGACTTAGGAGTAGCTATCAATGTGATGACATTAGAGACAATGAGACATTTGAATCTGCAAAATCTTCGACCAACCACTACGGTCTTAGAATTAGCTAATAGATCTAAAGTAGTTCCTGAAGGTATACTTTAAGATATCACCATTTCTTTGGATTCTTGGGAGTATCCAGTATATTTCCTTGTCCTTCAACCAAAATATAATCTAGGAGGCCATCCATTGATCCTTGGAAGACCTTGGTTAGCCATAGCAGATGCTTTCATCGGTTGTAGAACAGGGAATATGATTATCTCACATGGAACTGAAAGGAAACAAATCACACTTTATCCTCCTGCTCAAAAACCTTCTATAATAGATCAATTACCTTGGCTTGATGAAACAATGCAACAACAGGAAGAAGTAATTCAACCTATATTAAGTATTAATCAAGCCTTTGATTTTAGGGAGGAAAACAATGAAGATCTATTAGACTATTTCATTTCTGAACCAGATATCTCAGAAGAATTAAGAGACACAAAATACATTGCTACAGATGAGATCTTAGGACAAACTTTTCAAGAAAATTGCACAATTCATTCTTTAGAGTCAATATTTAATGACATTTTTCCAGTTATCTCTATCGCAAATACTCAAAGCAAGATAATTGAAATTAGTCCTGGGAAATACTTGAATATTGGCACAAACTTTGAACCATCCCAGGAAGAACAATTGATTGCACTATTGAAGAAATATCATAAAGCATTTTCTTGGGAATATACTGATATGCAGGGAATTCATCCTGAAACATGCACCCATCATATCTACACAGATGATAACATAAGACCACTCAGACAACCACAACGAAGAATGAATCCAATATTGAAAGAAGTAGTCAAAGAAGAATTACAAAAATTATTAAAGGTAGGATTCATCTACCCTATCTCTGACAGTCAATGTGTTTCTCCATTAGTTGTTGTACCTAAGAAAAATTGGAAGTGGAGAATTTGTGTAGACTATAGAGAATTGAATAAAGCAACACTTAGAGATCATTTTCCATTACCATTCATAGATCAAGTCTTAGATTCACTAGCTGGAAAAAAATATTTTTCCTTCCTAGATGGATTTAGTGGCTATAACCAAATCAATATAGCATTAGAG
>SNQJ01S0002533.1:224201-235669 GCA_010110895.2 Picea sitchensis | reverse complement strand
TTAGGCCATTAGTTGTAATTATACCTCCTAGTCTCCTATATATACCAAGGAGACATTTTCATTTTGAATCATCTTGTACTTGAACATTTAAGTGGGGTAAAAGGAGGTTGCCCCCTTGAAGAGGCTTATTATTTGAAATTGTATCTTTTTCAAGGCATTGAGTATTTTTTCTGAGGTTTTTCTATGCTATATTGGTATTTGGTTCTTAACACGCCAATTTGTTGATGATTAAAAATGTCAATGTAGTTTTTCCCGCAAAGTGTTGCTAAAGACTATTATTATAAAACTAAATAATACTTGTAGGTGTGACCCCCTTGAACTATTGAAGATTAGATATGCTCATTTTTTATGTCCTGATGATGTGCGACACGGTTTAAGTTGGTTGATGAGATATTTTTGTTGTTGGTATGAGTTGAGCTTTTGAAATGTTGATTCCTCATTTTACTACAGCCTATGATATTCATTAATGTTAGTGCTAAGTGTTCTTATCGCACCTACAAAACAAACATGTTAGTGAAATTCCATGAAGGGCGGTTTTGAGAAAGACAAAAATACTAAATCTGCAATTTTATTACACCACATACAAACAAGTGGAAGGAAATAGGGAGCAATGCAACAGTTGAAAAGGTGAAGGGATTAATAAATACCCTATATACTAGACTATATGCTTGAAAGACTTAATGGTTATGGTAAATCATAGCTAGCATTTTAATGGACATACGATTTAATTGAGTTATGTGGTCGAAATACATATGGTATCTTGGATAATGGCATGTTTGTGGATCATTTGACAAAGTAATGGATGTTGATGGTTATGCGATTTTGTTTAAGTTATATGATGTGAAATGGGATATGGTGATCACGCTACTGGCTTTTAGTGTGGCGATGGTTTCGATACATGTTGGATTAATCGTGTTAATGGAGAATTTGTTGGCATGTATTGTTGAGTTAATGAGATATGGGTGGAAGTGATGTGCATTTACGACATGTCACCTTTATTCTTCTTGTTGGCCACCACCCTAGTCGAGATATTGTTTGATCTTGCTGCTCTTATTATGCTCCAAATTTTTAGCAGGAAAGGAACCACTCGACCAACTCTCATTTTAAGGAATTCAATTACAGGTATGTCTTTTTTTTGGCCATTCGTAACTCTGCTCTGGTTATGAAATGATTACTGGCTCAGGTGTATGGGTTTGTGTTTTCCTAAGTGTTGCAACTATGTGAATTTTTGGTTCTTGAATGAAGAGTGGATGGTTCTTCCTATAATAGTTTTGAGTTTGAATAGGTTATTGGTCTTCCTGGGTGATAGCTCTCTGTTACCATTGCTGGTTTAGTTGGAAGGTTTTTGTTTAAATCTTGGGTGGATAGCTATCCTTATGCACTATCACTAAATCCAGTCTCTAGCTTTCGTGGGTTTAATGGTCGAAGGTTTTCTGCCTCACTATGTGTGTTTACTTCAGAATTTTCCACCACTAAAGGTCACGAAGTGAGTGTTTTGTTCTTAACTCTTCCATGTCCTCACCTTTTGTTTTTCCCCACTGCCATGGATTGTTGTCTGTCCGTAAATGAGTTATGTCTCTCTCTATGAGTACACCTGTGGCCACGAAAGTTCCACTATTATGAGGAGTTGGATATGTTCCCCTCGTGATGGCTACTGGGAAAACCCTTAACCCTCCAGTCTGGATTTTTATAGACGATACTGTCATGCCTGTCAAGTTGTTACGGGTTATTGTGGATCGAATGAATGGTTATTTACCTTGGATACAGACTCGCCCAGTCAGTCGTATAGAATTCATGTTAGTTTGGCATTTGGATACTGCTTTTGTGATAATTAGGATAAACCCTTCGTTGCCAATTTCACTTTCAAAAGATACAGTCACCCTCATTATGTTAATAGCTCATTACTGTTAATGGAAAGGGCCTCTGTCCCGATTCGATTGGATGCATTGGTATGCATAGCTACAACAACTTGTTCGGTTGATTAATTTTCTACAACAATGATGAATTGTTTGGTTGATATATAGTAACTGATATTTTCACTAATAATTATTCGGATGATAGTTGACATTGGTTAGAAATGATTGGTGTTACTCATGCATGTCACGATTGTGTGTGTGGTGTTTTGCAAAATGAAATATTGAGCATGGTAAATATGGTTTTCTTGGGGCCGAATGAGTATTGAACTGGATAACTATAGAAGGTATATCCACATTATCCTTGTGTTTGTTGGTTGTATAGGCCTTAGTTTTCATAGTATAGTCGATCACGGTGTGACCAAATTGAAGAATTCTTATATTAAATTGATAGCTCAGTTGATATGTTGAGTTATTACCGTGACTGTCTATTTGTTGTGTTAAGTGGAAATGTTGCATCGTGGTGCTTGTTGGCTACGCACTGGGTATAACATATATGGCTTGGGTGCTCACACTCAGGGTTACCCATACAGTTTCAAACATGATTGGTTGCAACCTGATCATTTGTTGATACATGCTTGTTGTTGATTCCTCATATGTTGGCTAAGTGGCCTAGTTTTTTTCAGTCACATTAGATTGGGCTTGCACAGTGATGGATTTACACTTGCATGATTGAATTATTCGTCGCATATCTTATGTTGGGTGGTGGCTATTGTATGTTTAATTGTCAATTCCAGTTTTGGCAATTTCATCTTGATTTTGGGTGGCTGTCCTTATTTATTTAAAAAAGGTCATTGCTTTCAAATGATATACCCGATGGAAATGATACGATGACTTCATTGTTATTTTTGGAAAGATGAATTGGGGTATATTTGTTGATTATAGGCAGTGGTTGATCATCAATGGTTAAAGATTGGAAATGGGTACTGTTAAAAAATTGTTACAAAATGCAAGGAAAAGTAAATGAAAGGAACACAACCCCTTTCAAATTGTGTGGAATACATACTATCTTGTGGTGACACTGTGTTGGGTATTTGATTATGAACAAAGAACTAGTTAAATGCACATAAACTGTTATTTGGTTAAAATGAATGATGGTTGATGCACCTTTTTTGTAGAATGTTTTATGTATCACTTAATTAATTTCATGAACAATAATCATTTTTTTTCCCTTCCATGATTTTCATTTTCCGTTATTTACAAATCCCCTCATCTTCCCATTTCATTTTTCCACTCCCTGTTCTAAGATTAATTACAGTAAAGAGAATTTTGGTGTTAAGGCAGTTGAAATTGACAGTGACTTGTGTGGATTACAGTGATGTTTTATTGGTTTGATTTTTAGTTGATTGTTGTTATCATTGAGCAGTGACCATGTTTCCCCCCCCTCATTATGTCATATTTTCACTGAATACAACCCCCTCACATATCCCAGAACCTTTTTTCACCACCATGGTCGTTGATTAATTTTAAAACAATTTGTATGGATTGGATTGCATGAGTCTGATACATTCTGAGTCAAATCTATTTCATATTTTTAAGAGTTGTCATGTATGGTTATTTAAAATACTATTTGCTAATAGATCATGCATGCAGGATGAGTTTTTTTAGTCAAGGAAGCCCTGGCTGAGGAAACAAAGGTAGAGGTAACTGGAACCGAGGCCTAATAAGGCCCAAGTTCTCCATACATTATGATGTTGATTCAGAATAGCTTGGCCAATTGTTTCATGCTAGATTCTTTAATTGGATTGGGCAGGGAATAGTCCAACCTAGGCCTGAAAGGCCTCCTTTCTAAGCCCCACAAGCCCCTGGTATCCCTATACCTCCTCATGTGTCATTACAAACTGATGTCCATGAAAATTATGGATGGCAGGAGATTGTCCACCTGATAGTTTCCCAACATCATGGCTAGAACAACTTGTCTTTGCCTACTCCTCTGCCTTTGAACCCCATTGTCCAAGCTACCCCTAACCACTCGCTAGTGAAATCATCCCATCCTAGAAAGATATTAAGAGTTGAGGCCCACCATGCCCTTGATAAAGGAAAAGTTGTTGTTGTCCCTTCCTCACCCTCCAATGACTTTAACCGATCTGTGTCATCCAGGATGCATTTGAGGGACAATTGTTACCACGTGATCAATGATATTAAGCCTAAAGGCTCTGCACAACCAAAGGTGAATTCAAGAAAATCAAGAGGTGACAGCAGCAACCGAGGAAGGGTTGCATCACAGATTGGGAAATATGGATTTTGATTTTTTTTATTATATCTATTTTTTTATGACAGTTTACTCAAGAATCTTTGGACAACATGTTTATTTTGGATATATGAGTATTATATTTGAAATAATTTCAAATTTCATGAGTTTAAATTACCAAAATCAAATATGTTTATGGGAGGCACAAGGAGGTGTCTTTTTCTTAACTAATGGTTATGTTATGATTGTTATGAAATAAAGGGAGTCACAAGGGGTCCCACCTACTAGTTATTATTTAATTATGACCCTTAATTATAATTATTTCTCTTCCCCCTAACTAAATTTAGTTGAGTATTTTAATTCACTTAACTAATGAGTTGGTTCAACTACTTCAACCAATTCTAATTTGTTAAAAGCAAGAGGAAATGGAGGAACACGTGGAGGATAGAAGCAGAAGTATGGTAAGGTTTTGTCCTTGAGTTATGTTGAGATAGTTCAGTTTTCATTCATTCATATATTCATCAAAGCCTAATTCTATTTTGTGATAGTAGGGTCTTATTGTAGACAACAATATTCAGGGCTGAATCAAATCATTCAGACACTTGTTCTTCAAAGGTGTTGAACTATCTTTGATAGTCTGTGTAGACTTGTTTGTTTGTGAATTAATTTTCATGACTGATAAAGGCTATTATGCATATTCAAGTGGGAAGAAATTTGTGGCAAGCTGATCCAACTTCTAGAGTTTAGTTTTGGTTTTCTATTAGAGGTCCTTCTGTATGTTCCATCGGGGATGTCTAAGTTTGACTTTGGTCCAAGATTTTTGTATGACATTTTGTAAAGAAAATTACTCTTTGGTGAATTGGAATGAAATAAAGGATTTCTTTATGTCTCATCTATCTTGATTATCATCTTGGCTTCTTTACTTCTGTTCTTACACTTATTTCAACAACTGTTATATTCGAAAAATTACATAAAAAGTTAATTTCTAGCAAGCTTTTTGTTGATAAAAGACTAGCCTAAGAACTCATAATTAATACTTGTGAGTTAGGATGTTATTTGTGTTGGCTATAAACATAAGGTGATATTCCCGTCTACTTTTCTTTAGCCAAGTAAAGTATGAAAATAATTGAGTAAGATCATTTCATATATTTTCCTCAACAAGCACCAACTCTCAGATTTCTCTAGCACCAACCAAATGGAAGAATAACTCCTAGTTTTCTCTAGCACCCACTAGATGGAAGTACCAACTCCAAGAATATCTTCTAGCACCAACTAGAATTTAGAAGACTTCAATCCTCCATAGCACCACCCTACAAACCTGATTGAATATTAAAAAACTTTACTTACTAGCTCTGTCTTTGATATGGTCTGTTACAGCTCCATGTCTCCTCTGCCTCTTTCAACTTCTATTACTGTTTTCAACTTATATACTCTACTCTTTCTCTTGTTGTGCACTCTTATCCTCTATTCAACTTCTCTTCTTCCTTTATACTTGGTGTTGTCTCAGCATGCTATACATTGCACCTCTAATATCCAGTTCAGCTCCTGTATGCGGTCACATTCCACCCACATGAATAACTATCGAAAAAACACCCTATATTCTTTGTTCTACATGTATTTCTCGCCTCGATTCCTCTGCGTGATCATCATTCAAACTCTTCATCTTCTCATGTGGTTATCCTGAATCTGTTCATCATTAGCAGGTATTATCCTGAGATTCTTTGGCTTCTCTGGAAATCACAACTCTTCATCTTCTCTGGTAGTTACAGTCAGTCGTTTTTGGCTTCTTTGCATTCTAATCCCCTTCCTTCACGTGACCACTGGGGGTGACCAAAATCCTATTCAAAAGGTGCTTTCCGATCTCAATCTATTGAGTGATAACTCTGTTTCTCGATATGACCTTGGGCAAAGATCTCATGTGACAACGAGATTGCGGGCATGTCCAAAGGTGGTTTGTATCAAACTAATTTTTTCCCCACAATTTACCTCAAGCCTCCACGTGTCCTTTCTCCAAAATTGTGGTTTCAATTGTGACCCGCCTTCATATTTTTAAAGTTTGTGCATCTTCAATCCCCTGAATGCGATGACACCATCGATCTCAAGATATTGATGGTGCTCCTAAACAAACGGTTTAGATTTTTTATTTCACAATCTGCGGATCGGATCTAACCTTCCTATATCAACGACTGTGATTTATTTTGTGATCTGGGTTTCGGGAGTTTCAAATCTCAACCCTTTCTTTCCTCCATACGTTAATCTTCCGGAGTTGAAAATCCATTGATGCGTGTCCCTCTCAGATCAACGATCAAGAATCTCAAATTCTTGTTTCTTCTGACTGGATATCTTCCAAAATGGAATATCTCCTGACATTTGTCCTCCTTAATCCAATGGCTAACCTCCACTCCAGGACTTCGACCTTCTCGACTCTTTTTTGCTTCGCTTCTCCATGAAAGATTTCACCTCGAGTCAACAATCTATTGAAACGTACCCTCCTGCACGATCAATGATCATGAGTGACTTCGACACTTTGGGTTTCCAGGGTTTCAACTCCTATGCATTTGTTTCTCTCAGAGTGATTTCATCCGAATGCATAATATTTTGACATGTACGCCTCTTGGTGATCAACTACCATTGTCTTATTTGGGTCTTTGGTGTTCGGGAATTTGGGAATTTAGGATAATCACTTCTTCATTATCCTCCAGAGTGGTCACCTATTGAATAAGTCATAGGCAACGGAGACAACTTGTTGTCGGTTAACACTTCCAATTACATTGTCCTTCCACTAAACTAGATCAATGGTTGAGAATGCACCTGAAGTGATCTTCATATCGGATGATTGAGAGCAACTTCAGACCTTCGTCCTTCGAGACTTTGGGAATTTTGAGATTTTTTGGTGATGAAACTCCTGAAGTAAATCTCTCAAAGTGACGTAGCTTGCTTACATTAGTTGTTGACATGGCACGAACCAATTTCCTCTTGACATGTGTCATCATATGATTATGCCATGTGTACTTGTTAATGTGGCATTCCACATGTCATTGTTGATATGGTCTGCCACATGTCCTTGTTGATTTGGTTTGCCACATGTCCTTGCTGAGGTGGTCTGTTGATGTGGGTGAGACATGTAGGAAATATAGTGGAGTGTGGAGGTAGAGTGCGGTAATGGAATGTGACATGTAGTGGGTAGTGGAGTTTGATGTCGAAGCATAGAGGTGGCATGTATCAATGTTTTGGTGGTTTAGTCAGAGGGGGGGTTAGGCGGTAAGTGGTAATGAGCGACGGGGGCTCGATTTTACAAGAAGGTGACATGCATGAGGGTCTCACATGGGAAATACCAACAACTCGGACCCCCCCTATAGTTAAAGTAAGGAAGTTTGGGGGGCGTCTGATATAACCTGTCGATCATAGATCTGAGTGCCTGATTATCGATTTTCGTGATTAGCGCACCCTTCTTCTAACTTATCCTGTCCTTCCACTTATTTCTATTCGATGAATGATGAAAATTTGGGTGATTGAGATCTCAGATATTAGCCCTTGCTTATCCTGTCCTTCATTAATTCAATCCAACAGTTGTTGGTCCTTTGGATCGGTGATCCAATGACCAATGTCTCTCTTCCTCCTGAGCTTCTGATCTCTCCAACTTAAAAGGCTTTCTAAGTGTTCATGGGTCTCGACCTTTGGTCCTCCTGCGAGTATGTCTCTTGGGCCTCGTATGCACTTCTGGAAACTGCTATCGCTTCTGATCTTTCTCATCTTCTGCGCTCTCAAGGTTTGGTTCATTTTTGTTCTTGCCATCAATGACAAGCACATTCTTCTTGTAAACATGCCAACAAGATTTCCCTTATGTTGATCGTAAAAGCACTTTTCTCTCCTTATGGTTTCCTCTAAAGTATTGGTATCATCATATTGGGTCTTGTCACTAATGAAAGATGGAATCCCACTCAAACATATTTGAATCCTTACTGTCTCATCCTTGATGAAGGAGACATACTTCAACAATTCTAAAAGTCTCCTTTCATATTCATCAATAGTCATGCTGCCCAGTTTGAGTTCAATGAACTCTTTCATCTTTTTTTCATTATACCTCTTGGTCAGGTATTTCTTCTCAAAATGCTTCTTGAATTCCTTCCAAGTCACATTTTTCTCTCTGAGGTGTTACAATTGCAAAAGTTGATCCCACCACATGGATTCCTTTCCTTTTAGTTGACAGATATAAATTCTTCCTTTTGCATGAGAATAATAGTTATGCAATTGGAAGTATTTCCTCATGCTTAGAATCCATGTCTCGGAATCTTAATCCTTTTTGTGATCTCTGTCAAAAGTAGGAGGTTTGATCTTATTCATTTCTCCTTTCAATTCATCCACGCTAGAAATCCTATTCTTCCTGACAGGGGATGAACTTAAGCTTATGTGTGCTCTCCTATTGGAATTCCTTTGGGAGTGATGCTTATGTCTGTTATAACTCCATGATATTCCTTTTCCCTTAGGGGTCTCGTGGATTCCTGATCTGTTGGATCGACTCTCCTTATCCAACTTATTTTCAATTATGTCCAGGATTTTCATTAAATTTATACTGAAGTCTTCCTACTTTTCCTTGGCCTTCATAAGCCTCTCATTATCACCCTTGTGGCTCTAGACATTTGTCTGCAATTTTTTGAGAGTCTTAGCCAGATTTATGTCTTCCTCCTTTCCTCATCCATGTTCATTGGATTTGGTTTCTTCCATACCCAACTGGGAATTAATCCCTCTGATTTCATCTTATTGACTGTAGAATACCTATGTATCATCCATCACTCTACACTTTGTGCTCATTTTGATATGAAAACTATTGATTCTGCAAAAATGTGCATCCAATAGAACTTTGTCAGGATAACTGGTCTTAATAATTTCATGAAAACAAGAACCATTATGATTCATTAATATATCAAACTTATTTTATTCTAATTTCCTGATAAATTGACTGTTCATATCCAATTTATGGGTGAATATTTATCTTCTATTGTTCAAGACCTTTCCAATTCCTGTTTCCATGACCAATTCTGATTTTTGAGCCGGAAGTTATGGATACTTAAACAATTTTTATTTTTAGTGATGCAATCATGTACATGGATTCTTCAAAATCAGAGTTGAATTGGCTCATGGATCCATGTTGGATCCCTTCTTCAGGTTTACATGTCTTCCTTACTTCTTTAGGTGTAGGTATGTACAATCAAGAACCTCATGGGATATTTCTCTAATCCCTTTTATTTTATTAAACCAAAGTTTTAGGCACTAGCCCTTTTTCTTCGGCCCCCAGATTCATGTGACCTCAGGCTATGACCTAGTGCTAACAAATAGGTGCTTATCCTATGCTTCAGGCTTCCGAAGCTCCATAACATTGGGGCTTTGGAGGATCTTCCTTCATTAGAATACATTTCCTCTGAACGCCAATTCTCCAAATACTCAGAGGATGTACAGATCGATGGTCCTCATTCTTTGTTTAGATCTACGGTGGATAGGAGCTCTGGGACTATGGGCTTCGGCAACTTCCAAGGAACTTCTCTACAAATATCCCTAAGTGTCTACTCCTAGGATATTCTCTCTCTTGCCTCCACGTTCCATCTCCTGACCAATGGTCGAGATTAAATATGACCTTCGGGAGTTCTCTACTTACAATAATCTGCAACACAATTCCTCTGGAGTACCATTTCACCGGACCTTGTGATATGGAATCACGCATCCTCTGTTATCAACGGTCAATATGAAATCCAAAATTTGGGCCTCTAGAAGTCCTCGACCTCATTTTTTTATGCCTTGAATCCTATGGACTACGTGATCTACTATTGCGTGTGCTCTCTAGATCAATGGTGAGGATTTACTCCACTCTTTGGACCTTCAGGGGTTTCTACTTCCTCACACTTCATTCCTTTCGAATGTCAAATTGGTGAGCTCCTAGGGTCCACTCAGTACTATACACCTAGGTTCTACATGGAATATCCCAAGAAGAGGACACATGGACCAATATGAAGGGTGACACGGGTCAAGTTCTAACTAGAAAAATCATCCTTTCAAAATAAAAAAAACATACTGACACGTGGCACGCATCTTGTGTGCCCACGTCACCCTAGGTAATGTCCCTAATCCAAATCACTTCGATGCTTCTTGACTTCATAACTTTGAGACTTGGGGACTCTAGAACTTCAGAGATCCGAAAGCTCTTCCAACAATTTTCCCCACAACGTCAAATGCTTGAACTGCTTAACCTCTCGGGGTCCATGTAGTACAACTGTCATTAATCAAGGTGGTGACATGTGGCCCCACCATTGAGTGACATGTGTCAGGTCCCAATCCATACTAAGGGCCTGTCAAAATTAAAAAAACAAGATACATGTGGTGGAATTAGGGTAGGTCCACATCACTGTAGGTGATGTCATCATGCCACATCATATCCGATGCTTCGAGACTCCGACGATTTATTTTCATCAACACTTTTTCAAAATTGTCGAACTGTCAACTATCGAACAAGTCCACGTCACCTCTGGTGACATCATCATGTCACGTCACCTCGGTGAACCGGGACTTCGGGGATTTCTTCTCATTAACACTTTTTCAAAACTCTCGAACTGCCGACTATCGAACACGTCCACGTCATATATGACACTTCGGAAATTTGGCAATTTTTTCTCATCGAAAATTTTGCTAAAATACTGAACTGTCAACTTCCAAATAGGTCCACGTCATCTCCGACACTTCGGGACTTCAATGATTTCTTCACCATGCAATATCCAACGAATTTCCCCGAACACCGAACCACTGAACCACTTGGGAAATCCAACGGTTCTCATCCTCTTGAATGATATATGGTTGAGATTCATTATGGGACTTTGGAGCTTCGTGCTTTGGCTCGTTTCTCAAAACAACCTTAAAATCTCATTGAAGACACGAATTCCAAAGGACTTTGATGGTTAACTGTTGTGCAACTTCTCCAGATCTGATGGTTGTGAGGGATCTATCTTCTTCCAGACAAATCTAATGGCCCAAATTAAACTTTGTGGCCCAATACCATGGTTTTCATGGTTTATCAAACTGCTATACCTCATAATCTTTTCAATACCATTCGAGAGCTCTCACAGCGCCACTTTGACACTATGAACATCAATTACTTATGGAACTTTTACTCCAAATTCCACATTTGTGGCCCATCCAGGTTCATTTTTGAAACCATGGGCTCTGATACCATATTGTAACGTACCCATCCATCCCAAGCCTAGGCATGCTACCAAAAATATCTACTATGTTCAATCTATGATATAGAAGAATGTCTATATATGTTAAATTTCCATTATATATATATATATATATATATAATGGAAATTTAACATATA
>SNQJ01S0002533.1:199994-224191 GCA_010110895.2 Picea sitchensis | reverse complement strand
GAATTAAGGGTATTTGGATGTGATTCTTATGTATACATTGCAAAGGAAAACATGTGTAAGCTAGATAAAAAGGATAAAAAAATGTATCTTTATTAGCTATAAAGATGGTTTGAAAGGTTATAATATTTGGAACCCAAAATACTAAGAAGGTAGTGTATAGTTTAGATGTGGTATTTAGATAAATCAAAGATGCAATAAAATAGGAATTCCTACCAAGGGAGAAATGTCTAGAGAAAATAGATTTTACATTAAAGTACAATGAATAATACTCTATATAAGATCAAGAATAAGAAGAAGAAGATACCCATACTCTAGTATTGAAGAGATCAGTTCAGGAAAGAAGGCAATTAAAAAAATTGCATGGTTGAAGAAATGACAATTTGGACAAGAATGAGGCTTGGGATCTAGTGAAGTTTATGGTTGGAAGAAATCCCATTGGAAGAAAATGCGTATTTAAGAAGAATTTGAATGCATAAGGCAAAGTGGAGAAAAATAAAGCTTGGTTAGTAGCAAAGCATTATTCCCATGTAGAGGGAAATGACTTTGGTGAATTTTTTTCTCCCATTTCCAAGTTAACCTCTATTAGATTTATTTTATCTATTGTTTCTTATATTAATTTTGAAGTAGAATAGATGGATGTGAAGATAACATTCGTACATGGGGATATGGAATAAGAAATCTACTTGAATAATCCATAAGGATTTGCAGTGAAGGGAAATAAAAAGATGATATGTAGGATAAAAACGTACCTATATGGGTTAAATAAATCACTAAGTATGTAGTACAAAAAATGTGATGCTTATATGTTGGGACTTGGCTTCACAAGGAGAAAATCCAATCATTGTTTGTATTCCAAATTAGTCAGTGATTGTCTTATTTATTTGGTCTTGTATGTGGATCATATGTTACTAATAGGAAACAACAAGGATATTATCATGGATGTGAAAACTCAATTGTCCTCTAAATTTGACATGAAGGATATTGGTGCTACAATTTTCATTTTGGTTATGGAAATTTAAAGATATTATGAAAACATGACACTCTATTTAAATCAAAGGAAATATGTCAAGACAATAGTGTAGAGGTTCAATATGAAGGAATGTAAACTGGTCAAGGTTCCTATTCATGTAGGTGTAAATTTATCTACATATTAGTGTCCTAAGACACATGAAGTGTAAGAGGACATGTATCGTGTTTTGTATGAGAGTGCAGTTGGCATTTTGAAGATTTCAATGGCCTATACTAGAACAAACATTTCACATGTAGTTAGATTTTTGAGTTGGTATATGTGAAAACTAGGGAAGGAGCATTTGAAAATAATATAGAGGGTTTTCAGTTATTTGCGTGGAACCAATAGTTATGGATTGTGCTACAAAGGAAGAACGATATTGCATAGAGTGTTGGACGTTCATGGGTTTTTGATCCACACTAGGCTAGAGATATGGATCACAAAATTTCTACAGGTGGGTATGTGTGTAACCTATTTAGAGGGGAAATCGAGTGGATGAGAAAAATATAGTTTGTAGCCACACAGTCAACTACAAAATTTGAATACATGGAAACCACTCACGCAAGCAATGAAGTAGTACGGTTACAAATATTTTGTTCATCCATTGCGTTAGTACAAAAAGATGTAAGGAAATTTTTTGATAGTCAGAGTGCAATATTCCCGGCAAAGAAACCAACTTATCACTCATAGACAAAGCATATTGATGTTCAATATCACTATTGAAGAAGGAACTTTTGGTTAAAGGATAGAGATACAATGCAAAAAATGAGGTAGAATTGACCAAAGAAGGAACAAGCTCCAGGAAATGAGGAGAAAGCAGTGCGTAAGAAGGAAAATGAAGCAACACACTAGGTAGAAATGAAAATTAGCGTGATAGAATCATGGATTAACGCGCAAAAGTAGTAAGAAAGTGGACAAGTTGAGTCCACTTAAAATAGGTTTTTCAGTCAGGATGTAAGGGTTTTTACCCATTTTTGTAATATAAATAGAGGATGTATGAGGCATCATAGGTGTGATTGTGGTATCTCAGAACTTGTCTATGGTGAAAAATATCTTTTTGGAGAAATTTTGGGTCTTGATTCACAATACTAGTTTTTGGCTACGAGCTATGGAGCTCGATTTGTATCATTTTTGGAGAATCATGAAGTATAATTGAGGGTCAGGTCACAATTTTTGGAGCTTGGTGCCACACTAGTCAACCTCAAGAAATATCATGAATTGATGTAGTGCGCAAAGAACCAAATTTCAATGAATAATAAATAAACATAAGATCTTGGTGGGCGTATCCTGGGGGGGTGAACCACAGTAAAATCATGTTGTGACGTGTTTGAATGATGTTTTTTTTTTTATGCAATTGTGAATGAATGATGAATGGATAGAATAGTCTCTTGTAGAATGCAGAATAAAATAACATTTAGACTTAGATGAATGGTATAATGAAGTATATGGTATGATGCATGCTAAAGTAGAAAGAAGTAGAACATCCCCCATCGCTTCCATGACTGCAAACAATTGTGTCCCGTAGTCACCCATAATCCACATCGGGTGAGACTACATTGTGCACTGTATGTGAGGTGAAGCCTTCTGGTTTACTAGAAGGGCCAATGGTTTCTAGGGTTTTGTTGGATAATTAAGGTAGAACCTGGGTCCGCCCATACATCCAACAAATGGTTTCATTTTCAGCTAGAACTTAGAATAACAACTTCGAATGGATCAGGTGAATAACAATCAATAATATGCATTAGTATAAAGGAATGTTTCAGCCATGGAACCCTTAAAAGAAATAGATTAAAAGATGGTTGGAGACAAAGAAACTCGAGTTTTCATACAAATATAATAGAAGCTCCAGGTATACACTACACCCATATCTGCAAAGGTATGTATTTACTGATTTTCATGAGGCATACTTCTTTTATTTCCCAGATTTATTACAAGAGTGGATATTGAGGTTGATGGATACTCATTTGACTAATCGAATAAGGCCAGTAGAGTGGACTGTTGAGAAAATTGCATGGTTGATCCATAATATATTTTCAGAATGAAATGAATATAGATTATTATCAAAATATTATTAACACAAAATAACAGATATACAGTAAAATTGGTTTCTATTCAATAAGGAAATAAGCTGAAATTGTAAAATGCAGCAGAAACTATCTTGTTAGAATGGTGGTGGATTATATCTGATAAGAGATGTGACGATTGTACTCATTCACAATATATGATTAAAATTAGGCTCTGAAGGCCTTTTTACAATGAAAAGGAATCTCAAAAACCCTATACATCCAAAAAACCTAACCCTAGGAGATGAAGCACCAAAATTCATGTGGGCCTCGTTTGGGTAAGTTAGTACATCAACTTCCCAGAGTCGTAACTTTTGCATATGATATTTGTTTAAGGCACACGATATCCCATTGCAAAGGTCTATCCGAGGACTCCACATTTTGTTGTTATATATCAAAGCTCATTATGATTGAGGTGAGCCCTAAAAAACGTTGTTTAGGGCCTCAAAACGGCCTTGCTAGTCAGGGACTTAAAAACTAGGGAAAAAATTACTAAACTGGAAAAATACCAAAATGAGCCAGCTGGAATAGGTAGGAGGCCACTGAAATTCATCTGAATCAATAGTTCAAAGGTTTAATAACAAATTCATGCCCAAAATAGATTTATGGTTAGAAAATATTAATGCACGATTTATTACTCAATTTGTAGTTGATACAACAAAGTCATATACTATTGTAGAGCAGGATTTCTTGAAAGGACCAAGAGGGAGGTACATTAGGTATCTTTACACATCAATTAAGATATTATTGCATGATAAAGGAATGGTTACCATGGAATTAGACAACTAAATCACTCTGTATGCATGGGGGAGCGAGAAGAAGCATTAAGGAATATCTTATATATGGAAAGGGCTCTCGACGGAGGCCAGAAGAAGGAAGCAATGGACCCCATAATGATGGATAAGGAATAGAACAGGGAAATAATAAGAAGAGGGAAGTAGTTGAGTGAGAGGGATTGGACAATGATGAGGAAGAGGTAGAGGATATTCGTGTGACAGGGAAAATTGAGGAAATATTATGTGCCATATATGAGAGGAAAAACAAAGGTCAGGAGTCTAATGCAGAAGAAGCATCTCCATTATAGATCTGAATTAGTGTGGAACCCACAACCCCATGTGCGACTAAGACATCTAAAGAAGAAAAATGGGCTAACAAACAAGTGATTAGTAGTAGAAGGATTTTTGTAGGACGTGGGTCCATTGGAAGTTCAAGTTGAAGTGTAAGTTTAGAAAGTAACATTCAAGTATCTACATCACGGGGAGGTGGTAGTACAACAAATTTCATAATGAAAGGACAATACCCAACTATTAGGGTACTAGAGTTTCGAGGAGAAGGGTCGGAGGACCCATATTTGCGAGAAGATTTAGGTAGATAAGTATATTATAGATGAAAATACAAAGGATGCATAGTTGGAAATCACATTCAGAGACCACACATTATATTGGTACATGGGTATCGTAGTAAATAACCCAACATGATAACCTACAACTATCACATAAGTGAAGAGAAAATTAATAAATGAATTTCAAAAACCAAGTTCAGAGGACTAGTTCATGAATGAAATGATAGAGATTAAGAAAAACCAAGGAGAATCAGTCTGGGAGGTGGACCACAAGTTCAAAATATTAAAAGGTAAGTTGAAGTATCCTTTCAGGCAACAAAAATTCCAGAGTCAAGTTGAGGCCTTGCAAGAAACATTGTAGTTAGAGGAAAATCAATATAAGCATACAGATCTAGTTGTGGAAGATTTGAGAGAAGACCTGACGAACATAATATTTCGGTTGAATCTGAATAAAGGTAAGGAAAAGAGGGAGGATGCACAGTGCACATTTTGTAGAATAGAAGGTCATCATAAGAATGAATGTCCAACCTTTGTACATTATATAGGAATAGGGATGCAAAATCCATTATCGTCATGAGGACCATGGTGTGAGAAATGAAAAACACATGGGCATGATCCCTATCATTTTCCCATGATGCATAAGTATTAGACAATACCAAAGAGTACATTTTGAAATTTTTGCAAGTTAGTTGCACATGAAGACAAGGACTGCAAAACCTTGGATATAATGAAGGAGAGGAAATCATATGCATATAGGGTGTATTATGAATTAATGATATCACAACCTACACAACAACCATAGTATAATAATGCACAACAACCACAGTATAATGTCATGTAGTAGTTTCAAGAACAACTGTAGTATAATAACGTGCAACAATTTGGAGCGCCACCATAGTATAAAAATGTACAGTAGTGTGTAACACCACCAAAATAAAATAATGTGCAACTGCAGAACAATCATGGGCCTTATTATAATACACTATGTAGAGATAATCAAGGTAACAGAGCAGGCTATAGAGGAGGTGGTCGCGGAGGAAGAGGATTTGGAGGAGGTCGAGGACCTGTAGTTTGTCACAATTGGCATAAACCTAGACACTATGCAAGGTATTTTCCATATCCACCTATGAAATGTATGTATTTTGACACAACATACCATGAGACATAAGAATATCTAACGCTCCTCGTAAATATATAGGACAAGGGGAACCAGAATAATCAGAACGTCTAATGGATTGTTGTTGAAAATAGAGAAGAGGATGGGAAAAATATCAACATAGTTACTAGAGGTGGATCAAACATAGGAGAATATGAAAAAAACAAGGATCAAGATCACTACCAGTGGGTAAGGAAAAATACAACACCTGAACAAAAGTTTGATGCGTGCAAAGAGAAGGCGATATTAAAAGAAGCTAGAAATGAGATTTTGAAGGAAAATATTGAGTCTGCCTCAGGAACAAAACTATTAGATGAAGTACTAGTGTATGTGATATAGATTTATGAGATGAAAAAAATGAAACCACATATTTATAATATTAACATAGACACATAGTGAACAATAATAGAGATACAATAAAAATGCAAACTGAAAACAAGCTTGCTACAATGGTGGTAGCCTATCTCCGAGAAGAGATGTGACGGCTATGCTTATTCACAAGAATATGAGTACAATGAGGATATGAAGGCCTTTTTACAATAAAAATGAATACCAAAACCTTAGAGATCCAAAAACCTAACCCTAGGAGATGAAGTGCCAAAATTCATGTGGGCCCCATTGGGGTAAGTTAGTACATCAACTTCCCAAAGTCGTAACGTTTGCATACGATCTTTGTTTAGGGTGAAATATAAATCATTGGAAAAGTATTGATGAGGATATTCATTTAGGGGGGTCAATAAGAGCCTTTGGATATCATTGAAGTGTCTGATCATGAAAATATGTCGTTTAGGGCCTCAAAATGACTTTGAAAGTTTGGGACCCAAAACAACTGCTAAAAATAGTAAGTTGCCAAAAAAATAGTTTTGAGCCAGTTGCAAAAGGTGGGTGGCCACCGAGATCCTCATAGATAAATTATTCCCCCTTAGGAATAAATGGTCTCCATTGCATTAATTTCAACCATCAAATGATGAAATTTTAGTTGAATTTGGCCTCGGGTGAGCCGCTTGCCTTGGTGCAGGAGTTTCCTTGCTTTGACAACCCGATGAAGTTGGATCCTCTATTGGTGAGTGCCCTTGACACGCATTTCCATTATATGATTAGTGTATTTCGGTTTCATGCATTCATGGTTGAGATTTGTTGGTTTCAATTGTTATTCTATCTTCGATGTGTCTAATAATGGTGGAAAATGAGGTTGAAGGAGGTCCACATTGAACACTGGGTGCAAGCCAAGGAAGGGGGAAAGGTTGAGATCAAAATCATTGTCACCCACAAACTTGGTGATAGTGTAAGGTCCATAATGGAGTGGAAAAATATTCCTATGAGGCCCTGTCAGGCATTATTTATGCAAGTGCAACCAAACATTGTCTCCCACCTGAAACTGGTGTGGCACCCAGTGTTGATCATGGCACTACTTGTACTTGGCATTGGGCTTTTGTAAAATATCCTGAACCTATTGGAAGATGTACTTGATATTCTCAATTAACCAAGTGGATTTGTTAGTTGTAGTTGGAGGATGTGACAAGTCTTCATTAGTGGCAACAAGGGGTAGTGCAACATACATGGGACCTAATGGTTTAAATCCCAAATCCACTTAAAAGAGGTTGTGGTTGGTTGAGCTATGCATGGGTCTATTGTAGTTGTGTTGAACATACATAAGACTCTGATCTTAGGCGCGGGGGTGCTTGGAATTGTACATGCGAAGGATGTGAATGATCAACTGTTTGACGAGCTTGTGTCTTCATGAACTGCAACGACTTATGATCAGTGTGGATGAATGCCCCCTTCTATAGAATGTAATGCCTCCACTGTAGGAAGGCTTGGAATATGGAGTATGTTTCTTTACTATAATTAGGGTACTTACAGATGACATTTGATGGTGTCTCAGTATGAAAGGCCATGGGTTGGTCATGCTAAGTGATGACTACTCCCATAGTATAGTCTAAAGAATCTATCTCGATATCAAAGGGATTTTGTAGGTTAGGTAATGAAATCATTGGGGATGAACGCATGTGATACATTAGATCATTGAAATATTTTTGTTGAAAGACACCCCACATGAATTTTTCCTTACCATGACCCCTAGTTATTTGGCTAAGGGCCCATGCAATATGGGAGAATCCCAACACAAACTTGCGATAGAAATTGGAAACGCCTAAGAATATATGAAGCTTAGTGAGCTTGGTTGGGGTTATCTAGTCACAGATGACTTGGATATTGGCTGGATAAACATGAAAATCATGTGCATAAAAAATGTAGCCTAGGTAATAGACACTGTCCATGCCAAAGGAGAATTTTTCCAAGATGGCATATAGCTTGTGTTGTTGTAGGGTGTGCAGAACATGTTGAATATGTTGCAAGTGTTATGCCCAAGTCTTGTTGTAGATGATGATTTCATCCATATACACTGCCACAAAATAACTAGTGAAAGGCCACAATATATCATCCATCATCCTCATGAAATTTGTCGAGGAATTTGTCAAACCAAAGGGCGTGACTAGCCATTCAAAAAGACCTTCTTTTGACTTGAAGGTAGTTTTCCATACATCTATCTGTTCTATTGGGACGTGATGGTATCTAGACTTCAGATCAATATTATTGAAGTATTTGTCCCCCTTGATCTGATTAAGGAGATATTCGATTTGGGAAATCGGGTACCAATTCCCGACTGAGATTTTATTTAGGGATCGATAATCAATCCAGAGTCCCATGTCTCGTACTTCTTCTGCACCAACACGATTGGGCTTCCAAAAGGTGATGTGTTGGGTTGGATGTGCCCCTTGTGGAGAAGTTCTTTGATCTTACACTTGATCTCCTTATTTACAAACAAATAGCGGTGATAGATTGACCCATTGGGTAGTGTTTCTCTAGTGGTTAGATTGATGGGATGCTTGACTTGATAGTGAATAGGTACCCCAGTAGGTGATGGGAATATGTATTTGTATTATTCCGTGACCTTATCCACTTACTTATTCTATTTGGAGAGGTTGGTCGCGGAGGCCATGGATGTGGATGAAACATTTAGCTCTCTCTAAGAGAGAATCATGAAGAATACGAACTTCCTGGTCTGATAAATGAGCTTCCTACATTGCTTGGTAGAGATCAAGGAAATAACACTAGGTGGGCCTGCATCAGGTATCTTGTACAATTTCCTGTTCAAATTAATAATAACACTACAAGGCCTAGAATCATATACAACATGAGGTTTCCATAAATAAGGTTGGCCCAAAATAACATCACAAACTTCAAGGGGAGAAACATCACACAATACATCATCTTTGAATGGCTTGATGTCGTATGACACGCGACACTGTTGGCTGAAGCAAATATCGCTTACTTGACATGGACATCCAATTGTGTAGGGCTACGGGTGCGGCTTTTTCAGAAGGGATAGTAATTTGATGACCTTTGTTGAGATGAGGTTCTTATGGATACCACTATCAACGATGAAGTCCAACAGAGTTCCTTTCACCCAGATCTTTGAATGAAATAAGCACTCGCCTTCCTCTGGCTCATCAGGTTCACTGGGATGGATCTTGGTGGTAGTAATGGTGGCACTAGGTTCCTCTTCAATGGTATGTATCACCATTTCTAGTCCTAACTCAGAGTGTGAACCCACATCTGATTCATAGTATTTTACCTTAGCCACCAATGACTTCTTTGAGCAATAATCAGTAGTATTATTCCTGGGACTCTAATGGAAGTTTCACCACTTCCCGATATCTTTCTTTGTCTTCCCATTGTCCTTCTTTTCTTACAGATTGGAAAAGTTGTCCTGAGGTTGCCCATATTTTCTTTGTCATTTGTTATGCACATTTGGGATTTCATTTCCCTACTTCTATTGCACGGGGTTCCCAGACCCAAACTGCCACATATTTTGTTTAATCTTCTTCTCGATTTTCACGGCATATCGATAGGCCACACCCAAAGATAAGATATCCAAAAAATGAATTTATATCTAGATGTATATATGAAGAATGCCATAGTACTTGAGCACCAGATGTCTCTCAGAATATTTGATACTCATCTTGGTGCACAAGGTATGGAAGACATTATTGAACTCTGACACTATTTGGTTTCTTTCCTATTGTAGTGTGGTCCATCTGGTATACAAGTTGTCATAAATTCCAACATGGTAGTATTTTTCCTTAATAACATCCTTGAAGGAACCCCAAGTGGTTGCAATTGTATATAATTTGGATCCATATATTTCCTTTTTCTCACAGAAAGTCTCCCACCAATATTTGACATTGGGAACAACCTTGAGGAGCACAAATGTAATATTTTCTCTATCAAAAAAGTTGTGGACATAAAAATACCCTTATAGAAGGTTTAACCATTTATCTACAACATCCACATCTATTTGAAATTCAGATATAGGAATATAAAAATTGATATGTACCTTGAAGGGGGTGGAGCCTCTTCTTGAGGTGGATGTGTCACTTGTTGGCAACCATCGAAGGATTTGTGCAAAGTTGTCCATCATCGTGTTCCTCTATCGCTCAAGGGATTCCTCAAGAAACATTTTGAAAGGATCTCCTATCCCACCATATTTATTTTATCCCACCATGGATGGTTTATTCGGTGTTCAAGAGGATATTTCCTCAAGAGAAATAAGCTCAATACCCAACTCTCTATATCTTGACCGTGTTAGTGACATGCATTAAAAAATGACAAAGAGAAGACTGCTTTGATACCACAAATCCAGATTTATGATTGGAATGAAATGAAACCATGGATTTTAAATATTAACAAAGAGACATAGTGAAAAATAACAAAGATACAATAAAACTTGACTTCCATTAAATAAGAAATATGTTGAAAACTATAAAATGCAAACTAAAAACAAGCTTGCTAGAATGGTGGCAACTTATCTCTGAGAAGATATGTGATGGCTACACTCATTTGAAATAATATGAGTAAAATGAGGCTTTGAAGGAATTTTTACAATAAACATGAAATAATATGGAGTAAATGAGATGAAGGAATTTTTACAATAAAACATAATGAAAACCCCTATACATCCAGAAAACCTAACCCTAGAGAGATGAAGTGCCAAAAGTCAAATGGGCTCTGCTGGGATAAGTTGGTACCTCAACTTCTCCTGGTTGTAACTTTTGCATACACCTCAAGCTTCTCGCACATGATAACATGTTAGAAATAATAGATGAGGATATTAATTTAGGCCCAATAAAATACATGGGATATTATTTAGGTGTCTAATATGTTGAGTAAGGTTGGTTGTAATTGATGTCAACCCTCAAAGAAAGTCCGGTAGGAATCGTATACTGTGCTAGTTTGGGTAATGGAACCAAGGTTGTTTCATGGCTAATGGTACATTTTAATATATTTCTGCACAATATTCTATATGGATATTACATGTCATTCAATTTCTGTTGGTATGTGGAATATCACATAACTCCTCATGGTTGAGAGTTATGGCCATGAGAAGTTGAAGAACCTAGGTTTGGGTAATGGACCCAAGTTTGTTTGATGGATAATGGTATGAGCGCCTTTGACATATTTTAAGGTAATAATATTATATATGGATATTACATGTCATTCAATTTTGATGGTATGTGGAATGCCACATAACTCCTCATGATTTGAGAGATTTGGTCTAGTTGAGGACCCTCATATGTCATCAAAAGCCCCAAAAGGTCAAAGTAGTCGAGGGTTTAAGAGATTTTAGAAGATAAATAATGGTGCGAAGTGTTGAGTGTACTATAATTCAAAGGAAATACAAAATAAATTATTTAAATAATAAATTTAATGGAGAAATTAGAAGTGGGTTAAACTTAAAATAAAAGAAAGGAGCAAAGTGACCAGAAGATGCTTTTAAGGAAGCTACTTGAGAGTATAAATAAGAAAGAAAGGCTCTCTGGTATTTTATATCACACTTGAGAATATTGAATATATATATGTGGATGAGGTAACCAAACAATATCTAATCCGAATTTTAGAGGGAAGGTGAAGAAAATAAGATTGAAAGGGAGGGTAACTCGGATGATGCTTTCTACAGTATAAGTTATTTTATGTGTCATCTCACCATATTTTAGACACTAAATTTTTTCTAGAATGATTCAGACCGCGGAAATTTATATGATATTGAGGAAACACATCCAAGTATTTTGGTGTACCCTTTAGCCTGTGGTCATTGTATGTTTGGAGTTAGACTCATGGAAAATAGGGTTTCTCGCTAGTCCTGAAACTAGTCCTCGAAATAGTGTTTCGAAAGTAAAAACCCCTACAACTTCTTCTTCATAACATATCAAATTCAGTAAGAAATAATGTATTGGTTAGAGTACATTTTTAGTATTTTTTGTAACATTTTCTGATCCATTCAACAAATATTCCATGTGGTGCATGCTATACAAGGTCACTCTAGAATAATCCAATTCAACAAGGTATGCCATTTTTCTATAAAACTTTTCTAAGAGGTTCCAAGTAGTGACACTGAGGAATTGCATAAAACAACCGGAGGACATTTTAAATTATTTTCGATCTTTATTCATTGCACATAGTTATGATTATTTCATGTTAGGTTTGTTGACTAATCCTGTTCAGTCATGTGAGACTAAAGAAAAGGTTGATGAAAATGCTAGTCTCTTGTTTGTTTTGAAAGCAGCGAAGGTTTGAAGGTGCGCGAATACATACACTGTGTCTATTAAGGTGAAGGGCAAATCAGATTGATGATGAAACATGAGGGATTTTAGTTGAGGTACATGGCCGGGTACATGTGCGTTAAGGTCCCAACCCGCACATAGGGTAGATCAATGTATTCAGATGTAATAAAGGTCATTACATTGCCTTTCAATAAAATAGAATAAGGCGGATGTAAGCAGTCCTAATTCCACAGAATATTCCACTTCTAGAAGGATCTTCCCTCTAGATGTGCTCTCTCTAATAGACATATTTGGGTATGGGGCCAAGGGCTTAGGTATGTGAACCCCAGCTTGGAGATTATTGTAAAAGAACATTGCTCGACTGGAGGTTTCCACCTAGAAGAGGCCCGTGAACATTGCTTTGAATCAAAGTGTTTTCTATTGCTATTTCAGATATCATTTCTATGTATTGTGAAAATTACGCTGGATATTTTAACGTTATTCCGCCATTTCTAGTATTTTATTTCTGTTCCGCATATTTTGTATATCTGGTATCTTGCAAGTAATGAAAGCACTTTCCTTTGGCGTAAATTATTGTGGGTTATTTTTTCCCCGTGGTAGAGACGTGATTCATCGCCTGCTTGCCGTAGATCCGTCGTTACAAGACATACACCCATGGTTGCGGGATCTATACACGCAGAAATGGCAAGTGGTTGTTAACCGCGACATCCGGTTGGCCACCCTTGTAACCCCTCAAGCAGGCCCCTTCAGTGTAGCGCATCAGACAACAACTGTTTACGGATCGGCCTAGATTTTCTTGAAGCCCTCTTTTAGATAAACCTATCGGCCTGCGGACTGCTATAGTGTCAGAACAACACTCGAAGATACTCTCTAGCACCGGTGGTCGGTACGCTATGGGTACGGTCTATCCTCCTTAGTTATGCCCTGAGATACAATGAAGTACTACTATTGGACCCCGCGACATATATCGAGAGCTATAGCACAGGGAAAACCCTTTGTTGTACTAGAACCCTCTCTTTGGAATACCTAACCTTGGGAACATAAACAAGATAAACAAATTGTCGGGCGAGATCTATTGACGACACCGTGTTCAGCAAGTAAATACTGTCTTAATTTGGGATTTCAAGACCGCAAGATTCTTCTGCACTGGGAAAGCATAACCCCACAACCGTAGTAAAAAGTCTAGAAATGTTTTCACCATTATTTATGACCTATTCCATTAGATCTATCTCTTCCTTATCACTTTTTATCCATATCATTTTTCGCAAAAATTTCAATTCACCCGGCCCCCTTTTCAATTCACTCCATCATCATGGCCCACCCGTAACCAAGAACCAGAGTCTCTCTTCAACACCCTGTAATCTGGTTTACTTGAGCCCAACAAGAAGTGCAACAACTCTGCTACTATTGCCTTTATGCCTCCATGAACGATCCGTAAATGTAGCCGCGGCAGCCTACAATGGCGAAGTCAAACACTTAACCTAATTCACCAGCCTTTGAACTGCCTTTGTATCATCACACCAAACCAAGTTTCTACCATGACTCTTTTCCTGATGCACATAAAAGACTGGCAGAAACTTCTTCCCATTCCTTTCAACCCCATCACTTTCAAAGGGACATACCAAGGGTGATGTAACCAAATTTGATGGCTCGACCTAATCTGGTTAGTCACACAAATGGAACATTATTTCTCTCTACAACATTACATATGACTTCATTAAACTTCGGTATGGTGTTCCCATCTAGATCAAGAATATTGGCAATGGTGGCAATGGAGAAAAAAACTTCCCGGCCAAGGGTATATTGCTTGACCCAATTTGTTGTTGAGATTAATGAACGCTTTGACAATGACACAAACCATTTTAGTCATTTGACAATATTAAAGAAATCATTCACAGTTGAAGACTTCATAGCTCCATTTGAGTGTCCGGCTTTTCGAATAGAGGGCATGACCACTGCTTTTCTCGAGTGTTTTATCAGCAGTTCTAACAAGGAGATTCTGGCCCGTGTCCTCATGGCTCGAACTACAACTTGGGTGGAGGCTACCAAAAAGCAAGAATCACAACAAATTGTTTCCTCTCAAAACCGTAAGCCTTCCTTCATCCCCGCGTCTCTAAACCAAGAACCCCACTACTCCCTCCACCCCATTAAAAATCCAAAAATTGACCAGTATTAAAATGGATGAACGCCAAACTCAAAGGCCTCATATAATTTTCAGGGATGACAAATATTTCCTGTGCCAAGCAAACGTAAGGGACAAAATCTCTTTATGGCTATCTCTCGAGATATTCAGAAGAAGATGTTGACACCCCCTGTGCCCGAGTCACCAAATTTTTTTGACATAAACCCTCCCTCCTAATTCTCCAAGTGGAACCAATCATTTCCCTCAATGCTCTCACCGATTCTCTCGCCTCTAAACCTCAAGTTAATCGGCTACACTGGGCACCGAAGTTAGTCATCATCTTGGTTGATAGTGGTAGCACTCACAATTTTATTCAACGTCACATTGCCCAAGAAACCCATTACTACATCCATGTCACAATAGTTTCCAACCATGATTGCCAATGGTGGTTCTGCGAAATGTAGTGGTGCCAGTGAAATGCGCGCCTCCAAATAGTGACATGTATGGCTGCATTGTGTTGGGTGCTGAATGGATAAGAACCTTGGTCTCATTCTCATGGATTTTCAGAACTAACCATGCAATTTGACCAAGGAGGCCACAAATATAAATTTCAAGGCATCAATCGCTGGGTTCACCTAAAGTCATCGGGCCATTGCATGGAAAATTCTCAAAAGGTCATTCCGTGTCATTGCCCAACTCCACGCCTCTACAAGCTACGAGATCTCCAAATTCGCCCCAAGACCTCCAAACCCTCCTTTTTTTTTTTTTTTTTTCACTCCCCAAGGACTCCTTCCTTCCCACGGTGTCCATGATCATTCCATTCCTTGAATCCTGTGAAGCTTCCCCAACATATGCCCATATTGCCACCCCTTTGCACACAAAAAATGAAATTGAAAAATGGTCCAGAACTCCTTACTACCGTGAGCTCAATTCATCCTAGTATGAGTTCTTACTACTCTCCAGTCGCCATGGTAATCAAGAATAAGTTTTGAGAATGTGTCCCGGATTGCTCTCAACAAACCAACCATCAAAGACAAATTTCCCATTCCCGCCATTGATGACCTCCTGGATGAATTGAGGGCTATCAATTCTTCACCACAAACTTGATTCGGCCGCTATCACCGACACGATGAAAGAGTCCATCTCAAGACGCACCTTTTGCACTCATGAGGGTCACCACGAAGTTTTTGGTCATGCCCTTGGTTTGTGTAACTCCCCCTCCACCTTCCCGTAGCCTCATGAACCATGTCTCCACCCTTCTCCGCCATTTTGTCTTAGTTTTATTTGATGATATCCTCATATAGCAAGACTAGGATGTACCATCTTACCTATGTGGACTGTTCACTTACTCTTCAACACCAGCCTTTTCCCTCAAATACCTGAAATAAAGTTTTGGTGCCTCCGCGCAGAGTACTTGGGTCATCTAGTGGGAAGGATGGCTGCTATAGGTGGACCCAAAAGATTGAAGCTATGCAAGACCGACCGCTAATTCCTAAAAGACTCAATAGCTTGAATTTGGGCCTCATGGTATTATCACAATTCTCAAGAACTATGGAAATATTAAAAGACCTCTCACTGCTCTCCCCAAAAGAACTCTTTCACTTGGACCCCAGCAGCTGCACAAGCTTTTCAAACTTTGAAGATGGCCATGTGCACCACCTCGTCTCCGCTCTTCCGACTTCACAAAGACCTTTGTGTTGGAATGTGACAATCTTAGGGAAAGGAATTGGCATTGTCCTTATGCAATAGGGTCTACTCATTGGTCTTCTCACTCTTCAGAAAGCAATCGTCAAAACGACTGCAAACCCATTGGCGAAAATGAAATGTTGATTTTGCATGCCGCTGAGTTGTGGCATCCGTATCTTATGGGGCAACGCTTCCAAATTCAAGATGCACTATCAAAGCCTCAAGTACTGAACAACGATTTCCTCCTAGGAACAAAAATGGGTGACTAAGCTCTTTGATATGATTAAGGAGATCATTTATGAAGGGCAAAGACAATGTCATGGCGGATGAACTGTCCCATAAATATGAAGACATCTAAGGACTCTTTTTTCTTTTCCTTTATTAAAATTCGACATTCCAAGTTGTGTGCCAGAATGGCTTCAAGATCCCCAAAGTTCATCTGATCCAGCCTACTGCGTAATCAAGGTCTGCCCTAGGGTACTCCCTCGGCCCAAGATGAGCTTCATACAAAGGTCGCTTTGTATTTAAGCAAACAATCCAAGCTCAAATCCATGGTGCTTTCTCAGCTTCATACTACTCCCACAACTGGGCACCCCTGTGGTTCACTCAAAACATATGACCGAAGTCAAACGTTCTCTTTTATGGGATGGTATGAAATAGGACATCTTTAATTTTGTTTATGATATGAGGTGTGTCAATGCAACAAGGAGAAATACAAATCAAGCCGCACCTCTCCACCTTCTTCCGATTCTCCTACCATTTGAAGGATATCTCTATGGATCTCTGTCAGTTTACCCAAATCTGGGAATAAATCATGATAATGGTGGTGGATCGCCTTTCCGCATGCTCATTTTTCGCCTTTTCCCCACTCCATTTACTCGTATCCACAAGTGGCTCAAATTCTCTTCATGGACTTCGTGTCTTCGTTGCATGCTGGCATGTCGCGACTCTGCTTGCTTCCGGACGTGAGACCCAACTACAAGCAATTTTGGCAAGAATTGTTGCTTACAAGACACACAATTGCATCTCAACTCAGCTTATCATTCCCAAACGGATGGTCAAACGGAAGTTGTCAACAAGTGTTTGAACATGACTGCGGTGTTTTTCCTCCAAAAAACAACACTAGTGGGTCAATGGTTACCCTCACCAATGGTGGTACAACACTACATACCATACATCCACCCGCATGACTCCTTTGAAGCAGATATGGACAGAAGCCACCTTCAGTTCTCTCCTACCCGGTAAATCAAGGTCCGTATGGGTTGGACCAAACACTTACACCAAGAGGATTATCCTTCGCATTCTTTAAAGAGAACTTGGTCACTAGCTTAAACTGTTACATCAAGGTCGCCGTATCGCTGGACTCATGTATAGGGACCAGGTGTTTCAGAGACTACAACCATATAAGCAAACTTCCTGCAAGGCCGAGCATTGTCAGAAGTTAGCACCCAAATTCTATGGCCCCACACGTACTCTGCCGGTGGGGACAAGTTTCATTAGTTAGCTATGCCTAGTCACGAAGCCATCCCAAGCCATGTCATGCTTGAAGAAGGTGATGGGAACCAAAAAGGAATTCAAAACCAAATTTTCCAGAGTTAGCTGAAGAAGGATCCATTTGCTACAGCCTAAACATTTTTGGACCCGCAGAGCATCACCGTGATCAGAGAACCATCAAGGGAAGCGCTAGTAGAGTGGAAATATATGACTCCAACAAATTCCACTTGGGAAACCAAATTTTACCATTCTGTAGTAGCTTCCACATCTCAAGCCTTGGAGGACAAGGTTGTTTTTAAAATGGACATACAAGGTCCCAACCCACACATAGGCAGATCAATGTATTCCGATGTAACAAAGGTCAATATTAATAATACCTTCAATAAAATAGAATAAGGTGGATGTAAGAAGACCTAATAGAAGCTTCCGCTTCTAGAAGGATCTTCCTCTAGATGCTTCTCTTAATAGACATATTTAGTATAAATAAGGGGCGAGGGTATGTGAACCCTAGCTTGGAGATTATTGTAATAGAGCGCTGCTCGACTGGAGGTTTCCACCTCGAAGAGGCCTGTGAACATTGATTTCTGAATCAAAGTGCTTTTCTATTGCTATTTCGTATATCATTTCTGTGTATTGTGAAGATTATGCTGGATATTTTACTGTTATTCTGCGATTTCTAGCATTTTATTTCTATTCTGCATATTTTGTATATCTGGTATCTTGCAACATGGTTGAGACAAGTAGTTGGGGAGTTGGCACATATATTAGGTGTATAGTTGATGATGTTGGTACATCTTGATGAGTCATATTTGATGAGTAGTTGATACATGATTTGTACATAATTGGTACATGGTTAGAGGCACTTGTTAGTATTATTGTTGACACATGGTATATGAATGATGTAGCATATTTGTATTGGTATATTATTAGAACCACATATTGATCTTGGTGATGATTATGAGTTGTTGTGTTATCCTTGGTTGATGAACATATTTTAGAGTTTTCTTGGTGATTGATCTTCGTGAGTAGATCTGATTTGGTTGATAAGATTGATGAGACAGGTTGTTGTGATAGGTTGTTTGGATAGGTTATTGTGACATGTTATTTGCATAGGTTTTGTGCATGTTTGATGCACTTGTTCATGGTACAGGTTGAGGTACAGGTTTGGTACATGTTTGCTTCTCTTGTTCATGGTATAGGTTGAGGTATAGGTTGGTGCATGGTTAATGCACTTGTTTATGGTACAGGTTGACTACATGTTGTTTGGTACAAGTTGGTGCATGGTTGATGCACTTTTTTATGGTACTAGTAGATTACAGGTTGAGGTACAGGTTGATGCATGGTTCATGTTATTGGTACAGGTTTACATCAGTATATCTCACAGTGATAGTGTGATAGTGGTTCCATCATTCTAATTCTACATTGGGGTGGTTGGACGGGGCAAGGAAAGGTGGTTTTAGCCACCTTCTAGTTGTATCCGGAGAACATAGGGGGTTGTAGCGTCCTTCTGGTTTTATACAGAGAATTGGGGATTTGGATCTTCCTTTAGGTTGTAGAATTAGAAACTAGGGGGTTGAAGCCTCCTTCCAGTTGTAGCTAGAAAACAAAGGAAGTTGGTGATTTCAATGAATGTAATTCTTAAAGACATATAAGAAAAAAAAATTGTGGTTTTCTCCCTCTTTGGGTTTCCACGTAAAACACTGGTGTACTGTGTATGTATGTGATTGCTCATTTGTTCATTGTTTATTTACTCTGTAACTATTGGATGATAATGCTACATTGATATAACACTTGCATTTTATGGTGAAAAAGTATTAAATTGCTCTATCACTGATTCACCCCCCGTCTCAGTAATCCAAAAATTGGTATCTAAGTGGGTTCCTTCAGGACACAGTTTAACCACTGGAAGGAGTTCATGGATTATTATGAGAATGGAGTATCGATTTTTAATGGTCAGAATGGTTTTAATTATGAGATGCGGAGAAGAAGGATGAAAGTATTTTTAAAGGTATGGGGACATTATATTTGGCTATCAGTTGTTACAGGATATGATAGTTCAAAAAGGGAAAAGACTGTAGCCAAGAAAGAATTCAAGAAGAATAAAAAAATAACAATGGATTTCATATGGGAAGGATTACCTAATCTGATAAGAGAAAAGGTTGGTAAATGTTCATCATCTAAAGAAATTTGGGATATGTTACATGACATATATTCTTCACCCATCGCAGATTCAGAAAATTCCAAAGAAGATGCAGATACAGAACAAGAAGAAAGATGTTCATAATGTCAGATAGATTCAGAAGAGGAAGAGTATGAATAAGAAAAAGTTGATTATAGAGAAAAATTGATCAGTGCAATTGAATATCTAAAGAAATAAAGAGAATAAAACAAGTCATCCAAGAAAGAATTGATGAAGCAAAAGGAAAATGTTCAAGGTTCCGAAAAATATCAGAAGGTCATCAAGAATTTAAGAGCTCAACTAGAAGAGGGTATAAGAATTGAAGAAACTCTAGAATATAAAAATAAATGTTGAGAAGCCAACATAGTAGCACAAAAGGAAGAACAAGAAAAGAGAGAAAATATACAGATGGATCATCTCAAGGAAAGAACCAATGACTTAAACCAACTTGAGGAAGAGTTTGGTCAAGAAGAGAGAAGACTAGAAGAAGAAATAATTACATTGAAAATCCAACTTGAAGAAGCAAATAGAACATAATAGGTCATGAAGTCTCAGATAATGAAGAAAGAAGAAGAGATTGAGAATCTTGAAGAAGAAGTTGTCACACTAAGATTGAAAATTGTTAAGCTCAACAAGAACGTTGAAGAGACAGAAATATCCACATCAATTGTAGAGAATGAAGAGAAGCACTTTGTGTTGATAGAAAAGAAGAATGAAGAAAAAAGAAAGAGTTATGAAGAAGTACTCAAAGGAAGGAATCATGGTCAACCAAAATCTAAGAAAATTATTGAAGATATGTCTTCAAGAAGACCATTCATGTTCAAGCCACAAAGGAGCTTCAATCGTGATCATGATTAGTCAAGGAATAAATTCAGAAGGACTACACCACAAAGAATATCATTCACTCCCAGGTATGCAAATTTCTTTTATGGTCATTTTTTTTATTGTACTAATTGTGGACATAAGGTTGCAGATTGCAGGGATTATAAAAGAAATGTTCAAGCAAGAAGTGCATATGTGGCCCCACATAACATTGAATGTTACAAATGTCATAACTATGGACACATAACTAGTGATTGTAGAAGCATGATCGATACTTCCATGAAAGAGAACAATGATATCAGATATAAAAAATTATGGATAAGAAAACACGAAGAACATGTGAACAAAGACCAGGTCCCAGAGATCAGAATATTGGAAATAAAACGAGATGACAAAAATTCTACAGAGAAAAAGAAAGATGTCAGATATAGAAACTTTTGGAAAATAATTGAAAGAAAAAAAGGAGAGGTAAATAAGGAATAGGTTCATGATATTGTACTTTTAGTAATTGTAGTGAAAGATGAATCCATAGACATAAATAAAGAAGTGAGCTTAGAGAGATGATGAATCTACCAATGAAGATGATGATGAATCTACCAATGAATATGATGATGAATACACATCAGAGTAGGAATTGTTCTAAGCCATCCAACTTAGAGAATCCCTGGTAATATGGATATTAGACAGGGGATTATATGAGATAGTTGTAACAGACAAAAGAGCCATCCTTCGAGCAACTTGCAGAGTTGAAGAAGACAGATACAGAGAAGTCAGTTAGCAGAAGTAAAATTTGATGGATTAATCAAGACTTCATGATTGTATAGTGATAAATGGGTGAGCATTATGGAAAATTGTGTAAGTATATTCTTGGAAAGTATGGATGATAGAATGGATTCATAGATTGGTTCAAAGAGTGATTCAGAGACAAAGGAACATTATCATAATGGATGATAATTACACAGGAAACGGATCGAACAGTGCTAATGGATTCCAAATTGACAGATATTTTTGGACACATGTATTGCATACATCAGTACACATTCAAAATAGAGTAATGCTCAACAACAACAATGACAAAACTCCCTGTGAAATATGGAAAGGAAGCACAAAAAATGACCTCTACATCAAGGTAACTCAAGGTGATATTTTATTAATTGAAATTTATGTTGATGATATTGTTTTGGAAGTACTAATGATAGGTTAAGCCATAAATTTGTAAAGGATATGTAGAATGAATTTGAAATGTCATTACTTGGAGAAATGTCCTTCTTCTTGGGTATTCAAATATGTCAAAGAAACCAAGAATTTTTTATTCTCAAACTAAGTATATCAGAGAAATGCTAAAGAGGTTCGGAATGAAGGATGGCAAACCAATTACCACTCCTATGCAAACTAGTTGCAAGTTGAGCAAAGATGGTGAATCAAAGTCTATAGAATAGAGGCAATACAAGTCAATGATTGGTAACTTACTATATGTGACAACATCCAGACCATATGTAATGCAGGAAGTTGGATAGGTGGCACAATTTCAAGAAGCAACAAAGGAATCACATGTATTAGTAATGAAGAGGATTTTCAGATATCTCAAAGGAACAAAAGAGTTTGTATTATGGTATCCAAAAGGAAAGGATCTATCACTTATTGCCTACACAGATGCATATTGGGAAGGTTGCATTGATAACCGATGAAGAACCAGTGGAGCAACATTCTACTTGGGTGATTTTTTAGTATCATGGCTAAGAAAGAAACAATCATCAATATATTTATCTATAGTTGAGGCAGAGTATATTGTAGCAATAACATTTTGTACATGGGTTCTATGGATGAAAAAAACTCTGACAGATATACAGGTTGAGTATGATAAGCCCATTCCAATCTATTGTGATAATACAAGTGCCATCAGTATCTCAAAGAACTCGGCGATGAACTCCAAAACAAAGCACATTCCAAACAAGTATCACTTTCTACGAGAATAGGTTGCAGAAAAGAAAATCAGAGTTGAGTATGTGGGCACAAAAGAACAACTGGCAGACATATTTACAAAACCACTTCCATGGGAAGCCTTTGAGTATCTTTGTCAGAGAATTAGAGTTATTTCTACTCCAAAATGAATTCTTTTGAATGCTTATCTTATATGTCTTAGATGTACACGAGGAAGTACCATAAAGAGGATAGTTCAGTTTGGGAGATCAGATAGTTTAGTTAGTGGGAGCAGCCCCAGATGGAAAGATACCTTTTTCATTGATGACAAAGGGGGATAGATTTATTATATGTAGAGGACAGAGGCATGACTCCAAGGGGAGTAATGGTCATAGAGATGCAGAGGATAGAGGCATGGTTCCAGGGGGAGCATTAGTGATATGACTTTAGTATTTCATGACATGTATTCAGTATTGCATCAGAGTGTTTCCATAAATTCCAAAGGGGGTACTGTTTATTAAGGTTGTTTTTCATTGATGTCAACCCTTGAAGAAAGTTTCATAGCGAATTCTGGTAGCACAAAGGTTTGGGTAATGGACCCAAAGTTGTTTCATGTATAATGGTATGAGTTTTAATATATTCAAATGTAATACTATTCTATATGGATATTACATCTCATTCCATTTCTGGTGGTATGTCGAACGTCACATAACTCCTCACCATTAGAGAGTTATGGCCATGAGAAGTTGGAGAACCCAGGTTTGGGTAATGGACCCAAGTTTGTTTGATGGATAATGGTATGATTTTTTTTATATTTGTAGTTAATACTATTCTATATCGATAATACATGTCATGCCATTTCTGGTGGTATGTGGAATGTCACATAAATCCTCACGGTTTGAGAGTTATAGCCTTACGAAGTTGGAGGACCCTCATATGTCATCTAGAAGCCCCAAAAGGTCAAAGTAGTCAAAGTCGTTTAAGAGATTTTAGAAGGTAAATAATAAAGTGAAGTGATGAGTGTACTACAATTCAAAGTGAATACAAAACAAATTATTTAAATAATAAATTTAATGGAGAAATTAGAAGTGGGTTAACCCTAAAATAAGGAAAGTGGGCAAAGTGACCTGGAAGATGCTTTTAAGAAAGCTACTTGGAGAGTATAAATAAGAGGAAAGGCTATCTCATTTTATATCAAACTTGAGCATATTTAATATATATAGGTAGATGAGGTAACCAAAATATATCTAAGCCTAATTTCATAGGGAAGGTGAAGAAAAGAAGGCCAGAATTCAAGGGAGGATAAATTATTTTGCTGATGCGTTCTAAGGTATGTTATTTAAAGGTCATCTCACCATTTTCACAATAACCTTTTTTATAGAATGATTCAGACCATGAAATTGATAGGACATTGGGGAAACATATCCAAGTATATGTGGTAAAAATTTCAGCTTGTGGTTCGTTGTATTTGTCGAGTTACACTCCGTGGAAAATAGGGTATGTGGCCAGTCCTGAAACTAGTCTAAAATAGGTGTTTCGGGTAAGCATGTCATAACTTCTTCATAACAGATTGAAATTCAGTAAGAAAAAATGTTTTGGTTAGAGTATAGTCTTTAGTATTCTATGTAACATTTTTATATCCATTCAAAAAATATTCCATGGGGGAAACGCTCTACAATGTCTCTCTCTAGAATAGTCCAGAATTCATTAAGGTATGCCATTTTTTCTATAACTCCTTTTCTGAAAGGTTCCAGGTAGTGACACCTGGAGGAATTCCATAA
>SNQJ01S0002533.1:176621-188224 GCA_010110895.2 Picea sitchensis | reverse complement strand
TTCTTCCAGCTTCTCTCATGGCTGCCATCTCTTCTCTGAGACTTCTCAATTCTTCCAATACTTCTGCATTGGCTATAGGTCTACCTCCTCGACCTCTCCTACCTCGTCCTACTCTGAAATCCATGTCTGAGGGTAAGAAATCTATTTTTAAAGTATCATTGTTCAGACTTTCTTTTGCCTCGATTACTGGTAAAGGTGAAAAATAAATTTTCCCTTTCATATACAATGTTACAATTTCTCAGATCTCGCTCTGATACCACTTAATGCAACTGGTGTTAGTGAAATCTGACAGACAGAGCTAAATTTAGTTATATGTCGCTAAAATTGGCAGTTCGGTTCTTTTGATAGGACTCTTGTCGAATTTGCGGACTTAAGCACTTTTTGGTTTGCTAGCACCCAACGGAAATGTGTTTATACATGGCGTTAAACACCTTATGACCACATGACGTGACCATAACCCAACGAAAAGCACCAGTGACCCTTTTTCGTACTTACCTTCAATCTCCGCTCCCATACACCGATGGACACGTGGCTGCAGCAGAAAACACCAAACGCATTGGAGTTTGAACCCTCCTCCTTCCGCTACGATCTGGGTCGTCGATTCTTTGTTGCTTGATCCCGCTCAGATCTTGGTCGTCCGTCTTCTGGGTGATTGGTACTGTCGATCTTTGATCCCTTTGAATTCTGCTGTGATCTCCACCTTTAATCCCAATACTTATAGAATGAAAACCTCAGCTCATTACAGGATTGTTTCGATTCCAAGGATCATTAAAATACTACCGACAGATCATATGTGTTCTATCTACGAGAACAAAATATCATAATCATACACAGATGAAATAGGGTTTCTCACAGATCAGAATGTTGCACAATAGAAAGAATTTTATTAATGAATTCTCTTTCTCTCCTCTGCAACGATTCTGGGCATTCTCTCCCCCTTTCCTGTCTCTCTCTCTTTTACAATCGAACTTAGTTTGCTTAAATACAATTCAAACTTAGGTTTTCAGATCCACAAAGTCTGGATCGAATCCACTTAGATCCTACAATTTTTGCTAGTAATCCTAACTTCTCCTACAGCTATTACATTGTTAGGATTCGAGATCCTTTGACAATTTATTCAATTTGAACTAAATACAACAAAGTAAATTTAAGAGCACCCACTCTCTTTTGTAAAATTTGGCTTTGACTCTCAAAATCCATAGATCTTCTAGAACTGTGAGCTTATGCTCCTGCATCACAGGTCCTCAAATCTTTCTATCCATGACCTAAAAACAATTTTTCATCCTTTTAACTGAACGAATTTCATATTTCCTTTGCGCAATAATTTGCATGTTTGTTTCTTTTAAACTCATGCAAGTTCCATGACTATGTCATCACTCAAGCATGAGACCCGTGTTACTATCTACATATAGACTCGCACAAGTCACTTCATTTATGGTTTTTTACAAGTTTTTCAGTTTCAATTTAGAGTTAGGGTTTGGGATTTATTTTAATGCACTTTGTAAGCCTAAAATGTCAAGCTTCAATTTCATTCTTTTATGTTAGTTAGGCAATCTATATTGGTAAGAGGGTAAGAAGAACCAAGTTTCTATTTTTTCCTTGCCACATTGATGGCCACTTAAGCACATGAGCTTGTAGTTAGATTTTTTAAATCATTAATCACCTTAGTTTTGGGACAAGAAGAAAATATTCTCATCCTAGTATTCTATATACCTCACACTTTTGAGTGACCATGGTAGATCATAATGGTTTGGATATTTCTTCATCTCCCTTACAATTCACCAACACATTTAGGGATTAACTAGTTGGAGAAAGCACCCCAAAAATGCATTTTTTTGTCTGTATTTATCTATTTCAAAAGTTTTTGCAATCAAATCACTTAGACATTAACAATTTGGAGTAAAACACCCATACATGTGCATATCTTAATTTTTGTTTTCAATTCAACACCAGGGAGTTAAAAGAAGAAAGGACCACAAGTTTCCACATCCTTTTACAATCTAGGGAAGTTTCATTTTCCAAAGTTCTTTCAATACAAACACTTGGGGAGTTAAAGATTGAAAACAACCAAAATTTCCACATCTTAACAATCTATGCCTAGTTTCACCTTCAAGCAATTTCAAATTTCGCAAGGTTGCAATTTTCATTTAGAGCTTAATAAGGAAAAGTAACAGACCTCATGACATCCAAATGTTATAATTTCTCTCATAAATATATGCACACTTATCACTTGCACGCATTTTTACTCACATACTAAGGGATTGGAAATTCCCCTCTCTTAAGTATTCTCTTCTCCCTATCCCCAAAAGAAACCTAAGAGAATAAAAAAACTTGACGAGTTTTGACAAAATACTTCATCACACCCTTAAGAAAAATGAATCGGTTCATGACCCTAGTTCCAAAATTTTAAAATACAAATCTAACCAACAAACTAAAATCCTCCCTTAGGAAGTCACAAAATAATCTTTAGTAATCGCTAGGATTTTAGGGCTAAGTATCCAAACAACCCCATGTTATCTCTTTTCTCATTTGAAACATAAAAGTTGAATCTTACAGTGCTTTCAAAATTCTTTCTATGGACACATTCATAACCCATTTGGTAATAGGCCCACTCATCGGAGTGGATAATACCAATGTTGGGACCAAATGTGTGATTGATTCTTCTAGATATTTCACTATTGGGTATCCCTCGACCCTTGTATTTCATCTAAGGAAAGGAAACATATTACACATGTCTGTGAAGAGGTAAATTACTGAACACAAACATGGAATCTATCTATTGAGGTGGCAGTTGCGGGACATAATTGCACCTAAATCAGATGTTGAATGGTTATTGGTGAATGTTTCCAGTTATTTTGGGACATGCCCCTAGTATCCCTTTGGATAATTGATTCATTCTCACCTTCACTAGTTCTCTTCCAGGAAGTTCATGCCCCATTGTCGAAACTATTGGAAGGCCTAGTTACATCTTTGAGAGGAAGGACGTTAAGTTGTTAGGACATGTGTTTTTTTCTTTTTGACACCCTTGTGTGAAATACTTGATCCTATCAAAACAATTGATACCTTAGAACGAACTATCAATATTGTTACATTTATTCTCTCAATCGCTTTAGTTTAGTTCAAATATTTTGTTTTGATTAGGCCATTTATTTCATAAAAAACATTGATTTTTAGCTTCCACTTAAGATTACATACTCACAACAAGTCTAGAACCATAGGGGACCCTTTGTCACCTCAGAATTCTCGATACATGCTTGTCCTCCCACTAGTGTTGGGAGGTATTCTTATTCTTACTGCTTTGTCATTTCAACCTTCCTGCCCACATTCACCTTTCAATGTGTGTTACTTGGGTCAACCTTACTTGGATCAACCATGTTAGGTTCATTTTCTCAAAACAACACACTTAGAGGACCTTAAGCATTGGGAACCATCTTCCAAAACTTAGGAAATATGGAAATTATCCCACAACAAAACTCTCTAAACACAAATGTGTCCAATTTCCATATATGGTTTCACTAAATATTCCAGGCTTAAAAAAACTAACTAATGATTCCATTTTGCATGATGCAACTTAGCCCCTAATGCCAACAAAAAATCCCTCAGACATTCCAAAGTTTAAAGGGAAGATAGGTGAAGACCTGGGAAACCATATCATGACTTTTCACTTGTGGTGTTCATCCAACAACGTCAGAAAATATTATGTATGATTACGCTTATCCCAACAAACCTTAGTTGGGCCATCTTCCAAGTGGTACATCAATGAAAAAGAGAGGTCACATGTTATTTTCACATCCTTAGTGAACACATTCCTAACCTTTTTCTAATTACCAATTCAACATGACATAGGCTTGGAAATCCTCACTGATTTCCATCAAAACACCTCTACACACATTGTTGATCACATCCATGAATGACATTGACGATGAATATTGTGAAATATTAAATTTAAATATAAACTACTCATGGATTCATTTTTAAAATCTCTCTTTCCCTTAATCACTAAAGACGTGGCTACCACTATGCCCTAGAGTAAATATTCATATCTCCTCAAATATCAACACTTTGACCTCATATATACTTAATCGGGGAAACTATACATAGTCCTCCCAAATTCCCCTCATCCCCAACCCTTTATTCCAGTGAAACTTGGGATGTATCATTTTGTTGATGAATTAATTGGGGTCATGGCCCATTTCAATCCACCTTTTGTACCCTCACCCGCATATGGTACCATTCTTTATGGAAACCACTATGGGGGATCCCCCTCATATCAAGTTGCTATTGTAACACCATATGCATTTAGAAAATTTCCCCCAAACCCCCCTCCCCAAGTGTTAGGGGGTCACAACCCTATATGGTCAATGACTTCCATTCCCTCTGCAAGCATGCATGTAACCCCACATATACATGATCCCACCTACAACATTCAGAATTGTAGTGGGAGGGTATCCATCTCATACCCCTAGTATGGGAACCCACCCAAAAATAACCCATACTACCCTTTCCACGGTCCTCCACAAGCTAGTGTTATGCCCCCATGTTCTCAACAACACATTGGCATCAAATTAATTCAACCTTCACAAGCTCCGCAAGTTCAATCATTTGAACAACTAAACCTATTTAATCCCTCCACTTCACAAAAAAATGGGAAGAATAAAGGAAAAAACAAGTAGAAAGGGAAACATGGATAGAAGGAAACCCCTAGAACCAAAACACCAATGTTGGGGGAAATACTAACACTAGAAACTAGAATAAAAATACTATTAATAATAATAACAACTAGCAAAAAAAAGGGAAGAACAATAATATCCACACAAAATTTCCATGTGCTTTATGTGGGGAGTATGGTCACTATACTCACCATTTCCCCTAAATTTCAAATTTTAAATGGATGAAGGAATCTATGTCTAACCAAATTCCCCCTACCACTAAGGGCACTACACCTCCCCAACATAATTTCCCTCAACCCTTGCAACCAATAATACTACACAACCCCTTCCCCCTACAAGGATTTGTGGCTACCCAATAGGAAATTGGGCCCTTCGCCCAACCGTTAGGACAATACCCAACCCTAGGACAAGTTCAACCCATAGATCATGCTTTTCATAGCATATTCATGAATGTGACATATATACATATGCAAACTCACAATTGTTAGTATGGTATGCCTCATGAATTCCCTATGAAAGCATAATATACCACCTAATCATTGGCTAGCATGCCATTAATTATCCCATGTCATATTGGTGACCCTACTCCTAGAGTACCAAAGAACTTCTGGGGCATACTGCTCATAACCCTCAAGCTAGGAATGGTCATAGATACAACATCATGGATGACTTGGCTCATTTCCTTATAGCCATGCATAAATTGGAGGTCCTACAGACTTTTCCTTTTCAAAGTAAATCATTTTTGTTGACATTGGGGGCAGTCGACCCTTATTATTCATGCCTTGTCATGTTTCATTTGGATAAATCAGAACCAAGGCTCCCATCCTTAGTCTCATTTCAAATCTCAGCAACAGAAACATTACCATCCATCGATGCATTATAGATGAGGGAGAATCTACTTGCATAATGTCCAAGAATGTATGACAATAGTTCAGCTCCACTAATCTAACCCCCTCTACTATCACCCTTCAAGCATGCAATGGCCTCCCATATCAACCCAAGGGATTTTTCCAAAATGTCCTTTTTGAACTAGTGGGAAAAACAATGTTGATTTATATCAAGGTCATAGGTTCCCCCTTGGACTGCAATATCATCCTAGGATGTAGTTATATGTACGTGATGAAGGTTGTTTCTTCATCTGTATTTCAAAATATGATCTTTCCTCGCAATGGGAAGGTTGTCATAGTAGACCAATTGACACACTATGAACCATGCCCAACCACAAACTTGGATAACATACATCCCCTCATTGGGGTATATCATGAGTTCCCATCATTTGTTAAAATGGTTCTAGGTATTTTCAAAGACTCCTCGCTCCTTGGAACTTATCAAGGTGAACCACCATCTATTTCACCGCCATATTATTCTCAAGTATTCACCATCACATCTATCATGATGGAACCATCATCCCTGTTATTTTTCCTCATGAATTCTTCATCTATGAATGACCAACCACCTCCCATGCATACAATTTCCCACCCCCTCACCCAAATTCCTTTTTTCTACCCACCACCGAGAGTTACAACTTATCAAGTGGAACCCACACTCACTCTCTAAACATGGTACTGGGAATACCCATGTGGTATCTTGACCCTCCATATATGGTACTAGTGCTTACATCCTAACCCAAAATGGTTGTATAACAACTAGTACAAATCCATTTTGACCCAATTTCGATATAACTTGGTGATCACATAGTTGGAGGGGAGAGTAAAACCAATGGGAGAAAGAAGAAGAAGGCAAGGGGAAATAATATAACAACTCCTCAGGTACCCACTCCTTTCATTGTTTGTGATGCCTCAATTCACCACATGAACTTGTTCCCCACACTTCCTGAGCTAAGCAACATTATCCACCCACCCTGGGTATTAGCACTATTACCCACCCCTACCAACATTGGTCCATTTACAAGACCCACGAAAGAAACATCCACTATGCACATCATATGGACATTAAACTCAGCATTACCCTAATCAAACTCATCATTACCCATGATCCATATGCTCATCATATGGACATTAAACTCATCATTACCCTAATCTAACGCAATTTTAGGAGATGTTGGTTGTTGTTTGTCAAGTGAATATTCTAGAAGCCCCCAGCCAACATGCATCACAACCTACATCAATCACTAAGCCAGGATCTTCCACTATTTACTACATGTCCACCTCAGTGAACTCTTGGAATAGTTTCCCATGCACACTTTACAATCAGTTGATCACTTTACGTACATTTTCCCATTGATCATTTAATATTGAACTTGTCGTATGGATGAGATTATACACCTTTGGGAATATCTCCTTTCAATGAGAGCCACTAGCATTGTATCCACCCCCCAAGGCTCACCTGACTCCTCGCCATAGGAGTAGGAACCATCATATACCCCTATTTCCTCACTGTTACATCGGTGGTAGGATACCTCACCTCCTACCCCACCCAATTCCTCGACAATCTCTTGGAAATAAATCCTCCATCCTCCTAGAGATCACGACACACACAATTGTATACACATCTTCTATATTTCTTCAGCCGTGAGTTTGAAACCTTCATTCAACCACTTCTCACCTAGAAATTTCAACACCAATGCTCCACCATCAATTAGGTATACAAATGTTATGTGAACACAATCCCACTTTGTTTATGCAGTTTTGACATGTTTTTGTTTCGTATCACCTAGTTTTTTGTCACTCCCATTGTTGGATTACCGAGAGGGGGGGTGAATTAGTAATAGAGAAATTTAATCCTTTTTAACCATAAAATGAAAGTGTTATATCAATGTAGTATTATCATCTAATATTTTCAGAGTAAATAAACAATAAACAAATGAGCAATCATACACATACACAGTTCACCAGTGTTTTTATGTGGAAACCCAAAGCAGGAGAAAACCACGGAATGATTTTTCTTATATGTCTTTAAGAATTAAATTCATTGGAAGCACCAATTTCCTTTGTTTTCCAGATGCAACTGGAAGGAGGCTCCAACCCCCTAATTTCTCAGGCTACAACCTGAGGGAAGCTCCAACTCCCCAATTCTCTGGCTACAACCAAAAGGAGGATACAACCCCCTATGTTCTCCGGCTACAACCCGAAGGTGGATACAACCACCTGTCCTTGCCCCATCCAACCACCCTATCATAGAAGTAGAATGATGGAACCATTGTCACACTATCACTGTGAGATATACTACTGTAAACATGTACCAATCAAACTGCACCAAACAACTTGTAACATCATGTACCAGACAACCTGTAATCAACTTGTACCATAAAAAAGTGCATCAACCATGCACCAACATGTAGCTCAACCTATACCATCAACGACTGCATCAACCATGCACCAAATATGTACCAATCATGCATCAAATACACATAAACTATGACTCATCAAGATGTACCAACATCATCAACTATACACCTCATGTATGTGCCAACTCATCAACTACTTGTCTCAACCATGTACCCAACATGTACCTCAACCAAAATCCCTCATCAATTTGATCATCCAAATCTGATTTGTAACTCTATAATAGACCTGGTGTATATGATCAAATACCTGCAAACCTTCCTTAACTTTAGCAACAAGAGACTAGCATTTTCATCAAACTTTACTTTAGTCTCACATGACTAATTTTGGATTAGTCAACAACCCTAACTTGAAATAATCATAATTATGTACCTATAATGAATAAAGTTATGAAAATAGTACACAATGTTATTCAGTGTATTTTATGCAATTCCTCCAGGTTTCACTTCTTGGAACCTCTCAGAAAAGGAGTTATAGAAAAAATGGCATACCTTGTTGAATTTTGGATTATTCTAGAGAGCGAACTTGTAGAGTGTGCCCCGCATGGAATATTTGTTTTGGGGATCTAAAAATGATACACAAAATACTACAGACTATAATATAACCAATACATTTGGTCTTACTGAATTTGGATCTGTTATGAAGAAGTTATGACAGTTTTACCCGAAACACATGTTTTAGACTAGTTACAGGACTAGCCACAAACCCTATTTTCCACGGAGTGTAACTCCAAAAATACAAAGACCCACAAGCTGAAATTTGTATCACAATTACTTGGAAGTGTTTCCTCAACGTCCTCCAGATTTTTTGGTCTAAATCATTCTAGAAAAAACGTTATTGCGAAAATGGTGAGATGACCTGTAAATAACATACCCTAGAAAGCATCATCAAAAGAATGTATCCTCCCTTGAATTTCGGCCTTATTTACTTCACCTTCCTTCTGAAATTCACCTTAGATATCCTTTGGTTACCTCAGTCACTTGTATATATTCAATATGCTCATGTGTAATAAGAATTAGAGACCCTTGCCTCTTATTTATACTTTTATGTAGCTTCCTCAAGGGGTTACCTTCTAACCATCTTAAAACACTTTCCTTATTTTAGGGCTAACCCACTTCCAACCACTTGTCCACTTAGTAATTTCTCCATTAACTTTATTATTTAAATATTTTATTTTGTATCCACTTTGACTTCTATTACACTCATCACTTCACTTTATTATTTAAATAATTTCTTCTTTGCAACCACTTTGACTACTTTGACTTTTTGGGGCTTCTAGATGACTAATGAGGGTTCTCCAACTTCACATGGCCATAACTCTCTAACTGTGACGAGTTATGTGACATTCCACATACCACCGGAAATGTCATGACATGTACTATCCATATAGAATAGTCTTATATTCAAATATATTAAAACTCATACAATTATACATCAAACAAACTTGGGTCCATTACCCAAACCTTTGTGCTACCGGAATTTGCTACAGGTCTTTCTTCAAGGGTTGACATCAATGACAAACAAACCAAATAATCAACACCCATGTGATGTGTCCAACACAAAAACACCTATGCAACTTGTTGATTCCTTGAAGAGGTCCCTCATTTCCCCTTACCATGTCTTCCATTCAAATGAGGACATTCTAGAGGTTATGATGACACCCAATTACCCCTGGGATGTAATTCACCATCGATCATTATTTCTCCCTCAGGATGCATTTAAACAAAATTCCCATCATCTAACATATACACGATTGAAACCAAATAATTCATTCCTCCTTTGCATATTGATTGGTTCAAAAACCTAATCCTCACCTCAGATGATTTTTAAAAAGGAAACATGGCCAACATCTCCCCTACCATCAAAGTAGATATTTTAGTCAAACCAAGTGTCGCTAAAAAAATCCTCTTCGAAGAAGCATGTTCCCAAGAGGAGGTACTTTCATACAAGACTCTCTTTCAAGAGTTTTGGAACATCTTCCCCTAGTCATATGAAGAATTAATGGTCTTGATCTTGTTGGATTACTGAGAGGGGGGGTGAATCAGTAATAGCGTAAGTATAATCATTTTTCTCCAAATAATCCAAGTGTTATATCAATGTAGAATTATTATCCAATAATGAGAAATAAGAAATGAACAATCACACACATACACAGTATACCAGTGCTTTACGTGGAAACCCAAATTGGGAGAAAACCACATAATGCTCTTTCTTATACGTCTTTAAGAGTTACATTCATTGGAAGCACCAACTTCCTATGTTTTCTAGCTGCAACTGGAAGGAGGCTCCAACCCCCTAGTTTCTCAGGATACAACCCGAGGGAAGCTCCAACTCTCTAATTCTCTGGCTACAACCAGAGGGAGGCTACAACCCCCTATGTTCTCTGGCTACAAATGGAAGATGGCTACAACCACCTGTCCTTTCCCTGTCCAACCTCCCTGAAGTAGAAGTAGAATTATGGAACCACTGTCACACTATCACTATGAGATACACTGTTGTAAACTTGTACCAATAAACCTAAACCATGAATCAACCATGCACTAACCTGTAAACAACCTGTACCATAAACAAGTGAAAACAACCATGTACCAAATATGTACCAATCATGTTTCAAGTACTCAACAACTATGACTCATCAATATGTACCAACATCATTGACTATACACCTCATGTATGTGCCAACTCATCAACTACTTGTCTCAACCATGTACCCAACTTGTACCTCAACCAAAATCCCTCATCAATTTCATCATCCAAATATGATTCGTAACTCTGTAATAGACTTGAAGTATATTATCACATACCTGCAAACTTTTCTTAACTTTAAACAATAAGAGACTAGCATTTTCATCAAACTTTTCTTTAGTCTCACATGACTAGTTTTGGATTAGTCAACAACCCTAACTTGAAATAATCATAACTTTGTACCTAGAATGAATAAAGATCTGAAACTGATACAAATTTTTCTTCAGTGTGTTTTATTCAATTCCTCTAGGTGTCACTACTTGGAACCTCTCATAAAAGGAGTTATAGCAAAAATGGCATACCTTGCTGAATTTTCACTTATTCTATAGAGCGACCTTGTAGAGCATGCCCCACACAGAATATTTGTTGAATCAATTTGAAAACGTTACACAAAATATCAAATATTGTACTCTAACCAAAAAAAAAAATCTTACTGAATTTGTATCTGTTATGAATAATTTATGACGTGTTTACCCGAAACACATGTTTTTGACTAGTTTCGGGACTAGCCACAAACCCTATTTTCCACGGAGTGTAACTCCAAAAATACAACGACCCACAAGATGAATTTTTTACCACATATACTTGGATATGTTTCCTAAATTTCATAGAAATTTCATGGTATGAATCATTCTATAAAAAATGTTATTGCGAAAATGGTGAGATGACTTGTAAATAACATACCTTCGAAAGCATCATCAAAAGAATTTATCTTTCCTTGAATTCTAGCCTTATTTTCTTCACCTTCCATTAGAAATTCGGCTTAGATATCCTTTGGTTACCTCAGACACCTATAGGTATTCAATATTCTCAAGTGTGTCTAAAATGAGAGAGCCTTTCCTCTTATTTATACTCTCCAAGTAGCTTCCTTAAAAACATCTTC
>SNQJ01S0002533.1:156575-176611 GCA_010110895.2 Picea sitchensis | reverse complement strand
AGATGACATAAGAGGGTCTTCCAACTTCGTAAGGCCATAACTCTCAAACCGTGAGGAGTTATGTGACGTTCCACATACCACCAGAAATGGAATGACATGTACCATCCATATAAAATATTATTACCTACAAATATATCAAAACCCATACCATTATCCATCAAACAAACTTGGGTCCATTACCCAAACCTGGGTTCTCCAACTTCTCATGGCCATAACTCTCTAACCGTGAGGAGTTATGTAACGTTCCACATACCGCCGGAAATGTCATGAAAATCAATATCCATCTAGGATAGTTTCACTGACAAACACAATGACCTTAATCTCATTATTCCACAAATAATCATGGGTTCTCTAACCATACTTCTAGGATAACTCAATCTGCAAAGCGTCTTCCCTGAGGGATTTCACCATAAGGGGACCACTTTGGAGTTCATCCATTTCTACTTATTATCAACCATGACAAAAAAATAACAAGTCATCTTTACATTAAACCAACTTGGGTCCATTACCCAAACCTTTGTGCTACCGGGCTTTCTTCAAGGGTAGACATCAATGACAACCAACCTTAATCAACAATCTCCCCCTTTGGCATTGATGGCAACACTCTGATGCAAAACGTTAAATTATGTCATGCAATACTGAAGTCATATCACTCATGCTCCCCCTGGAACCATGCCTCTATCCTCTGCATCTCTGTGACCATTTCTCCCTCTGGAACCATGCCTCTATCATCTGCATCTGATGAATATCTCCCCCTTTGTCATCAATGGCAAAGGTATCTTTCCATTCGGGGTTGCTCCCCCTGACTGAACTGTCTTCTTTATGGTGTTTCCTCATGTACATATAATACATATAAGATAAGCATTCTAAAGCATTCATTTTAGAGAAGAAATAACTCATAGTATTTGGCGAAGATACTCAAAGGCTTCTCATGAAAGTGGTTTTGTAAATATGTCTGCCACTTGTTCTTTTGTGCCCGCATACTCAACTCTGGTGTTATTTTCTGCAACTTGTTCGCGTAGAAAGTGATACTTGATTGGAATGTGCTTCATCTTGGAGTGCATTACGGGGTTCTTTGAGATACTGATGGCACTTGTATTATCACAATAGATTGGAATGGGCTCATCATACTCAACCTATATATCTGTTAGAATTTGTTTCATCCAAAGAACCTGTGTACAACATGATGTTGCTGCAATATACTCTGCCTCGGCTGTAGATAAGGATATTGATGATTGTTTCTTGCTTAGCCATGATACTAAACACTCACCCAAGTAGAATGTTGCTCCACTGGTGCTTTGTCAGTCATCAATACAACCTGCCCAATTTGCATATGTGTAGGCAATAAGTGATAGATCCTTTCCTTTTGGATACCATAATCCAAACTCTTATGTTCCTTTGAGATATCTGAAAATCCTCTTTACTGCGAATACATGTGATTCCTTTGGTTCTTCTTGAAATTGTGCCACTTTTCTGACTGCCTGCATTACATCTGGTCTAGATGCTATCACATATAGTAGGATACCAATCATTGCCCTTTATTGCCTCTAATCTATAGACTTTGAATTGTCATCTTTTCTCAACTTCCAACTGGTTTGCATGGGAGTGATAATTGGTTTGCAATCTTCCATTCCAAACCTCTTTATCATTTCTATGATATAATTGGTTTGAGAAATAAAAATTCCTTGGTTTCTTTGACGTATCTAAAGTCCCAGAAAGAAGGATAGTTCTCCAAGTAATGATATTTCAAATTCATTTTGCATATCCTTTGCAAATTTATGGCTTAACCTGTTATCATCCCTACCAAAAATAATATCATCAACATAAACTTCAATTAATAAAATATTACCTTTACTTACCTTGATGTAGAGGTTGTTGCCTGCACTTCCCTTTCTGAACCCTGCTTGTTGTAGATATTTATCCAATCTATAGTACCATGCTCTAGGAGCCAGTTTTAAACCATACAAGGCCTTCTTTAATTTTCACACAAAATCTGCATTCTCTGACAACTGAAATCCTTCTGGTTGTTCAATGTAGACTTATTCTTCAAGTTCCCCATTCAGAAATGATGATTTTACATCCATCTGATACATTTTAATATTTTTGGAGCATGCATAAGCTAAAAGAAATCGGATTGCTTCCATTCTCACAACTGGGGAAAATGTCTCTTCAAAGTCAATTCCTTCAACTTGTGCATATCCTTTACATGTCAATCTAGATTTGCTCCTTGTAACTTGTCCATCTTCATTCAATTTATTCCTGAAGACCCACTTTGTGTTGATCGCATTCTTATTCTTTGGTCTTGGAACCAGTTCCCAAGTGTCATTTTTCTCTATTTGATCCAATTCTTCATCCATGGCCTTATTCCAAAATTCATCCTTGTTGGCTTCTTCGAAACATTTTGGTTCAATTGTAGATAAGAGTGGCAGGTGTGTTTGTTCTAGTGAACGGATTTTTCTTCTAGTCTCAACTCCTACATCTTTGTTTCTGATAATCTGATCTGAAAGGATGATTCTTATGTACTCGTCTACTAGGTGTCTTTGGATACACTTTCTGAACTTGCTCTTCTATTTCTGTCGAATTCTCTTCATCTTCCTCTTCTACTTCTTTTTCATCTTCTGCTTCTTCTTCTAAGGGTTGTTTCATTGATCTATTTTCTTCCTCCTTTGATTTTGGTCTGCCTGTTTCATCAATTGTTATGTTGATACTTTCCACAGCTTTGTTCAATCTTAGATTGTAACACTTGTATGCTTTCCTTGTACTTGAGAAACCAACAAGTACTCTTTTTTCCACACGAGAGTCAAACTTTCCCATTCCACCATCTTCTCTTTTGATATAGCATTTTCTTCCAAAGACTGAAGTTATTTACATTTTTTGGTCTTCCTTTCCATAGTTCGTAAGGAGTTTTGTCAGTGTTGTTTCTGAGCATTACTCTTTTTTGAATGTGAACTGTTGTATGCACTGCCTGTGTCCAAAAAATATCTGTCAATTTTGAATCCATTAGCATTGTTCGAGCCATTTCTTGTATTGTCTTGTTCTTTCTTTCAACAACCCCATTCTTTTGAGGTATCCTAGGAATGGAGAATTGCCTTTTTATTCCATTATTGTTGCAGTAGTCCATAAATCCCTTTGAGGTGAACTCTCCTCCATTATCAGATCTCGGGAATTTGATTTTTGAATCCATTTCATTTTCAACCATTTCCTTGTAGATCTTGAAGTTTTCAAAATATTCTGACTTATTCTTGAGAAAGAAAACTGCAGTCATTCTTGTATAATCATCAACTAATAACATAAAGTATTTCTCACCTTTTAAGCCCTTTATTCTAGTTGGTCCAGCTAGATCAGTGTGCACAATTTCCAGTGATCTTGTCGTTGAATATTCCTTTGATTTGAACCTGGTCTTTGTTTGATTTCCTTGTTGACAATGCTTGCATAAAGTGTTGGTTGGTTTTGTGATCTGGGGCATTTATCTGATTGCTTCTCTTTAGTTGAATTTGACAAGGTTATCAAAATGTATGTGACCCATTCTTCGGTGCCATAGCTAACTTTCATCTTCCTTTCCTAGACAACACTTTTCATTTCCAAAGTCACTTAACACATATATGTTGCTTGAAGTTTTTCCAGTTGTAGCGACCAATTTCCCTGAACCTTATTTTCTTATCTCACACTTTTGTGAATCGAAAGTAACTTTATGACCTTGGTCACACATTTGACTCACACTTAGAAGATTATGTTTCATATCTTCTACTAGTAGAACATTTTCTTCCTTTTCATTCTTGTTCCCAATTCGGATTGTGCCTTTTCCAATGATTTTGGTTGAATCATCATTTTCTAAGAAGATTGGTCCATCTCTTTCCTTTTGTAATGTAAGAAACTTTTCTCTATCACCTGTCATGTGTTTTGAACATCCGTTGTCAACATACTAACCGTGTTTCTTCTACTTAGCTTGTAGAGAGATTGTGCATTCTTCATTTCTATATTGATCTTGCTTTCTTATCCATGTCGTATTCTAAGGTTCATGTCTGTGACTATTGTTATTTTGTTGAGGTTATTTAGGAGGGACTTTCATTCTGCAATATTTGGCCACGTGTTCAAAATTTTTACATTTGTAAAATTCCACTTTAGTGCTCAAAGATTCAAACTTGTTGTAACTTCTTCTTTGTGTTTCACTAGGTATTCTTGAATAACCCCTTTGTGTATGACTCTCAAAGTTGGTATTGTTCCTTTTGTTAGCTATGCAATTCACAACTTTATGTCCAAAATTATTACATGCATAACATAAACCAAAAAATATAGTTTGATACCTGGGATTTGAGGATATTCTGAAGGGAGGTGCTCTTGTGAATCCTTCTTCTTCTTAAACCCTATCTGTTGGTTGTTGATTCTGAAATCTGACTCTTCTTGGTGGAGGTGTATTCCTATAATCTTCCTTGTATATCCTTCTATCCCCTTTGATTGTTTCTGCATAGATTTTTGGATATGATTTTTGCTCTGTTGTTTTGGAGCTTGGTCCCTTTTCTGTCAGATTGTATCCAAGTCCGGTCTTGTCAAGATGATATTTTTTACTGCTGATAATGTCATCCAAAACTTTTGAGCTATTCTGCATATTTTTCTTTTGAATATCCTTTCTTAGTGTGACAATCTCTGCTTCCAAGTTTCCAATGATCCTGTCCTTTTCTTCTAGCTTTTATTTGAGTGCTTCTTCAATTCTTTTATCTTCTTCTATTTGAACCTTCAATTTTGTGATCATTTGTTCTAGTTCTCGAGTGTCTTTTTTCTTGTCTAGTTCTGCTTGTAGTTTCTTGTTTTTCTTCATTTCTCTTCTAATAACTTCTATGGCACACATTAATTCTTCTCGATAGTCAACTTCTGCCTCTTCAATTTCTTCTTTGACTTATTCATATTCTTCTTCAGCTTCTTCATATTCTTCTTCGGAGTCTTCTTTGTCAGATTCTTTTACTGCCATGAATAGAACTCTTCCTATCTCACTGTCACTGACTTCATCTTCATCTAATGATGAGATGTCTTCTTTGGTGCATAAGATTTTCTTGAAATCTTTCTTTGTAGTTATGTTGCCTTTATATCAGTGTTTTCCTTTTGAGTAACCTTCATCATTTCTCTTTTTCTTATGAGGACATTTGTTAGCAAAATGAACAATACCATCACAATTAAAACAAATTAAAGGAATCTTACCTCTATACCTACTGTTGGTTTCCTTGTTTAGTCTTTTGATGAAGTTGGCCACTTATTCATCATCTTCCAAGACGTCATTGTTGCTACTATATTCTTCTTGTTGCTTTTTCTTTTGCTTTGATATTTTGGATGCTTTGAAGGCTACTTCTTTTACATCTGGATTTTCCTGTTCAGTTCTCATTTCATATGTTGTGAAGATTCCATGCAATTCATCCATGCTTGTTGAGTTTAGATCCTATTGTTCCAGAGTCTGTACTTAAGGCTAGAAAGTACAGGGTCTAGGCATCTGAAAGTGAGTAAAAGATAATAAAAAAAAGGGGGGAAAAACAACCTTCAGGGAAAAGGAAGCTAAGGTTGATTTCTAAGTTGTCTCTGTCTCACTTCCAAACATTCTTGGATGCTTATATCTCGTTCAATTATGGCCCAAGAACGTTCGAGTTTGACCCAGGTATTGGCGGTTTTAAGTATGGTGACAAAAAGGTTCAAAGTGATGCTGGTTTGACTCGATAGGTTGGTTTCAATGTTGGGTTGTCTTGCAAAGGGCACAGTCATCAAGGAACAAAAAATGAAAAGAAAGTTCAAGGTTTAAAATGCTACTTCAATTTCTTGACCGTATAAAAGAGAACTTTCGAAATCCGATGTTAAAGGTAGAACACAAACCAAATGCCTTCTCTCATAACCGAGTTAACTTTTTAAAGAATCATGTATGAAATGTGAGAAAACATTAAGCTGTCAACAATGCGAGGCTCCTATCAAGGGAGAATCTCGCCTTGTAAACAGAAGAAGAAAAAGGCAAGAAGTAATCTGACGAAGTATAAAATATAGAGATCTAAAAAGTTCACAGGTCTTGTACCTGCTGATAGCCGATACAGAGGAAAAACTGCAGGCTATTAGATGACTAAAAAATTGGTCACCACAGTAGAAGTTGCACTAAATTGTAGCTAAGCATTCATCAGAAATATATGTGAAATGAAATTTAATGTAAGATAACAGAGAAAACAAAACTCATAACTCAGTCTTCACGGAATCAAGAATCTTCGGATTGCTTTGTATTAATTTTCAAAAGAAATAAAGTATCTATTACAATCGGCCAAGAAAGTTCCCTCCCTGGTGCTCACTTCAAAAATCATATTTATACAAACTTCTAAACATTTGGATCTCAATCGTTCCAGAAGTTTTCGGTTACAAAATGGGAAATTTAAGCATTTTGATTCTTTGTCTTTGTCCTCCTTCATGCGGGTAGAGCACCTTCCTTTCTTTACTCTTCAGGTTCTAAAAATAGAATAGGAAAACACTTGTCATTATTTGGCACCAGAAACCTGCCCCTTCGCCTTCTTGGTGCAAGTGACGCACCTCTCCACCAACTGGGCTATCAACCTGGAAGGCTCTGCTTGGTTGTTTTCCTCAAAAGTGTAACAATCCTTTGCTAACTGTGGTAGCCTTCCCCCTACTTTTTGGTCTTCAATGATGATCGAACATAATTGTACACTAGGTTTTATTAACCATTTATACACTTGGACTATATCAGTCTGGCTTATCTGTGATATTTCAGCCTGCTCTTTTTCCTCGTTATCCTTGATATTGAACAAGTTCTTGGCTATATCGATATGCCCAAGTGTCCCAGGGATGCTTTCCCTGTTGAGATCCGACAAACTTTCATTTATCAAGCCAAAATTTTCTTCACAATAATTTCTCATTTCTTTAGCTCGTTCTTTGCTTTCTGATATATTATGCTCCCACACCTTCAGCAAGATATTTCCTTTGGTTTTCTCTGGGATGGAAGGCCTAGAAATACTGACCATTTATTTTTTCGTCGTGGCTATAACAGCCTCTTGGAAAGCGACCCAAGCCACTCCAGCTTCTCTTTCTCTCAAATAAATGTCTTCCAGTACTTGGTCAATGGTTTTGGATGGCCTCCACTTTAGCAAGTAAATCTTGTTGAGCTACTGACAATATTTTTCGGATTTCAATGGCTTGGGATTTAAATATCCTGATATCTATAACCTGGCTCTCAGCAGAATTCAACTTTACCTGTAACTGCCTGATTAGTTCTTCTTGTTGGCTTACCTGTCCTCGGTTGGTCTGGGCCAACTGATGTGTTTTCTCAAGATCAGATTGGAGTTGCTTGATTTCCTTTTGATCAACTACTCTAGCTTGTTCCAGACTTGTGTTCACCTGATCTCTCACATTTGCCTTTGTTGTAGCCAGCTCAGCCCCAAATTACTAATCAACTGGTTCTTCCACTTTAACTGCTCCTTTAGAGATCTGACAGAATATTGGTTGGTTCTAGCAAAATCCCCCAACATCCCTGCTATCTAAGTGGAAAATTCCTCCTTTTTCATGGCCTTCCCATCAACTAGGATTTTAATTTTTTTGGATACTGTGCCCGCTTCTTGGTAAATCTCTTGCTTCATGACATCCTTACTCTTCTTATCGAAGAAAAATTCATTCAAAGGCAACTCTTATATAGTAATGGGCATCAGTTCCTCGCTGAAAATCCACCCCGTGTCGGGGGTCCGCTTTGTGAACTGTAGGGGAGTGATAGAAGCGATGGGACTGTCGATTTCCTTGGATGGTTTCTATGGAATAACAATCATTTCTGGCTTTCTCGATGTGGGAGATGGCACGACACTTACCCCTTGTGGGAGTACTTCTTCTTGGCTCTGGACTGACTCGCCCAGTGCAACCGCTTATGGGCTTCCTTCCTTTGGGTTGGGGATCTCAGCTTCCTGTTCTGGGTTCCCAGTTTCTTCTGTCTTTTCCTGATTTTCCTCCCGGTCAAGACCTGAATCCTTTGGGTCCTTGGATTTTGTATTCTTTATATCTATGGTCTATGGGTTCTTACCCTATAAAACTGGGCGAAGACAGCTCCGCCGGTGTTCCTAAAACTTGAAAAGATCGGCCTTATCTCTAGGCGACAGGGCTTGAATCCGGCTTAGGACCTCGACATAGGATCTCGCACCTCAAAAGATGTCATCATGAGGCAAGTGCTCATGTTCATATCTTTTCAGACCACAACTCGCCATGTGATTACTCACGACCTTATGTGGGTCATGTTTCCTGAACTCAATGTTGACCAATTTAAATTCCTCCAAAGTCATAGCCTCAGCTTTGGCATGTCTGAAATCTAAGAAAGAATATATATTAAAATGAATAGGGAAGGGTGGCCATACCTTCTTCGAAAAACCTTTAAGTTCTTTTCTTATGCCACCAAGCACGGTTTTCCTGGCGATTTTGCGACATACCAGCTTATCCAGCACGAATAGTGGTAGAGCGTATGGGGGAACAGAGGCGTTGAAAACCCTGATGTATGAAAATTCCACTTCTACATACCAGTCAACCACACTACTCAAGTTGGCGGCGATGCTATATGAAATCCTGGGCGGTGGGTTACCGAAGATGGAGACATGCATCGGTACCATTACCTAATTGAAAATCTCGTATATGAATTATGTGGCCTTATCCTCCCAAAGTTTCGAGTGATAGACATGGATAGGCTCAGCATTAGACAGAGTCCAGCTCCATCTCATTAGAGGGAAAGGTGTCATGAAACAAATAGCGTCCATGACGTAGGCAGACATGAAAAACGAGGTTGTCTTCTCGCTCGCCTTCTGCGCTCGATATTCGGTAATTTGACGGGTTAGACTATCTGACAACAGTTTGGCCCAGTCGAATGAACAACCTTCAGCGACTGTATAAATTAGAGGCACCCATGGGAGGAGAAAATGTGTGGTGTCCTCCCTCCCATACAACCTATAGGCCATCATTTCTATATACCTGAATGGTGGCTCTAAAGAGGATATTGAATAAATACCATTAGAATCTGCCCTGAATTTTGCAGGGTGCGAAACCCAATCCTTGATCAGGTCGGGAAAGGTTCTGCCATATTTCTCGCATTCCTTCTCCTTGAAACCTTCCAGAAACTCGGCATTGTATGCGAAGTTTGGTGTGGGTGACAGCTGATACATTGCCTGCAAATGTTTCTGTCTAAAAGTCCCAATCGTCACCTTTTGTTCGCTGATGATAGTCCTGGTCAGGATATCCACATGGTCTAGCACCCATATGATAATATCATAATAGGGAAGGAGTCATGGCCTTGCCACTATTTTGTGCATCTCTGCTTGAATGATGATTTTGTATTTGGTGGCCAAATCATCCTTCTCGTTATCACTGGAATCATCTGAACAATTCACTAATTCGAAATGAAGAATGTTGGAGATGTATGTCCATGTTTTGACAGTATTAATACTTCAGGGTGAAGTATCGGAAATAGCATCTGAGCCCTGACCTAAACTCTTGGAAGTCACCTTGGATGCTTTTTTTGGATCCATGATAGAAAACTCTGTGTTCAGATCTCCTATAGTAAGAATTGTAAACACAGAAAGAAGTTATCCCGATGAAAAAACAACTCTGCGCGCAAAATAGAAATAAAATTGAACAAATAAAAGAAACTCCCTTGCTTTAATATTTCAACTTTATGTGAGTCCTTGTTGACAGAACGGTCAAATCGTTTAATGGAAATATTTAGGCATGAAACGAGATCTTATTTTCCATTAACTCATCAAGATTCAAATAAATGCCATAAATGCTTAAAAGATTTTTGATAATAAAGAAATGCGGAAACATTCAAAAATCTCATCTGTAGGCTGCGTACGTTAAAGGTCCTTTAAGGCATTAATTAATTTAGTTAATTTCATTAACTTTGTACTTTCAACCCTCGAAACCTCTTTTCGGCGTTCCTCGTCTTGGATAATTTCGTTCCTAGTCTTGGAGTCCAAAACACCCAAAATCGCGATGGCGTGATTTAGTTAAAAAATCATGATCTGACTTAAGTTCTTAACTAACCCATGCTTAGTTAATAAAAATTACGACTTCACAACTCGGGGCTACGAAGGTAGAGTTTTTTGGGAGAGTGATTTTCGAGTCGCGAAACCCCGACAGTGCTTAACTAGGGTTTAAAGTGACTTACCCCTGACACTAACCTGGGTGAACTTTTGAAGAGGTTTCGCGACTTCGCATATCGGAGTTTCGAAACCTTGTGACTTATAACTCCCGAAGCACGATAGCACAAGGTAATAAAAGTGATAGACTCACTTAATGGTTAGGCGACAGTGACTTAGGACAATAACGGCTATCGCCACTTCACATGTCGGGGTAAACTTTTGATTGCAAGAATTACATTTCAACCACTTGTAAAAGGCATCTCCAACATAGACTCCAACTAGGGATCCCATCTTCCTGCGAGATGGGAAGAACAGTAGACCATGTGCCTATATTGGGTAAATGGAGTCATTGGTTTCTTTCTGCGAAACTTGTTTTAGGAAGGGGATACAGAGGGAAAAAGAGATTTTGTCTTTACCTCTGAAAAGATTTTCAACATTCAATTGCGTTCTAAACTCAGTTGCATCCCTTTCGATGACTTTCTCCTTCTTGATACTGAATTTAGCTCTTATTTAAGATAATCAGAATAATCCTAGGAAATTCAACAGATCCTGTGGATTTTGGCTTGCATCAAATGAAGTAAATTTCATGCTTTTAATCGGGGGGGTCCTGTCTGAACTTGGGATGCAAATTTGGTTTCGAAAAGGCTGGTTACCAGAGTAGAGTGAAAATTACATATGACAGCCTTACAGATATCTTAGATATTGCTTCACTGCCAGCGAGCCTATTCAGTACCCCGGTGAAGTTATCTGGCCCTTTTCACTGAATTTCCTTTCACCACTTCGAATCGTAATTATGCATTTAAATGTTGAGACGAGGGAAATCATTTGTGAATTTCCTTTCATCATATTCTTGGACTAGATGGGGGAAATCAAATATGAATTTCCTTTCACCATCTGTCTTATATTTTACTTTTTAAAACACGAAGTGGGGGAAATCAGTTTGTATAAGGCATACCAGGGATGATATCTGTGTAATATTCACAGTGGAGGTCTGCCAACTTGCTTTGATTACTCGAGACCAACCTTCTCTTAACCTTCAAAACACCTTAGCCCACAGGGAAAATGAGAAAATTTACTTCCAAGGGCCTTCCTTTGTGCAAGCCTCAATCCTTCGAAGACTGTTAAAAAATCTATAAGAGTCAGGATCAACCTACGCATAACTTTGTTTACTAGGGGACTGAGGAGTTTATGAGGACCGACTTACTTTCCAAGGTTTGTTTTCTAGCTTCCAAAGCTAAAACGTAACCTCTGTTTCCCCTGTAGGAAACTCGGAAAGGTGCTTGGCTTTTTAAGAAGGTAAATCCAAGGACAACAAAAGGGCGATGAATAAAGGTCTGGAATTTCGAAATACAGGGGTCATGGATTAAAACCCGACTCTTGGAACCTTTTGTCTACGACGCTTTCCTCTTTCTACTTATTTTAATTACCTCTTATATTTATCTAGGTGAAACTCTTAGAACCTAGAGTAAGAGCTCGTTCTTTTAATGACATCATACTTATGAGACCGTCACGGCACTTTAGAGACCTTCGTTTTAAATACAGACCTCTCTGGAATTCGTACCTTTGCCTTACCACTTCGTTCTCTTCTAAAATAACAAAAAATCTTTTCTATCACCTATTTTCGGCGAATTTATTCTCCGATATATGATCGTCTATTTATTCCTTTCGCTCATTTAGATTGCAAGCCAGGATCCTTTAAGGGAACAACACGAAGAGTATAAGGGATTTAAAAGAATTGAATGCATTAAAAATTCCGTATCTCTACTTCTAGAATAACACTAACCTATTTTATTTGTGATGAAAGTAGACTTACCAAAGAAAAATTCTGAAATAAAAAAGAAAACACAAACCGGTATATACAGTGGAAATTTTGGAAACCATTTATTGCATATAGTGCTTTAAATAACTCTCGTTGACAGGGGCATTGAGGATTTTACCGTCCAGATTCTCTAATAGAAACATTTTTTTTCCTTTAGGAGCTGTGACTTTGAACGATCTGTACCAGATATGATCAAATTTACCATGTTTTGTTGAGTCTTCCTTCCTAGCATACCATTTCAAAACCAAATCGTTGGGGAGAAATTCTCTATCCTTGGCCTTACGATCGAATAACACTTTCATGTTGTCCTGGTATTTCTGCAGCCTTTCGTCCACTTAGGCCCTGTGTTGTTGGACTTCAATTAGCTAGTTTATTCTTCTTGTGACATGATTTGGTTCTTCTTTCTCATCTTGCCAAAGTTTCATTACGGGAAGTGCTAGATTTATAGGTAATACTATGTCGGTCCTGTATACCATTTGGAAAGGAGAAGTGTCGATAGATTTTTTTGTACCTATCCAATTTGCCCACAAAGCGTATTTCAAATGCACATGCCAAGATTTTTTTGTACCTATCCAATTTGCCCACAAAGCGTATTTCAAATGCACATGCCAAGATTTTTTGTTTTCGCTCAACACTTTCTTAATTATAGTGATTAGACTCTTGTTTGAAGACTCAGCTAGCCCATTTCCTTGGGGGTAATATGTCGTGGAATGACCGAGAACTATATTATACTTTTGGCAAAAGCTGACCATAGCCATGGATTTAAATGCATGGGCATTATCTGTGACTATCTTTCGGGGGAAGCTGAATCTAGACAAAAGGTTCTCTTCTAGGAAATCCATTACCACCGAATCCGTTGCCTTTCTAGTTGGAATAGCCTCCACCCATTTGGTGAAGTAATTTGTAGCATTTAGGATCCATTTATGTTGAGCGCTAGAATGAGGGTTAATTTCTCCTATAAAATCTAGTCCCCATTGTTGAAAAGGGGCTTTCGTGTTGACTGGAACCAACCGTAGCACTGGGAGTTTGTGCTTGCCTGTGAACAATTGGCAAGGGTTACAGGATCTGACTTTGGTGCTAACACCTGAGAATATTTTGGGCCAATAATATCATGCCCTCAGGATCTTATAAGTTGTTTCCCTCCAGGCGTGATGTCCTCTGCACACTCCTTCGTGAAATTCGTTTATGACCTTCTCTATTTCTAATTCAATTAAACAAACCAACAGGAAGCCTAGTGGGTCCTTCCAATACAATTGGTTTTCAGATATACAGTACTTCACCGCATGCAGCTTCAACGTCCTGGCTTTAGATGGGGATAGGTCACTCAAGCATATCAAGGTCATCAGGTAGGACACTATGTCTTTATACCAATCTGATGAGGAAAACTTCTCTTCGATTATGATTGCAGTTATTTGTTCATCGAGCTCGTTCGTGTCCATACACTCTTCACATCCCTGTAGGCCATTTATTCTGAGGGATTTGAAATTTGATTCGGCTAAGAGCTTAGCCAAACCTTGTCCTTTTACTAGTCTCGTCGGTTTTGTCTCCAGATCAAATTCTTGAATTTTAGCAAGCCACCGTCCCCTTTTTCCATCACTGTCGAACTGAACCAAAATGTCTTTTACGGAACTGGTGGGTACGTATGTAATTAGCTTGGAATGTAGCAAACAGGTTCTGAAATCCTTTAATGCCTTCACCATAGCATATAATTTCTTTCCATTATATTGTATCTCATTTCAGCGTCTCTAAGACTTTTGCTGAAAAAGGCTATTGGTTGCTCGAAACCTTCTTCATTTATTTGGAGGAGTACCATGGCAAGTGTGTGTTTGGAGGCGAACGAAAAAATCAGAAAATCTTTTAGATAATCAGGGCTTGCCAGTATGGGTGCCTCACTTATAAACTTCTTGATGTGTGCAAACAATGCTTTGGCTTCTGCTGTCCATTTCACTTCTCTATTCTTCTTTAGCATATATGTGATCAACTTCAGGATTTCAGCAAAGTTTGGGATAAATCTCCTCAAAAAAATTATTTTTCCTAAGAATGATTGAATCTCTTTTACATTCCTAGGGATATTTATGGTGTCTATAGCTTCAACCCTCTTAGGATCAATTTTAATTCCATCTCGAGACATAATATGGCCCAAGAGTTTACCTTCTTGCATAGAAAACTGAGACTTTTGGGGGTTTAAAGACAAACCAAACCTGCGGCATTTCTCAAACATCTGCTTGAGATGTATCAGATGATCTTCATCAGATTTAGAAAAAATGGTTAGATCATCAAGATAGATAACCATGAATTTGTCCCTTTCATCGATGAAAGCGATATCCATAGCACGTTGGAAAGTAGCACCTGCATTCATTAAACCAAAAGGCATCTTGTCATACATAAATGTACCCCAAGGGGTGGTGAAGGATGTTTTTTCTTTATCGTGCTCATTGACATCAATTTGGTTGTACCCGGAAAACTCATCGATCATCGACATCCTATTTTCCCCAACTACTTTTTCTAGAATGTGATCCATTTTGGGTAGAGGGTAATTGTCTTTGAGGGAGGAATTATTTAGATTTCTAAAATCAACACACAGTCTTATCTCCCCACTTTTATTTCTAACCGAGACCAGGTTTGCTACCCAGTCGGAGTATCTCAGTGGTACGATTATTTTTGCGTCCAGGATTTTTTTGACTTCCCTTTCGACCACGAGCAATAAAATAGGATTGATTTGTCTGAGTTTTTGTCTAAAAGGTTTGACACCAGGCTTCAGGGGTATCTTGTGTTCAGTCATAGTGGTGTTGTAGGTCCTTAGCTCTTTGTATGACCAAGCGAAAATGTCTTTATATCGCCTGAGTAAGTCTTTATACTTGCTTTTTACCTCGAGAGGAAGGTACTTTGATATTTTTACTTTCCTAGGCTCCTCTTTGGTCCCTATGTCATAGTCTTCAACCTCTTCTGGTTGGGGTTGCAAAGAGGATTTTAAGGGCATATCATTTTGGTCAAATAGTCTCTCCAGAGGGATTAGTCCCTTTGCAATCTGATTTCTCTTTAATACCAACATGCAATGATTAGCGATCTTTTCTTTGAACCCCTGAGGATCCTTTCCCTCTCGCATGATCCATGTGTGGTCGTTTTGGTTTTCTTGGTCAACGTGAGTTTCGGCGAAGTCGTCCACCATCTCAAGGAACTTCCTAATTTGTTCGTCATCTTCAAACACTTGCCAGTGTTGGATGTTGTTTGGTATGGAAGGTTTGTTCCTCACTTCTATGTGATACCTTAGTTTGAAATATGTAGGGGGGGCAGACGTTGAGGTTGCTTTGGCTAATTAATCATCTTGCAAGTTTTCAGAGCGCAGGATGAAATGAGCATTTACCGATGAGCCGAAATTTTCTATTAAATCCCAGGCACAATTCCTGTAAGATCTTAATCTTGGGTGTTTGGCCTGGTATTGTCGATTTATCTGTTTCACTACCAACTCCGCATCTCGATATACTTCCAAGTTATTTATGTTCAGTTTCCTGGTATCTTCCAACCCTAAGACTAGAGCCTCATACTCACATACGTTATTGGTGTAGTCTATATCCCACTGAAGCCTATAAGAGAAAGGAATCACAAATTCATTTTCAGGTGCTACAAACAATACTCATGCACCTGCTCCTTCATATGACAAGGCACCGTCAAAAAACATTTTCCAAATTCCGGTGCTATACATATTTTCGCCTATCTTTCCTGATTCATTTTCATTTATGTAATTGTCTTCTATACAACTATTTACACCATCATCAAAAGACAAAATACAATTCCCTAGATCTTGATCGGCAACATAAACAGGATAATTATTAGGATTTTGTGGGTCGCTCATTGTGTATGCTAGCCTTGTTTCCCTGTATAGTCGAGTAAATTGTCCACCAAACATAGGAATCGTGGCGTAGGTCATGTCTAGTTGAAGAGACCCCCCAAGTTTGGCTCCCCACGACCTAGATAGTATCAATCCATAATTCGGAGGTATATCGGCGATAACTACATCCATCAGGACGCTTTTCACCGGAACCTATGCAAGAGTGACTACTAAATATTTTATCATACCCATGCACTTAACTCTCCTTGAATTGAAAGAGTAGAGGTCTCCATAAGGCCTGGTGATCTTGAGGCCTAGTCTGTCCATAATAGACTTGGGCATCACATTATGTGAGGTTCCAGAATCTAGCATGCAGTTACGCAACAGTCGATCATGCACATTTAGGGTAATATAGAAGGGAGCGACGGTGTCTCTTTCACCCTCGAAATGTGGACCAAAAGTGATATTAGGCTTATCATCTTCCAAGTTTATCACGTCATAGTGACTTTCTGGATCCAAAAAACCTATCATTTTGGTTATCTACTTTCGATACACAGGATTCTTTGTTAATTCGACCAGAGGGATTGGTATTTTGATCTTATTTATCTCATTTTCAAGGTTGAAACCTCCACTACCTTTGTCCATTTCTCTGGTTGAATCCTCAGACTCCTTCTTTTCTAACATATTTGTTTATGCTGATTTATTTCATGTGAGTTTATTTACCGGTATATGTGTTTCAGCTGTCTTAATTTCTTTTGCTTGGGTCTTAGCCTCTTTTACTTTGGGATTCTGCGAATCTACCCCTTTTATTTTTCTATTAGGTATCTCGGTCTCCTTTGAGGCAGGCTCAAATATTTCACCTCTAGGAAGAATTTTCTTGGGTTGAGGAGTCAACACAGGTTTGTTTTTAGGCCTCGGGTTGTACTTATGTTGGACCTCGACCATTATAGAATTGATCATTTGTTGATAGATAGAAACATCAGTGTTGTTTATGTCATCATCTTTATTTGACGGTTGTTGAGTGTCCAAGGACTTCTCGTAATATTCTTTAGTTAAATAACGCTATGTGAAGTCCTCACCCAAATTTTTCATGTCTTCTTCCGGATCCTCGAAATCTTGCAAGTCGTTTCCTCCTATAAAAAAATTATTTTTTAAAGGAGTTTGAATTTTTTTATCTTCATTTTTAATCTGTCTTTGTTGATTTTGAGGGTTGGGGTTTCTTCTGAATTCCCTCTTAACGAAAGGATCTGCCTTGGATTGATCTAGCTCCATTCTAAAAATCTTATTTGATAACTCTTTAATTATCCTAGCCATGTCATCCATTTTATCATCTGAGGATCTACTAGGCCCTGAGGGTCTCGCTTGTTCCCTAAAACATTTGGTTTCTCAGTTTCCCGTTTCTACTTTTATTTTTAATTTGCCAGAAGTCGCCATGTTAGATTTGATCTCCATGGAATCATCTTGCATTCGGGTCAAGGTAGTCCCTCTCCTTTCTCTCAAAAGAAGTGTGAAATCAGGTTCGAAGGCTCCCGCAAAGGTTACCTTGGCTGCAAGTTGGGATGGTTTAACTTTGATTGGGATTTTATTATATAACTTGTTAAACCTTTGAATGAATTCCATAACAGTTTCTAAATTTTTTTTCTTTAAAGACCCGAACTCGGTCAAATAATATAAATGGTCTTTTCTTTCGCCCCATTGTCTAAGAAAAGAGTCCTCTAGGGAATCATAGGATAATATCGAACTTGCGGGTAGACTTCGAAACCAGGTTCGTACCTGTCCTTCAAAATTCTAAACAAATAACCTCGAATATACGTCTTCGTGTTCGAGACCTAGCATATCTACGAACTAATCGAAGAAATTTATATGTTCGGTCACGGTCAGGTCCCCTTCCCCCGTAAATTTAGGTAAGTTTTTCATGTAGTTTTCAGGAAGGTCGTGAAGAGGGACAGGCAAGACCAAAGGCGCATATCTGGTATCTACTTTAGCGAAACATCTGGGAGGTGGGGGCGGACCTTGGCCCCCCCTCCTCCTCCTAGAGCCCCTATGCCTCCTCCTCCTGTAACCCCTCCACCTCCCCCTCCTGCGGCCGCCGTCGATAGTATTGGATAGGAAAATGGTGTGTTATACAGAGGGTTCTGAAACACTAAAATCAAATATTTAGCTCCTTCGAGAGACGAAAAAAATGAAGAAGGGTGAAAAGGGATGCGAGAACTTGGTTCCTCAGATTTGCAAGAGATGTAATCAGGGGAACCTGTGGAAGTGGAATCCAAGTATATGGTATACTCTTCGAGAATCGGTGAGGTCGGGAAATCTAACTGAAGCGTCGGTGGGATATCAATCATTGATAAATTTACTGACGAATTTTCACCTTTATGTACGCCAGAGGTTGTTGGATAAATTTCATTTTTAACTTCAGGGAGAGATAAAGTTGGGTTGGGGGTTTTAGGGGGGGATTCTCACGAAGTTAGAGGTTCAAAAGAAATCTTGGCCTTGGGTTGTGTGTACCTAAGCTGGTAGGCTGCAGTGGTTAGCTTAAGGGAACCTTTTGTTTTCAGTATTCTTTAGGGATCGGAAACGGGCGTGGTCTGTTTACCATCTGGGTTTTGTATGTTGTTCCTTCGACCGGATTCCAGCTTACTTAAACGTGGAGTCACCAAGTGAATGATAAAAATATCCTTTAGAAGGAGTTCACTCTTTGTTCACTATCAAAGGGTAGAAACTTGCAAAAATGTCGTTCTCCCAGGGAAAAGGTTTCGTAACTTCATCCCCGACAACGGTGCTAGAAAGATGTTGTTCCAGAGTCTATACTTAATGCTAGAAGGTATAGGGTCTAGGCATATGAAAGCGAGTAAAAGATAAAAAAGGGGAAAAATAGCCTTCGGGGAAAAGGAAGCTAAGGTTGATTTCTAAGTTGTCTATGTCTCGCTTCCAAACGTTCATGGATGCTTATATCCCATTTAATTGCAGCCCATGAACGTTCGAGTTCGACCCGGGTGATGGCGGTTTTAAGTATGGTGAAAAAAAGGTTCAAAGTGATGCTGGTTTGATCTGATAGGTCGAGTTCAATGTTAGGCTGTCTTGCAAAGGGCACAGTCATGGAGGAACAGAAAATGAAAAGAAAGTTCGAGGTTTAAAGTGCTACTTCAATTTTTTGACTGTATAAAAGAGAACTTTTGAAATCCAATGTTAAAGGTAGAACACAAACCAAAGGCCTTCTCCCACAACCAAGTTAACTTTTTAAAGAATCATGTATCAAATGTGAGAAAACATTAAGTCATCAACAATGCAAGGCTCCTATCAAGGGAGAATCTCGCCCTGTAAACAGAAGAAGAAAAAGGCAAGAAGTAATCTGACGAAGCATAAAATATAGATATCTAAAAAGGTCACAGGTCTTGTACCTGTTGATAGCCGATACAGAGGAAACCTGCAAGCGATTAGATGACTAAAAAATTGGTCACCACAGTAGAAGTTGCACTAAATTGTAGCTAAGCATTCATCAAAAGTATATGTGAAATGAAATTTAATGTAAGATAACAGAGAAAACAAAACTCATAACTCAGTCTTCATGGAATCAGGAATCTTCGGATTGCTTTGTATCAATTTTCAAAAGAAAGAAAGTATTTACTACCAATAAAGGTCCCTCCCTGGTGCTCACTTCAAAATGAATATTTATACAAACTTATAAACATTCGAATCTCAATCGTTCTAGAAGTTTTCGGTTACAAAATGGGAAATTTAAGCATTTCGCTTCTTTGTCTTTGTCCTGCTTCATGCGGGTAGAGCACCTTCCTTTCTTTACTCTTCGGGTTCTAAAAATAGAACAGGCAGACACTTGTCATTATTTGGCACTGGAAACCTGCCCCTTCGCTTGCTTGGTGCAAGTGACGCACCTCTCCACCAACTGGGCTATCAACTTGGAAGGCTCTTCTTGGTTGTTTGCCTCAAAAGTGTAACAATCCTTCGCTAATTGTGGCATCCTTCCCCCTACTTGTCAGTCTTCAGTGATGATAGAACATAACTGTACACTAGGTTTTATTAACCATTTATCCACTTGGACTATATCAGTCTGGCTTATCTGTGATATTTCAGCCTGCTCTTTTTCCTCGTTCTCCTTGATATTGAACAAGTTCTTGGCTATATCGATATGCCCAAGTGTCCCAGGGATGCTTTCCCTGTTGAGATCCGACAAACTTTCATTTATCAAGCCAAAATTTTCTTCACAATAATTTCTCATTTCTTTAGCTCGTTCTTT
>SNQJ01S0002533.1:128671-141809 GCA_010110895.2 Picea sitchensis | reverse complement strand
TACCCTTCTTGTTAAGGGGGAGTGTTGAAATAATGTAACTGCAAAGTGTATTCTTATTATTATCTGATATATTATTCATTGGATCAATCCCCATTGTGGATTGATCATGTCGGCTATTGTAATAGGACCAAATCCCCTTTTGTAGATTGGTCAAATGATAATTATAATAGGAAGAATAAGAAGTCAGCCCCAACAGATATTAAAGAGGGCCCAGAATATATTAAAGGTGGTTATAACCACCCAGTTTGAGAAGTCGGCCCTGCCAGTGAAGAGACACTTCACACATGCTAGTCTTGTATAAATAAAGAGGCTAGCACCTCACTTAGATATACAACTCACTTGCTCATTTGAGAGACAATTTTCAGAATTACAGTTGGAGAAGAAAGAGAGAGAGTGGCACATCTTTTGGAGAGGATATTTTGTATTAGCTTGAGTTATCTCTTGGCATTGTATTGGCTATCTATAATAAGGAAGTTTTGCTAGTTTTTCTTCCCCTACGGGATTTCCCAGGATAAATGTTGTGTCTCTTGTGATTGTGTATTTCTCTGTGATCTTGTCTTTATGTTTTTGTTATCTATTGAAATGAAAAGAACTATAATAATGGCATAAACATTAACACAAACTACACGTTCTTTCCCTTAGTTTATGAATACCATTTCTTCCCTTTTATTTCTTGGTGAAAATTTCATGGTTTTTTTCTATTTGATTTCCTTTTATTTATGTTTGTCAATAGTTCCCATGTGATTGGACTAACATACCAACAATAAACTGTTATATAGCTTGCATCCTTTCTATAGAAAGGGACTTTTATCTCACCCATGTGGCTAAAAGGCCCAAAGAAGATGTATCAGATAGGATGAGGTACATGAAATCCTCCATGTGTGCCATGATGAGCCTTTCCAAGGCCATTATGCTACAAAAAGGACAACCTATAAGATCTTGCAAGAAAGATAATATTGTCCTACTTTTCATAAGGATGTTGAGCAATATGTCTTCCATTTCTATGAGTGCCAAAGGATGGGAAAGCCTACAAAGAGGGATTATATGCCATTACAACCCTAGGTATCATTTGAAGCCTTTGACAAATGGGGCATTGAATTTGTAGGGCCCATTGAACCTCCTTTAAATCAAAAGTATCACATCCTAGTGTGCATTAATGTTTTTCAAGGTGGGTAGAGGTAAAGGCCATTAAGAGTGCAAGTGAAGAAAAATTAGCACAATTCCTAAATGAAAACATGTTTTCTAGATTTGGAGTCCCTAGAGAGATAGTGACATATTGAGGCCTCCATTTCACCTCCAATCTCATTGAAAATATCATGTATTTGAACAAGATATAGAATATAAAATTTGTTACCTATCACCCTCAAGCAAATGGAAAAGTAGAAGTGATCAACAAGGAGTTGGAAAAAGATTCTCACCAAGATAGTTAGCTTTCATTGGAAATATTACGAAAACAAACTGGTTGAAATGTATGTACATACAATACAAATTAGAATACCACCACAAGGTTCACACCATATGAGTTGGTATATGCCATTAATGCAATGTTTCCCATTGAATTTGAGATAGCAACACTTAGACTAGCCTCCATGTTAAATAAGTCCCTATAATCAGCCCAACAAGAAATGTTACAACAAATCAATGCCTTAGATGAATACATGAAACAAGCCTTGTTTCACACTAAGGTACACAACAACAAAGGAAAATATGCCATGATAAGGTCATTAGATCTAGGGTTTTCAAATAAGGATATTGTACCATTCTCTATGATTCTATATTCAAAGATTTAAATGGAAAGCTAAAGACGGGATGGTTGGGGCCATCTCAGATAAACACATGCTATGGTAATGGATCAGTCAATACCATAACCATAAATAATTAAATGATACCTCTCTTGGACAATGGTTACATGCTCATGATATATAGGAAACCATCGAAAAAATAGGAATTTACAACCCTACTTGAAAATAAATAAAAAATGGATGCAATCGGTAGAAGAAATGTCCCCATCCCATTTTAATTTCCAGGGCCTACTCAAAAAAGAAAAAAAAGAGAAAAAGAGAGGAATACAATTCCTTGTTGAAAACCTCCCTAAGGCATCAAGGACAAAGCTTTGATTAAAAACCTAGTCGGAGGCAACCTTCGCTTTGAAATAAACCTTTTCCCCCATCTTGAAAACCTCTATAGGCATCATGGGGTAGAGAACTGGTGCAAACCAATAATGGCACTAGTGTCTTGAANAAAAAAGAGAAAAAAAAAAACTAACTATTTTTTCCAATGTCTACAGTTGTAAAAAATAAGAGCAACAACTAGCCACTTGCAAGAGGAGGAAAACCTAAAAAAACTTTGTTCATCAAACGTTTACAAGATTCTACATTATACAACCTATATACAATTTCCAAGGTCGCATTATACAAGCTACATGCTACAAAAGTTATAAATGCTACAACAAGTACCCATCCTATGGACACCTTCATCAACAACACAACAAGAGCATTAGTATACAGGTACATGCATTTACTCTTAAATTAAAAGAAAAAACATTTATAGGACAACATCAACTATAGGGTAAGGACTCAACCTTATACATCATCAACATCACCACCAACATCATTTACATCACCACCAACATCATCATATATTAACATCATTAACACCATTATCAACAACATAAAATCTAGTATCACCAACAGTTTTCAAACTACAAAAAAAAAAGATAAGGGGCTCACAACACAACAACATTACTATGCATTGTTCATATGCCAACTTGTTAACATCCCATGACAACTATTAGGCTAATCATATCACGACTTAATAAACATATCTCAACATATTTTAGCATATTAGCATATATGTCATCTCAACATGCACAGGTAACAACTCCATACTCAACATATGTCACAATTTTTAACAAAGCAAGCAAAATCCCACCATTCTAGTCTCAACATTCCTCAACAATCACATATCAACATACAACAATTCCATCCTACAAGAATTTCAACCTGCAAGAAATTCATCTTGCAACAAGTTCAACCTACAACAAGTTCAACTTACAACAAGTTCATCTTGCAAAAACGTTTATATCTAAAGGCTTACCTCAATCTCAGATATTAGACCTCCATCAAAAACTCAATTTCTTGGAAGTCCAAAGCCTTTGGTGATTAAATTTCAAAAACACACCATAGATCATCACTCAACAAACAAATTCATCAACATCCAACATTTATCACCTCCTCATATCCACCATCCATTATTTGTATTCATCGTCCTTTTCTCTCATACATCTACTTCAAACCATTCCATTCATAAAACCATTATCTTCCACTTCAAATGTCTCCATTCGACTGAGAAAAACAAACCGACATAATCATCCACCCCCATATCTCACCATGCCCATCCATCCCCACCACTAAAAGGATTCAAACCATTATTCTTTCCACTAAAACAACCACCAACAATAAGCTACATGAAGACAGTCATTTACAGTACTTTATAAAGCTATAGGAATTCTTTGCACACAGTGCTATAGGAAGCTATAAGAACTCTTTGCACATAGTGCTATAGGAAGCTACAGGAAATATTTCAATCTACAAGAAACTCACATACAACACTTTGTTTGCAAAATTTTCAATATGACTAATGCTTGAGCATCGAGGAAAGCATGCATCAAACAATTTTCAACATCCTACATCACAAAACCCCAACCATATCTCCATCGAATGGTTATGCCAAGTGTAGGAGGATACTCTATATTCAAATCTCATGAGTTATAGGATGCTATAGGAATATTTGTTTCAACTCTGAGACAATACATATTCACTACAACACACTATGTATCAACTCTCCAACATCAAAACAATTTTGAAGGATCGTTCCAACAACCACACTGTTTGTACACAATGATTACACACATGCATGTCATCACAATGGAACCAAATGAAAAACAAAGGTATGCCACCAAATTCATCTTTATTTATTTCATTAATAGTCAAAGTAAATCCCAATATATTAATCATAATAATTCTAAAACTCCACATAGACCATCGAGGTGGGGGTTGAATCTCCACTTTGGGGGGTATTTGAAGTTGTGGAAATATAATCAATGTTTTGGTGAGGTAATCAATATTTTTCAAGGGTTAGTACCAAACACCACATCAAAATAGGATGGTGATCATGTTTTGAAAAGAGCCATCCTTTTGAATTATCTAAAAGAAGGTGCTCAAAATGACCAAAACAAATAATCTTGAGGAAACAAAAAAGTGCATGCATGTTGAAGCAAAACGTGAAGATGTCCTCCATTGCAAGCTTACATAGCTATAGATTCAAGTTTTTATTGTAATTTTACACAGCTTCAAAGTCCACAACAGTTACAGAGTCAAGTTTACAAGGAAATCTTACATAGCTCTAGAGTCCAAAGTTATGAGGTCAGGGTTACACAAGGATTACTCAACTACATAATTGTTTGAATAAAAAGTTCAGTCCTGAAGATTAAAATCAACTCTTTGTCTCCATTAGCATTATAAATTTGAATCGTGCCTCAGTATTGAGACCTCAAGAAACCTACACTTAGAATTTTTTGATCGATTGAAATCCAGGAACCCTTCTCACATAAGTTTTACCATTCTCAAAGTTTTTTAGAGGGTGATAACTATTTCCAAAGTTTAATATTTTTAAGAAAAATTTTCACCATTTCAAAATTTATAGGTTCTACTCTCATAGGTCTTGTCCACTTTTTAACACTAACCTATGTTCACAAGTTAGCTAACCTCATTTTTTCGTTCTCAGAAGTCTGTCTCAAAAGTAAGGTGTGATACCTAATAGTTTTTTCCATTGCCAATTTTTTAATATTGTCTTTGTTTGGAAGTTTGAAAACTTGATTGACAAGTGTTGAAACTCGTCTCTAAAAGGAAACTTGAAAAATCAAGGTTTTTTTTTCTTTTACCATCTCTAGAGGAAGCCCACTTTAGAATCACTATTCTTAAGGATTTGAAATTTGAAGTCGTTTTCATGTTCACAAGAATAATGTCTCATATTTTTTATTTTTCATTGTTATTACTTAGTAGTTGACTAATTAAAACCCTCCAACTTTGCATTTCCAATATCAAGGGGGCCTATCTCAGAAACCAAGTATTGAGCCATTGTCAACATTTTCTGGCCATTACCATTTTTCCTATAATTTGAAGTATTGAAGTTGAGGGTTGTGTTGAAACTATTACCACTATCATAATTATCATCCTGGTTGCCATTTTCTCAGAAACTCGAAGTGTTGAAGTGTAAGGTTTTGTGTTGAAGATTGTTTCCACTGTCAAACTATGATTTAACCAAGATCCCTAGTAGAGTCAACAACACAGTCATCCCATACATAAAACTGCAAGATGGGGGGTGTGTTCAGTGGGAGGGAACCCAATTAGACTTCAAAGGTATATAATAACATTGAAGTAGTGGAAATTTTCTAGTAATACAATTGGCTAGAGTACTTCAACAATCTATAGGAGTATGATGACAAGGTGGCCATGGAATTTGCATTGAATTTCCATAACATTATAAACCAAGAGTATATCACCTCGGTGAGGGGTTTGGATATTCAATTTGATGAACATGTGATTAGTGTAGTTTTAGGGCTACCAATGGGTTTGTCATGGGATAAAGAAGATAGAAAACCAACTTCAAATGTTAAAAATATATTCTTCCTAAGTTATGAGGAACCTGAAGAAGACATAAATGGAGTGGAAAGGGAAAGCTTGTGTGAACCCTAGGATGAGGTGGCATGTCACCTCTTGAAGTACATTACATGTGAGGGTAGCTTGAGCATGATGCATTCCTATCACTTTAGATTTCTTCATTAATTAAGGAATCTATTTCACTAGAGGCCTAAGGAGAAACTCAACATTCCATACTTATTATTGCATTCCCTAAGGGAAATGAATACAAAGGTGAATAAAGGAAAGGAAGAGGATTTTTGATCCAGGTGGATCTTGGTGGCCATCCACTTTTCCACTAAATCAACATTTCAAGCATATGGTTTTAATAAACCATGATATTCACCCTTTTGATGGGAAATGGAATGGAATGCCATCTTCATTTGTTAATTACATACATCATGTAATGATTTCCTAGTGGTATTATGTATATAATTACAACATAATGTTAATGCACCCGATCCCATTGGAAATTTGTAGTTAAGCAAGATTAGGCTAGAGTAGTACTGGGATGGGTGATCACCAGAGAAGTCTTAGTATTTTAAATGCCTATGGAATTTTATAAACTTAGACTAATTTATCCCACATGCATCATGAGAATTGTTCTCCTCTCACTCTCTCATATATAATTGAGGTGAAGGAGGCCCTTTAAGCATGTAATGGATTGTGATGTAAATCTTGTTGCGAATGAAGTGTAGTCGACATCTCTTTCTTTTAAGATATAAGCTACCCCATTCTACCAATTTGTGTTCTACAATGTTTTTCTATCTTATTCATTAATAGAAGTTGGGTTTCGTTGTATTTTCGTTTTCTTTGCTATATTTTTTTTTGTCTCGTTTCGTTCTCAGCATAATCTAGATCAACCAACATCTCCTTGTTTTCAAAGATACGCTACCCCATTCTGCCAGTTTGTGTTCTACAATTTTTTTCTATCTTATTCATTAATAGAAGTTGGGTTTCACTGTTTTTTTTGTTCTTTGCTATATTTTTGTTTTTGTCTCATTTTTTTCTTAGCATAATCCTGATCAATGGTATTAGAGCAGTATGCTCCTTTTCATTTCTTAGAGCATGTCCCCGACGAGGTCGGTGTATAGATATTTGGATCTCGAGCTAGTTTCACTTGAGGAAAACCTCTCTCGCTAGCTAAGTGACCTCCCATGGCAGAAGAAAAGAGAGATGACAGAGTAGGATATCCTTTCAAGATGTTGCTCAAGGAAGCCCTCGTGCGGCAGAGGAACGAGATGATGGAAAAATTTGTTCATATCCTTCGAGGAATATCGATGGCGGCGACCGAGGCATCTTCAAAAATCTACCATTTTGGAGGTGCAGCACCCTTCAAGGTACAATTCAATTTTGATATCCCATTATTTAATGGCCAGATAGATGAAGATGCTCTAGAAAAATGGTTGAATATGCTAGAAGGTTATTACTCCATCCAAAACTTGATTCGGATTTTATGAGCAGAATGAAATGAATACAGATTATTAGAATATGCTTAACATAGAATAATAGAGATGCAGTAAATTTGGTTTTCTATTCAATAAGGAAATAAGCTGAAACTATAAAATGCAGTGGAAAACAAGCTTGTTGGAATGGTGGTGGCTTATCTCTGAGAAGAGATGTGACAGTTGTGCTCATTCACAAGAAGATGATTACAATGAGGCTTTGAAGGCATTTTTTATAATAAATCGGAATGTCACAAACCCTAGACATCCAAAAAACCTAACGCTAGGAGATGAAGCGCCAAAAGTCATGTGGGCCTCGTTTGGGTAAGTTAGTACATCAACTTCTCGGGGTCGTAACTTTTGCATACGATCTTCGTTTGGGGCGCATGATAGCTCATTAGAAAGGTATCGTCGAGGAGATTCATTTTGGGGGATCAATTAGAGCCTTTGGCTATCATTGAGAATATCAATCGAAAAAAACCTTCATTTAGGCCCTCAAAATGGCCACAGAAGTTAAAAACTGCTAAAAATAGTAAATTATCAAAATTGCCATAAAACTGTTTTGAGCCAGTTGGAAAAGGTGGGTGGACACCAATATCCACTTGGATAAATAATCCATACTTAGGAATAAATGGTCTCCATTGCGTTGAGTTCCACTATCAAATGAGGAAATTTCTATTGAATTTGGCCCTGGGTGAGCCACTTGCCTTGGTGTAGGAGCTTTCCTACTTTGACGACCCGATAAAGTTGGATCCTTTGTTGTCGAGTGCCCTTGATTTGTGTGTCCACAATATGATCATTGGATTCTTGTTGCTTGCAGTCAGGTTTGAGCTCTGTTGGTGTCAACTTCTCTGCTATCTCTGAGGTGTCCAATAACGGTGGGAAATATGGCCTAAGGAGAGCCATGTTGAAGACTAGGTGCAGGCCAAGGAAAGGGGGAATGTTTAGCTCAAAAGAATTGTCACCCATAGCCTTGGTAATGGTGTACGACCCATAACAGAGTGGGAAAATCTTCCAATGGGGCCCTGAAAGGCGTTCTCTTTGCAAGTGCAACAAAACTTTGTCACCCACCTAAAACTTATGTGGCACCTGATGTTGATCATGGTGTTGCTTGTACTTGGAATTAGACTTCTGTAGAATATCCTAAACCTGTTGGAAGATGTGTTGGATCCGCTCAATGAACCAGGTGTCTTTGTCAGGTTCTGGTGGAGTAGGGGACGAGTTGGTCGAGGTGGTCGCCAGGGGTAGTGCAACATCCATGGGACCCAAGGTTGGAATCCCAACCCCACCTAAAAGGGGTTGTGGCTAGATGAGCTATGTAGGGATCGGTTGTAGCTATGTTGGTCATAGGGAAGACTCTTGTCCCATGGGTGGGGGTGTTTTGAATTGTAAATGTGTGGGATATGTACGATCATTTGATTGGCGACCTCAATTTTGCCATATGTCTGGGGGTGGAAGGAAGTGGATTTGGTGAGCTTGGTATCCAACAGTGACCAGAGGCTTGACCAGAATGTGTTGAGGAACCGAATGTCATGATTTGAGATAATGGTTTGTGGGATCCTAAAATATACCCATACTCGTTAAAAGAAGAGCTTGGCAGTGGCTTCTATTGTGATGTTCTTCTTGCAGGTGGCTAGAATCACCATCTTGGAAAAGCGATCAACAACCACAAAAACACAGTCATTTTCCCTCTTGGTGGATGGGAGGCCCAACATGTATTCCATTGATATGGATTCCCACGTCATGTTAGGAGTAGGAAAAGGGGTGTACATGCCATGTTTCTTTGTGGTCGGTTTGGAAATAGCGCAGGCAGTGCAGGACTTGATATACTTTTCGAAATCCTATCGAAGTTTCAGCTAGTATAAAAGTTTATGCAGCACTGCCACTTTCTTTTCAATGCCAAAGTGTCATGCCACCCAACTATAGTGAGATTCCCAAATCAGATTCATGCACTTGCTTGACAGAACACAGAGATGGCCCAGACGGCACAACATCTCATCCTGAAGATGGGAATTAGAAACTACTGAGTTGGCAACCAACATTTGGTAGGTGGTGGAGAAGTTAGGGTCTGTCTTGTAGAGGTGGGGCCATCTAGAGGTCTCGTGACCGTAAGAGTCTAGCATCGTGGTGACTGTAGGTTAGCTAAGGAAATCAAAAACTCGGTTGGTACTTCCTATTTTATACTTGATGTTGAGGTGGAATTGTTGTAAGTATGTGGACCACTTCTGATGGAAATCATTCTGCAATTTGTCTTGGGTCTGCATGAACTATAGTGGCATCTGATCAGTGTGGATGATTGTCTCCTTCCCAAGAATGTAATGTCTCCACTGGAGGCAGGCTTGCACAATGGAGTACATTTATTTTTCGTAATTAGGTTACTTACGAACAACATATGATAGTGTCTCACTATGATATTCCACAGGGTGGTCGTGTTGAGTGATAATGGCACCCACAACATAGTCTGAAGCATCTGTCTCGATCTCAAAGGTATGTTGCAGGTCCGGTAATGAAAGTACTGGGCATGAGCATAAAAGATTCTTCAAGTCCTCGAAGGCTTGTTGTTGGGATGGGCCCCACACAAATTTTTCCTTACCGCCACCCCTGGTTACTTGGCTGAGGGCCCATGCAATATGAGAGAATCCCAACATGAACCTATGATAGAAATTGGCGAGGCCCAAGAAGATCTAAAGTTCAGTGAGTGTGGTTGGGGATGGCCAATCACGGATGACTTGGATCTTGGATGGATCCACATGCACACCATGTTGATCAACAATGTAGCCTAATTAATGGACCATTTCCATGCCGAAGGAGCATTTTTCCAAGTTTGCATATAGTTTTTTGTGCTGCCGCAGGGAGTGCAAAACCTGTTGAATATGCTGCAAATGTTCTGCCCAAGTATTGTTGTAGGTGAGGATTTCATCTAGATAAACCACTAAAAAATTATTCATGAAAGTTCGTAGGATATCGTCCATCATCCTCATAAAAGTTGATGGAGAATTTGTCAAACCAAAGGGCATGACCAGCCACTCAAAAAGACCTTATTTTGACTTGAAGGCAGTCTTCCATACATCTGTCTATTCTATTGGGACCTCGTGATAGCCAGAGTTTAGATCAATCTTACTAAAGTATTTGTCCCTCGTGTGTTGATCAAGGAGGTCGTTGATTTAGGGAATCGGGTACCGATTCCATACTATGATTTTATTCAGGGCCCGGTAATCAATACAGAGTCGCCAGGTCTCGTCTTTCTTCTTCACCACCGCAATTGGGATCCCACAAGGTGATGAGATGGGACGGATGTGCCCCTTGTGGAGTGGTTCTTGGATCTACCTCTTGATCTCTTCATTTTCTAATAGAGAGCGGCAGTAGACTGGCCCATTGGGTAGCGGTGTGCCTAGGGTCAGATCGATGGGATGCTTGACCTGGCAGTGCAGAGGTACCCCGGTAGGAGAAGAGAAGATATATGAGTATTCTTCCATGACCTTATCCACCTGCTTTAGTTGTGTGGAGATATTGGTCGCGGAGGCCCTAGATGTGGTTGCGATCTTTCGCTCATTCTGAGAGAGAATCACGAAGAAGAAAAATTTCTCAGTCTGAGAGATGACCTTCCTTCATTGCTTGGTAGAGATCAAGGAAATAACACTAAGAGGGACTGCCTCGAGTATCCTGTACAATTTCCTATTAAAAGTAATAATAACACTACTATGCCTAGACTCATATACAGCATGACATTTCCATAAATAAGGTTGGCCCAAAAGAACATTACAAACTTTGAGAGGAGAAACATCACACAATACCTCATCTTTGAAGGGCTTGGTGTCGTACGACAATCGACACTCTTGGTTGACGCGGAGATTGCCTCCTTGGCAAAGCCATCCAATGGTGTAGGGTTGTGGGTGCGACATTGTCGGCAAGGCTAACCACTTGACGACCTCTGTTGAGATGAGCTTCTTCTGTATACCACTATCAACGATGAAGTGTAGTAGGGTTCCTTTCACCCACATCTATGAATGGAAGAGGTGCTCACCTTCTTCTAGCTCGTCTGGTTCACTAGGTTGGAGCTTGGTGGTAGAAACTGTGGCACTGGGTTCCGCGTCAATGATCCATCTTCCCCTTTCTAGTTCTAACTCATAGTCAAAACCTGCATCTGATTCAAAGGCTTTCACTTTGGCCACCAAGGACTACTTTGAGCGGTAATCAACAGTGTTATGCCAAGGGCTCTTATGGAAATCGCACCACTTCACGGTATCTTACTTTGTCTTTTTGGTGTCCTTCTTTTCTTGCGTCTTGGACTGGTTGTCTTGATATTGTCCATATTTTCTTTTTCCTTTGCTATGTGGGTTGGGGCCGCCCTTTCCTGGATTTTTCTATGAGGGATTTCCAAGCCCAAATTGTCGTGTCTTTTGTTTGAGCTTCTGCTCAATTTTAATAGCATATCGGTAGGTCACGCCCAAGGACGAGATGTCCAAAAATTCCATTTCGGTCTGTATGTATCTATGCAGAGAACTGTGATACTTGAGAACCAGATGTCGCTCTGAATATTTGATACCCATCTTGGTGCGCAAGTTATGGAAGATATTTGTGAACTCTGGTACTGCTTGGTCTCTTTCGTGCTGCAGTGTGGTCCATTTGGTATACAAGTCGTCATAACTTCCGACATATTAGTATTGTTCCTTAATAGAAACCCTAAATGATTCTCAGGTGGTCGTGACTGTAATAATGAGGGTTCCTCCATTTCCTTTTGCTCACAGAAAGTTAACCACCAATCTTTGACATGAGGAATGGCTTTTAGGAGCGCAAAAGTAATATTTTCTCTATTCGAAAAGTTATGGATAGAAAAATACCCTTCTAGTATATTCAACCACTTGTCTACAACATATGTATCTATCTGACCTTCAAATATAGTAATATAGAATTTTATTTGTACCTTGAAGGGGGCGGCGCCTCCACTCGAGGAAGATGTCTCGCTTGTTGGTAGTCGCCGAAGGATTTGCGGGAAAATATCGATCATTTCGTTCCTCTGTTGCTTGAGATCTTCCTCAAGAATTTTTTTGAAAGGATCTCCTATCCCATCTTCTTTCTTTTCTCCTGCCATGAGAGGTTGCTTGGGTGTGCGAGAGATTTTTTCCTCAAGAGAAACAATCTCTAGACCCAATTCTTTGTACCTTGACCTCGTTGGGGACATGCATTAAGATGACAAGGAGAAGACCTCTCTGGATTTTATGAGAAGAATGAAATGAATAAAAATTATTAAAACATGACTAACACAAAATAACAAAGATACGGTAAAACTAGTTTTCTATTCAATAAGGAAATAAGTTGAAACTATAAAATGCAGTAGAAAACAAGCTTACTGGAATGGTGGCGGCTTATCTCTGAGAAGAGATGTGACATCTTCACTCATTCGCAAGAAGATGATTACAATGAGGCTCTGAAGGCAGTTTTTACAATAAACCGGAATTTCACAAACCCTAGACATCCAAAATACCTAACGCTAGGAGATGAAGCGCTAAAAGTCATGTGGGCCTCTTTTGGGTAAGTTAGTACATCAACTTCCTGGGGTCGTAAATTTTGCATATGATCTATGTTTGGGGTGCACGATATCTCGTTGGAAAGGTATCATCGAGGAGATTCATTTTGGTGGCCCAATCAAAGCCTGTGTCTATCATTGAGAGGCTCGATCCTAAAAAACCTTCATTTAGGCCCTCTAAATGGCCACGAAAGTTTAAAACTGCTAAAAATAGTAAATTACCAAAATTGCCAGAAAATTGTTTTGAGTCAGTTGGAAAAGGTGGGTGGCCACCAACATCCACCTGGATCAAAATTTATATGATAGTGAAAATATCATGTGCGCACTCCTTAAATCCCTTCCCCATGCCAGAGCTTGGTGGGAAGGTTACTAGGAGAGGTACATCACGGAAGAATCTACACCATTCAAGAGAGAACCCACTTGAGTTGCCTTTGTAGAAGCCCTAAAGGAGGATTTCTACCCTATCG
>SNQJ01S0002533.1:84574-128661 GCA_010110895.2 Picea sitchensis | reverse complement strand
CCGATGTTTTCACGTGGTAAAACCCCTACGGGGAAACATCCACGACCCCAGCCAACGCGGCCACTTGGAGCAGTTTATTAATGCAAAGAAAAAGATTACAAAGAGATTTTACAAGAGAGTTTCTCACAATCGATCATCGGAAAATGACCCTCCATGCTCTTTAAATAGATATCATGGACCAATCAGGTGTTAAGCCACAGATCAATGGCCGTTAAGATCAAGGAGAGTATGAACCGTTAGATCACTCTATGTCGGGAACATATCGTGACCGTCGGATTTCATAACTACAAATGCATACTAATGCATACTAAAGAAACACACTTTTTCCTAACGACATATTATACCAAGTAGATCGTAACTAACTCCTAAGTGTCTAAATATCCTAACAGATTCTACGTCAGAAAATAGATCATAGGGTGTTGGAGTACAATAACATCTTTTATACCTTATGCTCAAAGTTGGTTATCAAAGACTCTGAGCGACACCCGGTTTTGAAATATCATAGTGGTATGCATAGGTACATCCAAACATAGATGGATTTCTTGGACATCTCCTCATTGGGAGCTTCTTATCAATATGTAGTCAAAATTGAGTATAAATTCAAGCAGTAGAGTAAGCAGGAGTTCAGGTTTGAAAATACGACACAAAAAAATCATGGCAAAGGAAACCCCAACTCACATAACGAAGGACAAAGAAAGGAATGTCAACCTCAAGAGAGCCAGTCCAAGACATAGGAAAATAAGGGTAATATGAATTCTAAGAAAGGCACCGAAAAGTGGTGTGAGTTCCACAACAACCCTTGGCACAACACCGATGAATGTCGCTCAAAACATTAATTGGTATCCGATCTCAAAGAAAAAATCGGAACCTAACTTGAAATTTGATTAAAATCACAATAAAGGGAACATATCATCGATGGAGAACCCACTCCTACCATCTCAACCACAATAATACAACCAGAAGAACCAGAGGAGCTTAAGGAGGGGGAGCACCTCTTCCACTCACAAATGTGGGTAAAGGGGACCCCACTTCATTTCATTGTTGATATTGGGAGTTAGAAGAGCCTGATCTTAGCCAAGGTTGTCAAGATATTGAATTTTCCAACGATGCCACACCCCCAACCATACACCATCGGATGGTTGATTCAGAGAAGACACATCTTTGTCAGCCAACATTGTCACTTGTCCTATGGAATCAAGCCCTTCAAGGATGAGGTAGTGTGTGATGTTTCCCCACTTGAAGTCTATGATATTATTTTAGGAAAACCATATATGTGGAAACGTCATGCTATTTTTGAGTCTCGGCCCCGCAGTGTCATTGTTACTCTAGGAGGTCAGCTCTATAGAGTACTAGAGGTAGCTCCAACTACTTCCACTTCATTGATCTCGAAAAAACAATGTCGCAAAGTAATCTCTCAAACCACAAATTTTTCCCTCTTCAAGATCCAGTCAAAAGGTGAATAGAAGGTCACTGCAACCACTACAACCTCATCCCAAGACATTTTTATCCAGAAAAAGTAGGTCAACAATATTGTAGAGGGGCACAAAGAGAATGATAGTCTTCCATATGTTCAGCATAGCTCTATTGGCCATGGCCCTTTTCAGCTGTGCTTGGGGTTCCAACCATTATCCCCCAGTATTGATATAGACCTTCTTGTTGCATCTTCATCGATAGAGTCCTCCCACACTTAGAAAAAGGAATATCATGCAGCTAGATCTATTGAATGGATCCAACACCTCCAACAAATTCATGACATCCTTCCACAGGCAAAGTACAAGCATGACATCTACTTCAACAAGGAAAGTGACTCACCAAGGTTCAGATTCAACATAAGTTTCTCCATCTCCCGAGGGAACTTGATGCAATGAGGACCATTTCTTCCTAAGGGGGGAGGAATGATCCAGGTGGATCTCGGTGGTCATCCACCTTTTCCACTGAATCAACATTTCAAGCATATGGTTTTGATAAACCATGATATTCACCCTTTTGATGGGTAATTCCATATTCATTTGTTAATTACAGACATCATGTAATGATTTCCTAGTGGTCTTATGTACATGCTTACAGTATAGCGTTAATGAACTAGATCCCATTAGAACTCTACATTTAAGTGCGCTCGGTCTAGAGTAGTACTGGGATGGGTGACCACCCGAGAAGTCTAAGTACTTTACATGCCTATGGAATTTTATAAACTTATACTAATTTATCCCACATGCATCATGGGAATTGTTCTCCTCCTACAATGGAGTGTGATGTAAATATCATTGTGAATGAAGCATAGCCAACATCTCTTTCTTTTCAGAGATAAGCTACCCCATTCTCTCAATTTGTGTTCTACAATGTTTTTCTATATTATTCATTAATAGAAGTTGGGTTCACTGTATTTTTGTGTTCTCTGCTATATTTTTGTTTTTGTCTTGTTTCATTCTCATCATTATCCAGATCACTTTGGCCCACCATGGGATGATAAAATAGATGATTTGTGATTCCTTGTAAAGGCATCCAGTAAGAGTTTCCTAATAATATTTTGTCATTACGAGTAGGGAGTATTTCAAATCCACACAACTTGTAGTGAAAAATATCTTCCCTAAAAGGGATCCCATGAGGAAAAAGAAGGTTGGTAAGGTGTAAACCTCCAGGAGAAGGAAGGCACAGAAAAGGGTGCAAGTGGAAGAAGAAGACCAAGAAGTAGCATAAACACTATTCAAGATGAGTACCCCTAAAAATAGTCCCTTGAATATTAGAGATAAGAGTCATTTTATAGCTGCCAGACTTCTATAAAGAGGGCTAGGACTAGATCTTAGACAACTAAAATGTTGGTGATCACTCCCCTCTCCACTATAGTTGTACAATTGGAAGAAGAACCGAGCCTCACCAAGAAACTAAAATATATGCATGAGGAGAACAAACCAGAATCCTCAAAGAGGGATAAAAAAATAGCACATAACATCATGCATGAATTGGAAGAAGCTAGGGATGAATCCCTTAAGTGGAAAAACTTAGCAGAGGCTAAAGACAAACTGGAAGATGCGGTGAGAAAGGTGACTTGTTTCACCTTGAGCAGCAACTTTTCATCCTACAAGAGAAAATTTAGATTATGAAAATGCAGCACATGAATAGTAGAAAGTAGTTGGAAGCTGAAAATAAATATTTAAAGGATGAGCTGGAAAAAACCGAGGAAATTTTGAAAAAGAGTGAGAAGGTTGAAATCATGGAGGAATCCATAGATAAAATGGTAGAACTCTTAGGGAAAAATATTATTTACAAACCTCTAGATAATGTTTATACCCTCTTTCTGAAGGCATAGTGGAAAAAAAGTTAGATCAGTAGATTATCCAAACAACTCCCTTACAAAGTGGATACTCTCAAAGAATTTAAAGAGACCTACCAAGAGGGAAATAAGGAAGAGATGACTTAATTAATTGAATTTGGTTTGCACTCACCCATCCCTACAAATGGTCACCAAACCCATATGTAGGGGAGGTCTATCTTAGATCTTTGTGCTCATGGATGCGCCATGAAGAGATAAGAGATACTGAGCTCCAGAATTATAGAGAAGAGAAAATGGGTATCCATTTATGGATTAGAGATAAGGCCATTAGACCAAAGTATATCATTAACAACCAAATAGCTCTAAATTCCAACATAGAGATAATTCCCATCCTAGTGAAGAAACAAAGAGGGAAAAATTTTCATTTTGAGGATACAATTAGAATTTCAAGGAAAGGTGCAGTCCAACCTTACCAAACTAGATGGAGTGGGATTTATCTTGATATTCAAAGGATAAAGCATAATACCCTCAAAATTTACAAGATTCCATGTTTAGGGCTCATTTGTGGAAAGAATATTTGAGAAAAATCAAGCTCAAATGGATTGGGCTAAGATTCAATCCTCCTCTCCTACTACATCCTACACCTACGGTAGAGATAGATGATGAAAAGAAGAAGGAATAATGGAAGAAAATAGAGAAGAATTTAGGGTGCCATGGAAAAGGTTCCATTACTTAGTTTGTGGCCTCTGACCTCAGGAAATTCTACAGGGAAAAACAAGGATGATGCAACAAAAGAAGCAAGGTAAACAATAGGATGTACATGAGGAATTTTTTATTTCACAAGGGTGTTCAAAATTTCCATTGGGGGGTGATGGTGGGCCTCCAAATAATGGAACTTTGAGGCCCATTTTATAGCTAATATGGCCCCTTCTTGTGGACTGAAATATGCTATGTTTATGAAAGAAATTGATTAATATAAACATATTGGGTTTTGTGCATTGACTATTGTGAATTATTGAATTTTGAGTTATGTGACATGCCTTGGTTTAATTTGTGATTTTGATGAACTTGTGCATTCTTAAGGTTGTGCTAATTGTTTGCTCAAGCATGTCAAATCCTAAGGGTGGTATTTATCAACTTGTTTTTTTAGATAAAATGGGGATCATGCCCCCTCTCCATCCTCCAAAGGAGACAAGCATTTAATGGCTCAATACATTCAAGCAACAAAATCCTAATCTGATTTTCTAGTTGAGGCCCAAGGGAATTTGAATAAAGGAGGGAAGTTGATTCTTGAAACAAGGATCCTTCATTATAGGGATCCTAGAGACAAGTGCCCTTCAATTAAGGACTAATTGAAGGGATAATTTATTATTATTTTGTATAAATAGTAGCTAGGACCTAGTTAGTCTTTGATTTTCGGCATCAAGAACTTTCCTTGTCACTAGTGCATTCGAATTGTCAAAGGTCTCTTTGCTATTATACATTGATTTTATGAATGGAGAAGTTGTGTTTCTATATTTCAAGAACTTAGTGGTTTTCTTAAATGTCCCTGTAGATACCTTGAGTAGGGCCCACACGAGGTTGTATAAGGAACCCTTATTGTTTTCATATTTCATTTATACATTGGTTTATAGTTATCTCTATCACTGCCATGCTAATATGTGTTATTTATGCAAGTGATTCATAGTTTCCTATAGACAATTCATGCAAGTTATTAAAGTAGGTTTAATTGCTTTATGTCATTTCATTATTAGCTAATTTAATTTTGTTTTTACAACAATTTCAATTTTGTTATTTCAACAAGTTCATTTACTTTATGGAATTTCATTTCCAGTAAATTTAATTCTGCAAGTTCACTTTTTTCTTATTATATTTCAACCTTCCAATTTGTTCTCAGTACCTCAACCTATCTCATGACCTCTAAGGTGATCATTTATTAACATTCTTAGAATTATATTTAGTAGTCTTATGTATGATATATCCTTCCTCTCTAGATGTAAGGTACCAAATAGTAATATTCAAAGAATGAACACAAATATTATCAAAATACTTAGCAGAAAGAAATAGAACAATGAGCACAATAACAGTATGGCCAAAATATGATACCTTTATTAATATAGAAAGCATTGTTCACTTGCCTCTTTGAAGGGGGGAAATTTGATAGAGCAGAGCTCAAGTAACAAATGATTACACAAGATAACTTTTACAATGCTTTCTACCTATATATATACTACTTCTATCTTCTTAAGAACATTCTAGAGGAGGAACTTTCTAGAGGCAGAACCTTCTGGTAAGTCTTCCTACAATAGTTGCGTTCACATTATTACACATGATTTATTTACTAGTGATGGCATTTATTGCATAGAAATAAATATTACTCAATCTGCTTGAGGGGTTAAGGAGGTTAGGACCCTAACATGCCTTCCCCATTAAAGAACAACCTTTTCCTCGAGGAGTGAGATGTGGGAATTGTTGCAGAATGGTGATTGGATCCCATGTGGAATCCTCAGGATGTGTATCCTTCCACTATATTAAAACTTCATGAATTGTGTGTTAATAGAGATGACACTCACGTTGGGCCAGGATGACTTATGGCTACAACCAAATGGAACCTTATTCATCCAATTTAGGGAGACTACTTTGAATCTATCACTTGGAGCCAATCACTTTCTTTAAGCATGAGACATGAAAAATTGGATGGAGCTTAGAGTGACTAGGAAGGGATAACTTGTAAGCCATGGACACAATGTGTTTGATGTTTGTAACTGGGACATAAAACTTTGGAGCAAGATTTTGGTAGTGGTCTACTTTGAGGGAAGTTTTCTTATATGGTTGTAGACGAAGAAACATCTGATCCCCTTCATCAAAATGGTGTTTAGAATGACATTGATCAGCTTGTTGTTTCATTAAATTTTGATCCATGACTAAATTGTCTTTGAGAGTGCATAGAGTGCCATCTCAAACTGTAAGGGTTATTTCCACCTCCTAGATCTTGAAGACACCGGGCAGGTAAGATAATATGGAGGGAGGTTTTTTAACATAGACCACCTAAAAGGGATTCATGTGAGTGTGACGCAGCCACACCCGTAGGCACGCCCACTCACAGGATCTACTCTTTCACACGACCCGAAGAACTCAAATTTTCTTCTATTTCCCTATCGGAAAATCCGCACCCACAGAACTCTTCGCGCGATCCCCTCTCTGCACTCGGAGGATCGAACGTTGTACTCTCGGCTCGCCGAGACCCAATACTCCAGTCAACGCTGACCTTTCCTTTACCTTGTCGAAACTTCTCTTGTCGCGATTTCGACACTCGCGGTGTCGAGCAACTCAGTTCTCCGACTCCCGAAACCCGATACACCGAAACTCCGATGCGCTCACGAGTTGACTTTTCAACGGTCTCATCACCTCATCGGGATTTCGAACTTCGCAGGATCGTGAATCCTGATGTCAAAGTTTCAGGACTTTACTTTCCCCGAACTCCGATACGGTGTGCCACCTGTCCGCTGACTGACTTCTCCGTGGCCCCACACAATTCCCTTTAGTTGTCGGGATATCGCGTATCGCGATTTCACGATTCCCGTTGCAATGTGTTGGAGTTTCAATCCACGAAACCCCGATACACGATATATGTGTAGATCCAACGGTCCTCGTGACCCTGATCAACGGCTCCGCCCCTCCTGAGCTTCGAATCTCTCAGAAACACCTGCAGTATCTTCCTTGCACCTCCGCAAGATCTAACGTCCCACGGAATATCGTGAATCCTGCTCGGAGAACTTCAATTGTCCGTTCCTCCTGATGAAATCTGCAAAATGACGAAGTGTTCTTCCAGAAATCGTCCACCTGCAGCGTGAACTTACGATGCCTGCTTAAATTCTTCACGTCACAACTCCCTGTGCTTCTCTTGGAGATTACTCAAGGGTTCTATACCTCCTGAGATTTTCCCACGACCTTCAAGTCCTCCAGAAAAACTATTGCACTCACTCCTTGCGACAAACCTTCAACTACGTCTAAGTGTTGAAGTTCCTCGACTCTGGGCACACCTGCAGCAGCAGTCCTTCAATACTTCACTCAGGTTCACAACCCTAAGACTTTTACCTGGCCTGTGCACTCCTTGCACGGCTCCTGTGCCCAATTGCACCCTTGGGATGAATGAGAACAAAATCTATCTCTATCTGAACCCTCTGTCAATGCACTCCTTGCAGACGCTTCAACTGCACTCCTTGCAGGAATTTTCTGGCTCAAATAGAGAAACAATTGAAACTCATTCCTTCTTCCTCTCAGACTTCAATTCAAACATGAAATCATATACACAGCATATAAAAGAAAATGTATATCTGGAAGCAAACATTCATGAGCATATCATTCAACATCAATACACAGAGAACAACACAAAACCATGAATTTGAATCAAACTCTTTGTATTAATTCAAATGTCTGTACATGGGTGTTCTTTCACATCTCTCTGCTTGCTCTTTCTCAAATGCTTCATCATCCTCTTATGTTACAATGCACAATGAGGGTGTCTATAACCCGTTTCCCTCTTGCGCTCTCAAACAGTCTAATCTAGAATTAAATTCTACCTACTTGCATTAACTATCTTAAATGTCGTCTATCTACTAAGGACGAGAGCAATCCGCTCAAGGTCCATTTACATATACAAGTGCGCCTCATATTAATGGCTCATTTAAGATCGCGCAACAACTTCCAAGGCAACTTTCAAAATTTGTGTTGGCGCTTGCCCAGCTGTCTTCCGCTTCCACGCTGGCTCGCTTGATGTGAAGGTGATGCTCCTGCATCAGAGTGGCACCATGGTGACTTGTATTGTACCACCATTCAATGTGGGGTGAGAATTGAACCCATTGATATTTTCATTTGAATGTGAAGCATTGCAAATAGGATTCCAAGCACTTATCGACAAATTTGGTTTGACCATCAGTTTGGGGATGATAGGCAATGCTAAGATGCAATTCAATGCCTTGGAGCCTAAACTATTCTTGCCAGATGATACATGTTAAAGTTTGATCACGATCAGAGATAATAGATTGTGGAATTCCATGTAGTTTGAAGATATTTCCCATGAAAACTTGAGCCATTGTGGAAGCTTTAAATGGGTGTTGGAGGGCACATAAATGAGCACATTTTGAAATTCGTTCAACCACAACCATGATGAATGATTTATTTCTAGATTTGGGTAATCTAACGATGAAGTACATAGAGAAATTTGTCCATGTAGTAGGTGGTATAGGGAGAGGTTGTAGTGTGCCTAGATATTTTACTATTTCTCCGGTGTTGCATTGGCAAGTATCACATTATGCCACAAAAGTGTGTATGTCCTACTTCATTCCTTCCCAGAAAAACGAATTTTTAATTCGTTCATAGGTTTTATGAAAGCCATAATGTCCTACTATTGGCGAGGCATGGAGTTCAGAGAGCACAATGGATTTAAGGTTGGACTATTTTCTTAAATAAAAGTGACCTTTATAATGGAGCTCCTCATTTTTCCAAGTGTATCTCGGAGATGCATTAGTGTCTTGTTGTAGTTGTTGTATTAGGCTAGAAATTTTGAGATCTTTGAACCATTCACGGTGAACTTATTTCATCCAATCAACTACAATGAAGGAGAGTGAAAAGAGGGACCCTTCTTCATATTTCTTGGAAAGAGTAGCAACTACCAAATTCTCTTTTCTTTTCTTGTAAATGATCTCATAATTATAGTCAAACATTTTGGTCTGCCATTTATGTTGCTCGGGGGATGAAATCCACTATTTCAAAAAATATTTGAGGCCATGATGATAATTTTTAATTTGGAAGCGTTTCCCAAGCAAGTAAGGATGTCATATATTCACCACATACAAAATAGCCAACATTTCCTTTTCATATGTGGATTTTCCCAATATTCACTCAAAAAGTCGTTTACTAGTAAAGGCCAAGGGTATGCCTTCTTGCATGAGAACTACACCAATGCCTTTCCTTGAGGCCTCACACTCCAAAACAAAAGTCTTTGTGAAGTCAGGTAGAACTAGTGCTAGATTTGTACACATGGCCTCTTTCAAAGATTGGAAGGATTGATCAGCGTGTGGCGTTACAACTAAAATCATTTTTCTTAAGGAGGGTAGTGAGAGGGGCTATAATTTTTCCATTATTATGGATGAAATTTCGGTAGTATATAGTTAAACCAAGGAAACCTCACAAAATTTTAAGAGTCTTAGGGCAGATCCAATCCTCCATAGCTTCAATTTTCTTGGGATCCACTCGGAAACCATCCTTACCAACAATATGGCCCAAGTATTCTACTTTAGAGGCCCCAAGGAACATTTGGACCTTTTGAGAAAGAGTTGATGTTGAGAAAGTAGGTGTAAGACCCATACCACATGGGAAATATGGGCTTTCCAAGTTTTAATGTAAATGAGGATGTCATCAAAGAATACAAGGACAAAATGATGAAGAAAGGATCAAAAGAGATGATCCATGATACTTTGGAAAGTGGAGGGTGCATTACACAATCCAAAGGGCATGACCAAGAACTCATAATGGCCTTCATGAGTATGAAAGAAAATCTTGGAAATATCGACCTCCTTCATATGAATCTTGTGATAGATGGAACACATATCAAGTTTGATAAAGAATTGAGCACGATTCAATTCATCCAAAAGGTCATCAATAATAGGAATGGGAAATTTATCCTTGATGGTAATTTTTTTGAGAGCTCAAAAATTAGGGCACATGTGCCAAGTAACTTCTTTTTTTATTACCATGACCATGGGAGATGAATAAGGGCTTGTAGTAGGGAAGATGACACCCACAACTAACAATTCTTGAACAACTTTTTCAATCTCATTTTTCTGAGTGAATGGGTGGCAATAAGGGTGAACATTGGGTGGAATACTACCACCTAATAGTGGGATTGAATGATCATGAGAACCATGGGAAGGTGGGAGGCCTTGGGGGTTTTCAAAAACTGAGTGGTGTTTGGAAAGGATAATATGCATGTTTGAATGAATGATTGGGGATGGAGTCTCAATGGATTGAATGGCATGGAACTAGGAAATAATTCCATAATGACCATCTTTTAGGATTTTTTCCATCCGGTGTGAACTGATGATCTCGGGGGAATCTATCGTGATGCCTTGGAACTTGTAGGAATGACCATCCTATTGGAAGATCATGTGTAAATCCTTGAAATACATGGTCATGGGGCCTAGAGTGCATAACCATTTAGCACCCATAACAATGTTGCAACCCCCCATTTCAATGAAAAAAATGTGGGATTTCAAAGAATAATCACCAATTTGTAGGTGCACATTTTCACAATGACCCCCACATTTCATGGAACCTCCATTAGTAATCATGACTTGAAAGTTATTAACTACGTGGATATAGAAATGGGTTTCTTGAGAAATTTGTCGATGAATACATTATTGGCTGCTTCCACTGTTGATGAACTTAATGAATTTACTATGCTTGATATAGCTAGTTAATTTAAGAGTTTATGGATATGAAATACTAGTTAGATCATGCAGAGAGATGAGGGGTTCTAACTCAATTTGATCAAAGGGTGGACTATTATCATCTGCCTATGGCGGTGATTCGAGAGGGGAAACATCAACTTCATCTTCAAAAATGTCCGCAGAATGGCCATAAAATATTTTTGTCCTTACATTTGTTCCCCAAAAAGTATTTTTCATCACAATTGTTGCAAATACCCTTAAGTTGGTGTTCAACCATTTCTACCCTAGTTAGTATTTTTCATCACAATTGTTGCAAATACCCTTAAGTTGGTGTTCAACCATTTCTACCCTAGTTCATTTATGGACCTTAAGAGGGGAAGGAGGAGTTGGATTGGTGGGGTAGGGACAAGGAATAGCGATAGATTTTTATTTGATTGGGGTCACCACCATGTGCTCCCCTTGTCTCCCTGCAGGAGTGGCTTTCCAAGCTAGGTCGTGAGATTGTTTCCTTAGATGTGAGCCCATATGTCATCCCATACACTAATAAAGCATTCACGTAAGAAGGTGTCCACATTTCTTCTATGCAAAAAGCTAGTTATTCAAAAGCAGTGATGTAGTCTTCAAATGTACCTGACTATTTAAGCTTGTTCAAACAATCCAAATGATGAGTGCATGTTTCAAAATGTTCATAAAGATTGGAAACAAATCAGGTCCAAGCAATATAAACTTGGTGGGAATTTTTTCACTATTGATACCATTTCCAGTGCTCTATATCTAAATAGAGGACAATGACATGAAGTTTTATTAAGTCATAGATGAAGCCATGTAATGAGAAATAATGTTCCATTTGAGTGACCAACCAGTGGGGTATGAGCCATCAAATTTATTCACCTCCACTTTAGGTAGACTCAAATCATGAGCAAGGGAGTTAGAATGAAAAGTCATCAAATGGGATGAGTTGAATCCCTCTTGGTGTAAAGGTTGTTCCATGGAGTTAGGGACCTTTATTTGATTAACCAATGCTAATAGGGATTTCGTTTGGCAAGTGATGTGATCGAGTTCAACGAGTTGGGAATTAAGGGTAGTAATGTTGGAATTAATTTGAGCCAAACTTTGATTGGTCTAAGTTTGATCTTCTTTGCAGTGGTCCTGGAAGTGGCTGAAGGATTTCTTGAGGGAACATAGGTGGTTTCCAAAGTATTGGTTGTGGGTTTCCATATGGGGAGGGTGCACAAGTGAGAGGTGAGCAGTGGAAAGGGGCGAGTGGGTCCATAAAAAAAATATTACAATCAACATGAAAGAAGGAATCTAATGAGATAGGTCCCACATAAAGGTTCTAGGTAAGGTGGGTCGGTCCACACAAAAAAATACTTATGAAAGAGAGGTACCATTATGATCAACACAAAGAGAGGAATATATTGAGATAGGTCCCAAATATGGGTGCTAGTGGGACCACTTGTACTCATGTTTTTTTACTCCTATGTATTTATAATAATATTTCATTATTAAAATGCCAAAATTTTGAATATTGAAGATTGTATAGGAATTTTGTAACCTGGGTGCAAGAAGCAAGGTTTCCCAAGACTGGATGTGAAATATTTCAACATTGTTTTTGTTCTAGCAGCAAGGGATAGGTTTTTGAAGGTTCCTAAGGAAAAGAGAGTGCCCTATGATATAGCTCTTTGATATACTTGTAGGGTCTAACACCAATACTTAGCCCAATATCCTAGTGATCTAACTAAGGAGGGTTAACCATACCCTTATCCATACTACCTGATTACCCAGGTACATGAGATTATTATTTTCGAGTGTTGTTCACAATTCCTATATATTATTCAAGCAATTGAATGGTTGATCTACGACTAGTTTCAAGATACCTACAGGACTCGCGATATACCCGAGGATACGTGGAAGTGAAATTTTGTGTACATGTGTTGTCTGATGCGATACTACTTGAAGGGGTATGAACATGGGTTATAGGGGTTCCCAATAAGGTGAAACCATGTGTATTTCTTGCATGTATTCTTCCCCAACTGTAGTTTTACCATCTTAATGACATATCGTTGTGGTTCTTTAAAAACTCTAGAACACGTCCCTAGCCTAGATTTTTTTTTTCTAAAATTTTGCTAAGGAATGTGCTCTGATACCACTTGTAAGGTACCAAATAGTAATATTTAGATAAAGAGAACAAATATTATCAATATAATTAGCATAAAAAAACAGAACAAGGAGCACAATAACAATATGGGCCAAAATATGATACCTTTATTAATCTAGAAAGCATTGTTCACTTGACTCTTCGATGGGGAAACCTCTAATAGAGAAAAGATCAAGTAACAAATGATTCCATGAGACAACTTTTACAATGCTTTCTACCTCTATATATGATACTTCTATATCCTTAAGAACATTCTAGAGGAGGGACTTTCTAGAGGCAGAACCTTCTAACAAGTCTTCCTACAATAGTTTTGTTCACATTATTAGATAGGCCTTATTTATAACGATGGCCCTTATTACATATAAATACATAGTATTATATCTACTTGAGGGGTTAGGGAGGTTAGGACCCTAACACTAGAACATTGAAAATCACTCTTGTTACGCCTTTCTCTTCATGCTCTTGACTTGGGATATAAGAAGTTCAGGCCACCAACCTTTGAAGGTGATGAAACATAGGATAAGAGGCAAATATTTGGCATCCTCTTTGATATTGTATTGGTTCCTACATTCTTAGTGTTAGGTAGGGGAGTTCCATCTCAAATATTTATTCTCATGGATCCACCATAAAGAGCTAAGAGTTGTTGAGTTCTAGAATTATAGAGAAGAGGAAATGGGTATCCATTGATGAATTAGAGTTAAGGCCATCAGACCAGGGGAGCTCATCAACAACCACATATCTCTAACATCCAACATAGACATAATGTCCATCCTAGTGGAGAAACAAAGAGAGGCAATTTCCCATTTTGAAGATACAATCAAAGTTTCAAGGGAAGACACACTCCAAGCTTTTCAAGCTAGATGGAGTGGGATTCCTCTTGATCTTTAGAGGATAGAGCCTCATTCCCCTAAAAATTTACAAGCTTCTATATTTAGGGATAAATTGTGTAAAAATTCCTTGAGGACAATCAAGCTCAAATTGATTGGGATAAGATTCAATCCTCCTCTCCTGCTATATCCTACACCTACATGAGAGATAGATGAGGAAAATGAGAAGGAATAATTGAATAAAATAAAGAAGAATTTAGGCTACCATGTCAAAGTTTCCATTACTTAGTTTGTGTCCTATGAGCTCGGGTAGGCCTATATGGAAAAACAATGATGATGCAACAAAATAGGTAGGATAAACAATAGTATGTACATTGGGAATTTTTTTATTGCACAAGGGTGTGCAAAAATTTCAGTTGGGGATGGGCCTCCAAATATTGTAACTTTGAGGCCCATTTTGTAGCTAATATAACCCCTTTTTATGGACTAAGACTTTCTATGTTTATGAAAGAATATGATTAATATACACATATTGGTTTTTTTGCATTGACTATTGTGAATGATTGAATTTTGAGTTATGTGATCTGCCTTGGTTTAATTTTTTATTTTGTCAAACTTATGCATTCTTAAGGTTGTGCTAATCATTTCCTCAAGCAGGTCAATCCTAAGGGTGATATTCATCAACTTACACTTTAGATAAGAGGGGGATCATGCCCCCTCTCCAACCTCCAAAGGAGACAAGCATTTAATGACTCAAAACACTCTAGCAACAAGATCCTAATTCAATTTTCTAGTTGAGGGATGACTTATGTTTCTTTTGTATAAATAGAAGCTAAGAGCTAGTAGGAGTTAGTTAGTCTTTTATTTTTGGCAACAATAACTTTACTTGTCACTAGTGCATTCAAATTGTCCAAGGCATGGATAATTTTGTGAATGGAAATTTATTTTAAAATGTAGAAGCCTTGGTGAATCTTACTAGTCCTTAATATGCAAACTATAAAATGTTTGGCGATAGCAATATTTTTTAAAACATATTCAAAATTCTAAGGATTTTATATCGTTTGTATAAAATTTTGGCAATTTTAAGGTAAAATAATTTTATCCTATAGAATTTGGGGGAATCATTTTTAGAAAAAATGGAAATTGGCAAATATTTTTTTGGGAAAAAAAACATGGAGAATTAGCCCATGGGCGATATATATCCCCTAAAAGTTTCCCTAGTCCAAGGACTCTTTGTTGCTATGAATTTATTTTCTAAATGGAGAAGTTGTGTTTCCAAATTTCAAGCACTTAGTGGTTTTCTTAAGGGTCCCGATAGAGACCCTGAGTAGGGCCCACTCAAGGCTATACAAGGAACCCTTCTTGTTGTCATGTTTCATTTATATAGTATTTTATAGTTAGCTCTATCATTGTCATGCTAATGTGTGTTATTTCCACAAGTGGTTCATAGTTTCCTATAGAGAATTCATGCAAGCTATTATAGTATGTTTAATTGTTTCATGTCATTTCATCGCTAGCTAATTTACAAAATTTTCACAACAATTTCAATTCTATTATTATAGCAAGTTCATTTTCTTTATGGCATTTCATTTCCAGTTAATTTTGTTTGACAAGTACACTTTTTTCTTATTATATTGCAACCTTCCAATTTGTGTTCATTATCTCACTCTATCTCATGAGTCATGACCTTTGAGGTAATCATTCATTGACATTGTTGGAATATTGAGTAGTCTTATGTATGATATCTCCTTCCTCTCCAAAAATAGTGGTAATCACTCTCATTATCCCTTGCTCTTCATGCTCTTGACTTGGGGTATAAGGAGTGTAAACCACTAGCCTTTGAGGGTGAAGGAACATAGGATAACAAGTTAATATTTGGTATCCTCCTTGTTGTTAGATTAGTTCCTTCATTCTTAGTGTTAGGACCACTTCACGAAGATGAGGTCTATGCTCTTCACTTTTCTTCTCAACTATGAAATGAAAATACAAAGAAAGGGAATCTCACTATAGAGTTTCTGTGAACATTGTGACCAATATGATTGCTAAAGGATCTTCCACTTCCTTTGTTATATGTCAATATCTCACTGCTATATGTTCTACTCAACTATGGAACAATAATAATACAATAATAATGGAACCCTTTCCTATCCTAGCAACCCAATATTTATCATGGTCTAATAGTGGTATAGGATTAGGTTTAGGGATTTTGCATCCCTCAACCCCCAATTAATGTTAGGGTATTAGAACCTATAGAATATTCTTGAAAGTACACAAGTGAATAGCTCCACATGCGTGAGAGAGATAACATGGCATCCACTCAGAACCATGGTGGTCAACAAGATAGGTCAACTATGAGAGGTATAACTTCTGCATATGAATTCCAATTAAGGTGATCTTCATGTTGTTGAAAAGATATTGATGTGTAAAACAATGTCGAGAGTTTGGGAACTTCTTTTGCAAATTGTTTACCCCAAAAAAAATTGTTTAGGGCTTCAAACGGGATCTAGAATATTCTAGACCCCAAATCACCAAAGTGAGACTTGCCCCTACAAGCAAATAGATCCAAATTTTCCATCCAAAAAGTAGCAATATAGATGACAAATTATATAATGATACATTCCTTATCACCACCTCACATAAGGGGATTCATATTGGACACTTTTTGACATAGAACTAGATAAATGCCCAAAAATATTACTGACAATTGGTTGAGCTAACCCCTTGGTCTATTAGAAGTTTGATACTTACATATTGGGACTTGGATTGTCAAGAAGCAAAGTTGATCATTGTGTGTATACCAAATAGGTTGGTGATTATATTATTTTTGTGATATTATATGTTGATGATATGAAGTTAATTGGAAACAACAAGGAAATCATCTAAGATGTTAAATCTCAATTATCATGTCAGTTTGATATGAAGGATCTTGGTGTTGAACATTTTATTTTGGGCATGGAAATTAAAAGGATTGTCTTAAACAAAATACCATGTTTGAATCAGAGGAAATATGTTGAGATGATATTATAGAGGTTTAGAATGGCATGGTCTATACTATACCAAACATTGCCCATGCAATGGGAGTTCTAAGAAGATATTTGTCAGACCCAGGGAAAGAACATTAGACTATTGTGAAAAGGGCTTTCATATATTTGTGTGGCACTTCAGAGTATGGAATTTTCTACTAAGGAAGACCTTAACCAAACAAAGTAGTAGATGTACAAGTTTGTTTTTATGCAGACTAGGCTAGAAATCTTGATCACCAAAGATCTACAAGTGATTGTGTATTTTAACATGTTTGGTGGTGAAGTCAACTAGATGAGCAAGAGACAATGTGTAGTTTCACTTTCAACTACAGATGTTGAGTATGTGGTAGGCACTCATCAAGTAAGAGAGTCGTATGGTTGTAAAGGTTGTGTTTAGATGCTGGCTTCTTATAGGAAGTTGTAAGGATAAATTGTGATAGTCAAAGTGCAATATGTTTGGCAACAAACCCTACTTAGCATGCTTGGATGAAACATATTAATGTGAAATATCATTTTGTGAGACACATGATTGAAGACAATAAGGTTTCATTGGAGAAGGTTGATACCTTGAAGAATGTTGCAAATCGATTGACAAAGTTTGTCACTGTGGAGAAGTTTTCTTCATGCAAGGAATCAATTGGCATAGCAGTTGCCCCAAGCAATCTATTCTATGTATGTTTGGGCCCCTTATCCAAAGTATTCAACAAGTGGAATAATGTTGGATATGTGTTGTATTATTTTCATGCACGAAGATTGTACATCTTGACATGTTTTGGTAGGATTCAAGGTTTGAGTCTTGAATGTTTTGGGTGGTTTTTGGTCTATTGTAATGTAATACCACTAAGCAGTTTAAGGTTGAATGACGTTGTGAAATACCTATATATTGTAGTGTGCACAATTTTGTTAATACAATGAAAAAATGTACAAATATGATATTTTTGGTTTTCACAATTAAAAGTTTCAAAATAAATCTCTTATATATTATCTATATAATATTGTTCTTTCTATTTTTTTTTAAGAATTAATTAACATTACTTACATAAATTTAAGAATAAATATTATGTACATCCTTAACTTCATTGATTAAGAAAATATTTTTAAATATCAATGTAAAATGTTCTAAAATGAATCTTTTTACCAAATGCTTAAAAAGTCAAACTTTACCGTTTAAAATGTATCTTATTAAAGATTTTCTCATTCTTTGGATTTATTCATTATCATCCTAACCTAATTTTATTCCTAAATTTACTTATATATCTATAATATATAACTTTTTAAAAAACAAAATATCTTTCTATTTAAACTATTATCTAATTTAATATACTATTTATAATTAACTAAAAATATTAAAGATTCTCTCATTCTTGGATTTATTCATTATTGTACTAACCTAATTTTATTCCTAAAATTATTTATATATCTATAATATATAACTTTTTAAGAAACAAAATATCTTTCTATTTAAACTATTATCTAATTTAATATGCTATTTATAATTAACTAAAAATGATTAAAGATTTTCTCATTCTTTGGATTTATTATTATTGTCCTAACCTAATTTTATTTCTAAAATTACTTATATATTTATAATATATTATTTATATATCTATAATATATAACTTTTTAAGAAACAAAATATCTTTCTATTTAAACTATTATCTAATTTAATATGCTATTTATAATTAACTAAAAATGATTAAAGATTTTCTCATTCTTTGGATTTATTATTATTGTCCTAACCTAATTTTATTTCTAAAATTACTTATATATCTATAATATATAACTTTTTAAGAAACAAAATATCTTTCTATTTAAACTATTATCTAATTCAATATGCTATTTATAATTAACTAAAAATGTTGAGGTTTATAACATAAACCTGGTGTGATTTTACATTTTGTTTTTAACATTATTTATTGCTTTTCTAAATAATTATATTTAATATAATTATAGTTAATTTCCCTAATCTGATTTATCTTAATACCATCTTTAAAATAAAATAAAAATATATTTATCAATTAAAAATATATATCAATTAATTTAAAATAAAATAAAAATATATTTATCAATTAAAAATATATATCAATTAAATTAAATGTTAATAAATTGGAAAATAGATATGATTAATAAATTAGAAAAAACAATATAGAGAGGAAGGGTGGTTGGGATGAGTGCAATAAACATATTTGGACAAAAAGTGTATATCGCGGTGTCCCAATAATTATGGTTGTCGATGCCACCATCACCAACATACCCCTAGATTATTAAAGTCAATATCTATTCATTTCATTCCTAAATACACTTTACATTATTATTATTACTTCATGGTCGGTTATGAGACTTTAGGGGAAGTAGTGGATAATACTTTATCTCATTCTATTTATTTTTTTATCTCTTTTTGCTCACCACTCTCTTTTTTATTTTTATTTTCAATTTTTCTTATTATGATTAGAAGATATATATAAACACCCACCTTTAAGGTTTTAAAAATAATATATACAATTTTTCAAAACAAACTCTTTAATATTACATAAATGAAATTCTCTTTCATTTTCTTTCTCCAATGTCAATATTAACTTTAATTATAAATTTATGTCATTTGATGTGTTGTTCACCAATGTCAATATTAACTTTAATTATAAATTTATGTCATTTGATGTGTTGTAAATCCAAGACAAGACCATAGCATGGGGTTCCTCAAAAACGTAAGAAACATGGAAATATATGTTTCTTTGGGAAGGAGCAACACAAATAGAAATGGTAAATTGAAACCCAAAAAATAAAATTGGGATTAGAGATAAATGATTGATGGACATTAGGTGTCTACATAATGTACTAAAAAGTTGAAAAAGTAATGATTACTTGGGAGTCAAATCATTAAAGCGAGGGTAAGTGATGAATAAGTCTAACTTGGAAATTATGGTACAAGGAAAAGAAAGGCCAAAAGGGAATGGCTACAAAAATAGACTCTATCATATATAAATAATTAAGTAATATAGTAGTAATAATTTCGGAAACGAAAAAGTATACGCTAAGTATTAATTGTGCAATAAATANTGATGGACATTAGGTGTCTACATAATGTACTAAAAAGTTGAAAAAGTAATGATTACTTGGGAGTCAAATCATTAAAGCGAGGGTAAGTGATGAATAAGTCTAACTTGGAAATTATGGTACAAGGAAAAGAAAGGCCAAAAGGGGATGGCTACAAAAATAGACTCTATCATATATAAATAATTAAGTAATATAGTAGTAATAATTTCGNGTATACAAGTGAATTTGATATGGGACTTTCGAATGAATTTGATTTTGATATGAACTTTAGGTTTAGACATTTCTCATAAGTCTAGAAGGAAAGAAAAGTGAGGTGAAAGGCATAATGGCATACGACAAAGTTAAAACATATGCATATTAGGTTAGGCGCTGCAAATTCAACATCCTAGAAATGGGTTAGGTGCTTCAAATTCAATAAAAGCGAGCGACAAGGTAGATACCCATTTAAACATACATATTANTTATTTATTTGATTTGAATTTAAGTGGAGGAAAAAACTATGTTTTTCAACCATTCAAACATATCTATTAAATAAAAAAAAGTTATTATATAAATATTTATATAATTAATAAAAAACAATATATTTAAATACCTAATTGATATATTTACACACCTAATTCGCCCTTAACACTTTGAAATTTGGTATATAATGAAACCATAATGGGTTAATTTTTACACGTGGTATACAAGTGAATTTGATATGGGACTTTCGAATGAATTTGATTTTGATATGAACTTTAGGTTTAGACATTTCTCATAAGTCTAGAAGGAAAGAAAAGTGAGGTGGAAGGCATAATGGCATACGACAAAGTTAAAACATATGCATATTAGGTTAGGCGCTGCAAATTCAACATCCTAGAAATGGGTTAGGTGCTTCAAATTCAATAAAAGCGAGCGACAAGGTAGATACCCATTTAAACATACATATTAGGTGATAATTCAACATATTACACTAAGGGGTTAGGTGTAAGGTACTAGGTTAGGTGTTTCCAATTTCCCATTTTCTTGGGGTTGAAATATTATATATATATTTTAAATATATTAGTTTAATATAGATAATTAAACTATGTAAAATTAAATAAATTAGATGGAAATCCAAGTTTCAAGTAATACACACAAAAAAAATATTTTTTATATATCAATTTGGTATCTACTTTAATAATAATAATGGTAACTTAAAAACTAAATTATTATTATTATAATTTTTCTTTGTTGGTTTTAAATATGAGACATGAAAAATCAAATCATAACATGATTAGTTTAGGTCTCCAAAAGAATTAAAAAACAAGGAGGGAGCGAGGTGGATGTGCATCTAGTTTGATTTCAACACCTAAACACAGCATACAATAAGTTAGTAGGGTATGGTGGGCCCGCCCGGTCCCAAAGTGGATGATGCAGAAGATGACAAAAATGCGAATCAGGAGATGGAGGGGCGCCTTTGTTTGACTGTATCCCCAAATGAAGAGATAGAATATGCATGGAGACACAGGATTTTAGGGTTAGCAAGAAATATATGCATCACATCAGACGTGAGTGGAGCCCACTGGATTTGGCACTCCCACGCCTCCCTTCCCCTGCCTGCCATGTCTGAGACTGATGAGATCATGCATGCATGTATTTACACCAACCGCTGGCAGACATGTCCAGCGGTCTAATCTTGCAGCGAACAGTTTTTTCTGTATGATATATTGATGAGATTTGGCCATTAAAAAACATAATTTCTGTAACGAAGATATATGCAAATTCTGACCATTAGAGGACTTAATATGGCAATTTCAAACCTGAAATTTGAGAATTTCCACCTAATTTATATCCAAAAACAACAAACGAAAAGATAAAACACAGAGCTTATTCCAATTTGGCGCCGGTCGCTTTTAACGGCCGTAACGGGATAGAGTTGACTAATGGAGATTATGGAGTTTGCTCTAGACCGTTGGATTTTCTGAGGTACAGAAATGTGGGATGACGTGCCTCGATCGATCGGTTCGTGTTGACTTTAGTGGCCAGAACAAGTAGTAAATGAAGGGAACAGAGCAAAGCAGGTAACAGTCGGCTTTCCCAACGACCCTGAGAAAGAGAAGAAAAGAGGGGAGGAGGTTTTAGGAATAAGGATGGGTTTAGAAGGGTGTATGTTTCGTGGCCCGATTTTATGAATGCTACTGGGGATTCGTGGTGATTCTGCAGGTAGAGTGCGTACTTCAATATGATTATGAATAATGCAATGATATTGGCTGATTGACTTTTGTTCAAATCTATCTAGATGAAATAGTATTGAGATGAGATAGATAGGGCAGCTCTGATCTTTGTATCATGATGTATGTAGCAATACCATTTTTCTAGAGAAGGTTCCTCTCTAAAACGTTTTATCTCTGCCTCCCTGATTATAAATTTTGCGGTTGTGGGCATCAATCTCAGGCCCTAATCTGAACTGCCCTTCTTTGCATTCGGTTGGATGTCATTGCAGTAGTAATACAAAAACCATCAAACTGTTGCAGCTTTCAAGAAGCACTCTCTGTTGTGGTTTACAATAAGTTTTGTTACAAGTACTTCAATTGGGTGCGAATCTTTTTATGCAATTAGTCTTCCTCTTGCTGGGAAGCACAGCACTCGTAGGATGGTCTCTATGCTGTTTTGGTGGTTGGCAGCATCATTGTGTGGCCTCTGCATTTGCTGCTGCCAATCGGTTTCCCCTGCTCCCTCCCCAGTGGGCATTGAGGGGATAAGCGATATTCAGCAATGCAACCAGAGTGATGCGCAGGCACTGATCAACTTCAAGCAAGTTGTTAGCAGTTCGAGCCCTCTGAATTGGGAGGCCAACAGGAGTTGCTGCACTTGGGAGGGAGTGACGTGTGAATCATCATCTCTGCCGCAGCTTCGCGTCACAAAGCTCCGGTTGCCAGGAAAAAGGCTCAGGGGAACTCTTTCCGATTCATTAGGTCTATTGGCTCACCTCAGAGAGATCAATCTTTCATTCAATTTGCTTACTGGTGAAGTTCCAGGTAGGCTATTTCTTTTACAGCATCTGGAAGTGTTGGATTTAAGTTTCAATAATCTCTCGGTCATTGCTCCAGTTGCACAAGGGCTTAATTCCATTCGTTCTTTCAACGTTTCAAGCAATAACTTTCGAGGAAATGTCCCCCAACTTGGCTCCGCTGTAAACCTCACATCTTTTAATGTCAGCAACAACTCCTTTACTGGCCCCATTCCAGTACGTATTTGTCAGAATTCTAGTTCTCTTCAGTATCTGGATTTTTCACTGAATAGATTCAATGGCACTCTTCAAGAAGGTCTGGGGCAATGTATGAAGCTCCAAGGATTCAATGCAGGATTCAACTCTCTCTCTGGCTCAATTCCAAATGATCTCTATGGCATGTCATCTTTGAGGCAGCTGCGTCTACCTTCTAACCAATTTATGGGAACTCTTCATGCAGAAATAGGGAACTTGTCCAATCTTTCAATTCTGTCCCTTTATGCTAATAGATTTACGGGGCCTATTCCTAAGGAGCTTGGGAAGCTTGAAGGATTGGAGCAGTTAATTCTTCACAGCAATAGATTCACTGGTATGGTACCTTCTCTTCTGTCCCAATGCAAGAAGTTGAAAGTTCTGAATTTGAAAAACAACTCTCTCACGGGAGTTATTCAACTGAATTTTACAAGCCTGCGTGACCTAATTTATTTGGATTTAGCTAGCAACAATTTGTCTGGCAGTATTCCGCCTAGCTTGTGGACCTGCAAAAATATCCAGTCCGTGAGCCTGGCAAGAAACAAATTAAGCGGTGAAATTCCTCCTGGCATGGCATCCCTTCAGGTTCTCTCTTTTTTCTCTATCTCAAACAACAGCTTGATTAATATTACAAGCGCCCTAATGATTCTGCAGGACTGTCATAACCTTACCACATTGATTCTGTCAATGAATTTTAATGGGGATATGCTTCCAACTGATATACATGGATTTCCTATGGTACGGACATTAGGTCTTGGAAATTGTGCTCTTTCAGGGCAAGTTCCAGATTGGCTCCAGAACTGTCCAAGTTTACAGGTCTTGGATCTTTCCTGGAATGACCTGAACGGAACTATTCCTATTTGGTTAAACACTCTTCAATATCTTTTTTATGTGGACATGTCAAATAATTCTCTGTCAGGGCCAATTCCAAGGCAGCTTATGGAGTTACCTAGTTTTAAGTCAATACAAACACCCCCCGTAGCAAATCAAACTTCCTTTGAGCCTCCTTTATATATAAAGCAAAATCAAAAGGCTTTTGGGCTGCAGTACAATCAGTTGTCTAATCTTCCCCCTGCACTATACTTGACCAGAAACAATCTCAGTGGCACTCTAAATCCTGAGATTGGGCAGATGAAAATGCTTCACATTCTAGATTTGAGTCATAATAATTTCTCGGGGATCATCCCTTACACACTATCTAACTTGACAAATCTGGAGACCTTAGATCTGTCAAACAATAATTTTGTTGGAATCATACCACCATCCCTGAAGGATCTCACATTCCTAGCAAGGTTCAATGTCTCTAATAACCATTTGCATGGCTTAATACCTTCTGGACATCAATTTGATACCTTTAACAAGTCTAGTTTTGAAGGAAACCTTGCTCTCTGTGGCCAGCCTCTTACTACTACCTGCAATCAGTCAGTGTCAATACAGGGACCTACAATGGCTACACACGGAATCAATAGGCTGGACAGAAATACCATTCTTGGCATAACCATCAGTGTTGGCGTTGGGATTGCTTTTCTTCTGGCTGCAATTCTTTGGAGTCAAGCAAGAAGACAGATGACACAGCAGGGAGTTGCAGACGAGATTGATTTTGACATGCCTCACAGGCTTTCCGATGCCTTGGGATCTAACTTGGTGCTGTTATTCCAAAATCATTGTCGTAAGGATCTTGCTATTGCGGATCTCTTGAAAGCTACTGGGAATTTTGACCAGGCAAACATCATTGGCTGCGGAGGATTTGGATTGGTATATAGAGCCACTCTGGCAGATGGCACACAAATTGCAATTAAAAGGTTGACAGGAGAATGTGGTCAGATGGAGCGTGAATTTCAGGCTGAAGTGGAAGCTCTATCAAGAGCCCAACATAAGAATCTAGTGTCATTGCAAGGATACTGCAAGTATGGGAATGACAGACTGCTGATTTATTCCTATATGGAAAACGCGAGTTTGGATCATTGGTTGCATGAAAGGCTTGATGGAGGCTCAATTCTCGACTGGTCCACAAGGCTGAGAATTGCTCAAGGAGCAGGCAGGGGATTGGCATATTTGCATAGGGTATGTGAGCCTCACATTGTACATCGTGATATCAAGTCAAGCAACATTCTGTTAGATGATAAATTTGAAGCTCATTTGGCAGATTTCGGCCTTTCAAGGCTGATTTTACCTTTTGATACTCATGTAAGCACGGAACTGGTGGGCACACTGGGATACATTCCCCCAGAGTATGGACAATCTTGGCAGGCCACTCGCAAGGGCGATGTGTACAGCTTTGGGGTTGTGATTTTAGAGTTGCTCACGAGAAAGAGGCCTGTGGATGTCTGCAAGCCAACTGGTTGCAGGGATTTGGTGGCGTGGGTTCAACAAATGAGGTCTGAGGGGAAGCATGATCAGGTTTTTGACCCCTTAATGCGTAATAAGGGGTATGAGGAACAGATGTCGCAGGTACTTGATATTGCATGCACATGCTTAAATCAGAATCCTTCGAAAAGGCCTGCCATTCAAGTAGTTGTATCTTGGCTGGAAAATGTTGGAGTCAATACCCAACAAATTAAAGTTCACCCTATTACTGATGAATGCTCTGACTAAATCTTTCAGCTTTCCAGAATCAGATTTTCAAGCCTGTGGATATATGGTCTTTTTTTAGTTTTTGCAAGCTTGTGGGAATCATGGCTTAGCTCTCAGTAGATGCATTGCCTTGTAAATGACAGGAAGTCATAGTTGCTCTTGTATTAGTGAAATATCATATTGCCCTTCATTGATGACTGACTGTGTGGAGGTGAAAGTGCTTTTCCTTTAAATTTATTGGATTTGTTGGTGTAGAAACAAGGCCCCCTTGCAATTCAAACAGGAGAAGTAAAAAGTTGGTAAACTATCACTAGAACTTTATAGGATATTTGAAAACAATTGAAAATATGCAGAAGAGAACAAATCTATGAGAAGCAACAGAAAATCCACTTAAAGGATGAGTGAGAGGAAATTGTTCTAGGAGTAAATGTTCTTTGGTTAGAGTCGATTCTAATTTCTCATCATCAATTGTACGAACGTTGTAAGAACTTAAGAGATATATTATACCATTTAGTAACTTGCCTAGGCCTTAGCACAAGGATACATCTGCTTCCATGGAACTCATGTTTAATCCCCATTTCTGTCAAGTGTTTTCCACCATGCCCTACCGATATGATTATCAGTTACTCAAACATTGTCTCATGTCCAGCTATAAGCACAGTTTTCATATGGGATTTAAAATTTAATAACTAATATTTTTTCAAAAAGCAATCCTGTGTCACCATAGCAGTCGAAAAATGGTGAAAAAGGTTGTTTCATGGTTCATTTCAGTTACACTGAACTTAAATTCATGTGTTTCATGCCATCTCTGCAAGTGTCTCTCTTTGATGGGTAGCTCTATGTAAAATTGCTTATTAATGTGTACCTTATATGGGAGGTCTTCATCCCTGTTTTATTGTCCTTACATAAACAGAAAAATATAACAATCGCAACATTGTATGCACTTCATTAGTAGAACGTATAGTTTGGGCCAAGTACAAATGCATTCTAAACTTGATCCTTGAATGCATTTTTTTATGAAAAATGTAATAGGCCATCTCATGGTACTGTTGTTATACTTATATGGTCAGCAAAATCCTATAATGCAACTCATCTACAGTTCACAAACAAGGCTATTCATGTCATGATTCCAGATCACCCCATCTCGAATTTCTGAACGTCCATTATTTTCTTACCTGCCATTATTATGACCATTTCTGTTTCTACCTAATGATTCTCGCAAGAAATGAAAGAATTATGTCATACAAACGTGTATATCTAATGACCGGAGACAAGAAAACCTTGCTTACTTATTACTAATATTAAATATACAAGTTGGTTGAATATCAATAATGGTGATATCCCCCTATGTTGCTAGCCGTTGATCCTCCTTCCATCCAAAAAATTTGGGGTAGAAGGGAAAGAGCTCTAACTGCTGGCCTGGTGAAGGTGGGGCAAGATTATATATATATATATATATATATAGTTTGAGTGGGCCTAATTGTTAAGAATATGTGTTTTCTCTTAAGAGGTCATAGGTTCAAATCCAGAGGGGGTAGGGTATGTATACCTTCATAAACTTTACCAGTGAAATTGCTGAGCGGTTGTCCCACAAACAAGAGGGTCTCATACACCAATTTAATGTACTGGCTTGACCATGACCTTAAAAATAAATTATTATTATTATTATTATATATATATTCAACAGGAAATGTTGTTCATTGTCAAATTTTTGTATTAACATAGATCTATTTTAATCTATAATCTATTAATCACAAAAGGAATAAAAAAAAAACAGTTGAAAATATCTAGCGACTTAAAAGATCCAGGTCCACATTGGTGTCCAACATAAAGGTTGTAGTCTAAATGTTGGCATATTCAATCCTCAAAGATAGGTCTCCCCAATGTGCTAATTAGCAATTGCCATTATAGATATGCCCATAATGAATTAATAATTTAATAGTATTGATAGTTACTCAGGACATTAAGAGCTAGCCATAGCGCACTTCTGTCCATTCACATACAGCAGAATACAGTAAAAAGCACAATAACCATCATGCACAAAGAACATATACATTCACCATAAGATACACAGAAAAATGTAAGGAGAACCCTCAACGTCCACCATATCCATCAATAACAGCAGGAAACTACATCAGCACCTAACAGACCTCACAGGTACATCATAAGCCATATAACAACATGTCTAATAGACTATGACATTCATTACAGTGCATGAGCATGGCAGCAATGGCAACCTCCAAGGTCGAATGACCATCAACAACATACCCTATAAGCAACATAAACAACTTCGGTAACACAATTGACAACTTCCAAAATGACCTTTAAGGTCCTCTAAATAGGCAGAAGCACACAGTTCAGTTACAATAAGTACAATTGTGAAGCACTAATTGTTACATTCTATCCATATAATTCATCAATTCTGGCATCAATAGTAGTCACCTCTGCCATCCAATTGACGTGTGCTCGAGGGTCTGGCAATGCTTAGGACTCGATCTATATCTGATCCTGATGCAACTGAAGTTCCTCAATATGTTTCTCGTGCTCTTGTAAAATGGCAGGCCAACTTTACAAGGTACTCCACGCCTCTTACTTCATCTACAAGGCAACTGAAATCTAATTTTGTCTTATTCAACGCTCCTAAGTGTTGACTTGGCATCCTTGAGCCTTTGTTTAGCTACGAAGCTTGGAAGCCTGTCCTGAAAAATGTGGAGGGATTCAATGTCATCATGAAACTCTTTGTATTTGGCTTCACTCTTCACTAGTGTATTATGGACCTATGCATGCATGGACTGTGCCCAAATTTTGGACGAAATAGATTTAACCTCTCTAACCCCTCCTCACATAGATAGAATAATATATTTTCCATGTAATAAAGATGGACATTAGTTAATAAGACCTATTTAATAAATGTGAACAAGTCAATGTAAGAAGATATAATAGACGCTTTTGTTTCTAGAAAGATCTTCCTCTAGAATGTTCTTTAGAAGATAGAATTAGTATAAATAAGAGTAGGAGGCACGAGAAAGTCTTGTCTTGAGATTTATTTAAGGTTGTCCCCTCGAAGAGACAAGTGAACATTGTTTTCTTTGAATAATTGTATTATTTCTAGTACTGCTCTTCCAATATTTTGTTGTTCCATTGATATATGTTGAATAATTTTGTTTCTGCATATTATTTTACATTTGGTACCGTACAAGTGGTATCAAAGAACTTTCCTTGGCAGGAATTGTGGGTTAAATTTTTTCCCAGGGTAGAGACATGTACTGTCAACGTCTTTAAAGCACAGACATATGTCCTTCAGGGGGTAAAACTATAGTGGGGAAGGCTACACACAGGAAATACAAACAATTTCATGGGGTTTTCACCTTGTTGGAAACTTTTGTAATCCTTGTTGGTACCCCTCGAATAGTATTGCATCAGACAAAATATATACACGACAATCACTCCCATGTACCGATAGGTATATCAAGAGTCCCCTAGGTCTCTTGAAACCAACCTTAAATCAACCGATCGACCACCTGACTGCTATAGTGGCACCGAGAACAACACTCGGGAAGATACTCTCTAGTACCTGAGTAATCGGGTAGTACGACTAAGGGTATGGTTGAGCCTCCTTAGTTTTTTCCCTAAGATATTGGGTCGAGTACTACTTTTCGACCCCGCACGTATATCAAAGAGATATAGCATATGGAAAACCATTGTCTCTAGGCACCCTGAAAACCCTAACCTGAGGGGAACATACCAGACAAGGAACATAAATGATATTTTGGCAGTGCAACCTTTCCTCCTACATTCTGGTTACGGAATTACTACACATTTTCCTGTTAAGAAATTGGGCATTTCTACACTTTAGAGTTTGGGTCCTGCTCGCACCCTTATTTGAGACCTATCCCATTGGATTCCCCTTTTCCCCCTGATCACTGTGACACCTATCATTTTTAAGCATTTTTCCCATGGACCCATACTCTTCATGGCACCCTTATTTCCCACTTATCCCATTGGCTTCCTCTTGTTTCGTTTATCGTAGTGGTATATATCACTTATTTGTTTTTTTGGACCCACCCTTCCCCTAATGGCTCCCACTCACCAAGAAGAAACTAATCAGAAACTAAATAATGACATTATTTCCATTCATTCCAAAATGAATAATGACATTACTACCATTCATGCCATTCATGCCAAAGTGGACCACGCCCAGGACCGACTCAATAATCGAATGGACAAAATCCACTCCACTCTCAAACAATTCATGACCCAATCCCATGGTCCTTCCTCCTCTGGCCCAAACCCCCAAAACGAAGGTGTTGACTCTTCAAATCCTTTGAACTTTCATTCCAATCGTGACCCCCATCTTCCCAGAGTTGAGGTGAACAAATTTGATAGCTCGGATCAAACATCTCGGGTCACTCAAATGGAACACTATTTTTCCCTGCATGGCATCACTGATGACTTGACCAAGCTTTGTTACGATGTTCTCTATTTGTATCTAGAACAATGGAAATGGTGACAATGGCGTCGAAATGCATGCCAAGGGCATGTTGCTTGGACATAGTTTGTTGTTGAGTTGTATGAATGCTTTGACACAGACACCTATCATTTAGGTTATTTGACCAAGTTGAAACAGTCTGGAACAGTGGAAGATTTTATTGCTACCTTTGAGCACTTGGATTTCCAAACGAAGGGTATGATCGATGCCTTCTAGGAATGCTTTATCAGTGGCCTTAGCGATGAAATCTGATCCCAGGTCCTCATGGCTCACCCCCATATTTGGTTGGAAGAAACTAAACGCACCAAGGAGGCACAACCAGTCATCTTTGCCCAAAACAAAAAACCTTCTTTTATTCCCCGCCCTAGACCCCCTAATCCCGCCCCTCCATCCACTCCTCTCAAGGTCCAAAAATTAACATGGGCGAAAATGGATGAACGCCAACTCAAGAGTCTTTTTATAATTGTGATGAGAAATACTTTCCTGGGCACAAGTGTAAATAACATAAACTTTTTATGGACATTTCGGATGATGTTGTTGATGAAGATGTTGAGGTTCACTTGAGGCAACACTACCCCAAGTAGATGATCTTACACCGCCCTCTAATCCTCCCGAAGTTGAACCATTGATTTCGCTGAATGCTCTCACTGGTTTTTCTACTCCCCAAACCATCAAGTTGATTGGTTACATTAAGCACATGAAAGTCATCATCCTAGTTGATAGTGGAAGCACTCACAATTTCATTCATCGTCGCCTTGCCCAAGAAATCAATTTCTATATTCGTGCAGCCAACATTTTTCAAATCATGATTGCCAATGGTGGTTCCATGAAATGTGGGGGGCGTTGCAAAAATGTGCACCTACAAATTGGTCAGTATAACTTGAAATGCCACATGTTTGCTATTGACATGGGTGGTTGTGACATTGTGCTTGCTGTTGAATGGCTATGCACTATTGGCCCCATAACCATGGATTTTAAGGATTTAACCAGGCAATTCCAACAAGAAGGACAACAATACAAATTCCAAGGCATTATAACAAGATCGTTGGAGATCATCAGTTCCCATTGTATGGAAAAGTTAGTAAAAAAAGGTCATTATGGCATCATTGCCCAACTCCATTCCATTCAAACAGTTAAGATACCCTATGTGCACCTTGACCTTTTGGATGAACTCACTGGGGCTCAACACTTTACCAAACTTGACCTACATTCTAGCTACCACTAGATACGTTTGAAAGAGGAAGACATTCCCAAGACTGCATTTCACACTCATGAGGGCCACTATGAGTTCTTGGTCATGCCCTTTGGTCTTTGTAATGCCCCCTCCACTTTTCAAAGTCTCATGAATCATGTCTTTCATCCTTTCCTCTGTCACTTTGTGTTAGTTTTGTTTGATGATATTCTAATCTATAGTAAAACATGGCAAGCCCATCTCACCCATGTGGATCAAGTTCTCCAACTCCTCTCCGAGCACAAACTTTTCCTCAAACAAATGTGCTTTTGGCGTCTCTAAAGTTGAGTACTTGGGTCATATTGTTGGAAAGGATCGTGTAAGGGTGGATCCTAAGAAAATTGAAGCTATGCGGAATTGGCCTCGCCTTAAAACTCTTAAAAGTCTGCATGGTTTCTTGGTTTTAATGGGATATTATCACAAGTTTGTTCAAAATTATAGAAAAATTACGGCTCCCCTAACAACTCTCCTTAAAAAGAATGCTTTCAATTGGACTCCAACAACTGACCAATCCTTCCAAGCCTTGAAATAAATTATGTGCACTACTCCTGTACTAGGCCTCCTTGACTTTGCTAAGACCTTTGTTCTGGAATGTGGTGCATCAGGGAGAAGAATAAGGGAAGTCTTCATTCAAGATGGACGACCTTTGGCTTTCACTAGCAAACAATTGTTGGAGTGACATTTGGGTTGATCGATCTATGAAAATGAAATGTTGGCTATTTTGCATGCAATGGATCTATGGTGCCCTTATCTATTGGGACAACGCTTCCAAATTAAAACGGACCATCAAAGCCTCAAATACTTCCTGGAACAACGAATTTTATCCTCGAAGAAACAAAAATGGGTGACCAAGCAATTTGGATATGATTATGAGATCATTTACAAAAAGGGCAAAGACAATGTGGTGGTTCATGCTCTTTCCAACAAATATGAAAAAGAGGGGTCCCTCTTTTCCCTCTCATTCATTGTCATCGATTGACTTTAGGATGTTCGTCAGGAATGGTTGCAAGACTCCAAAATTTCTAGCCTAATCCAAAAAATGCAACAGGATCCCCAAGTTGCTCCAGGGTACTCTTGGCACAATGAATAGTTTCATTATAAACGTCGCATGCATTTAAGAAAATAGTCAACCCCTAAATCCATGATGCTCTTTGAGTTTCATGGTTCACCTATAACTCGACATTCATGTTTTACCAAAACTTATGAACGAGTTAAACGTTCTTTCTTCTAGGACGGTTTGAAACAAGACATCCACACCTTTGTGGTCGAATGTGATCCTTGTCAACGCAATAAGGGCGAGAATTATTCAGGTTCTAGGGAACCCAATTGCACCTTATCACAACCTATCATCCCCGGATTGATGGCCAAACAGAAACGGTCAACAAGTGGTTGGAAACATATTTGAGGTGTTTTGTGTTTGACAAACAACATCAGTGAGTTTAGTGGTTACTTCTAGCTGAATGGTGGTACAACACCTCTTACTATACTGCCACTCACATGAATCCCTTTGAAGTAGTCTATAGACATAAGCCACCATCGGTTCTCCCATACATGTAAGGTGTCTCCAAGGTTTAGGAGGTTGACCACAATCTTACAGTCCACATGACCATTCTATGTACTATCAGAGAAAATTTGGTCGTGGCTCAGAACTGCATGAAGCAATAGGTAGATCAAGATCATTCTGAACGTCAATTATTGAATGGGACTAGGTGCTTCTCAGTCTACAACCGTACAAGTAGACTTCACTAAAATCCCAGCAGTGTCAAAAACTTTCTCCCAAATTTTATGGTCCTTATATTATTCTCAAATGCATGGGTCCAATGGTCTATGAGTTAGCTTTCCCTAGTCACTCGAAGCTACATCTTGTTTTTTATGTCTCAATTGAAGAAAGTGATTGGCACCAAGTGCCACACCCAGACCAGTCTACCAGAGTTGGATGAAGAAGGTTCCCTTTGGTTGCAACCACAAGCCGTATTGGACTAGCGCGAGCATCATCTCCGTTAACGCCATATCCATGAAGTATTAGTTCAATGGAATGATACTCCACCAGAATATGCCACCTAGGAGTTGACTACCATTCTGCAACAATTCCCTCATCTTAAGCCTTGAGGACAAGAATCTTTTTCAAGGGGGAGGGCATGTTAGGGACCTAACCTCCCTAACCCCTCACATAAATAGAATAATATATTTTCCATGTAATAAAGGCTGACATTAGTTAATAAGGCTTATTTAATCAATGTGAACAAGCCAATGTAAGAAGACCTAATAGAAGCTTCTACTTCTAGAAATATCTTCCTCTAGAATGTTCTTTAGAAGATAGAATTAATATAAATAAGAGTAGGAGGCATGATAAAATATTGTCTTGAGATTTATTGTAATAGAGCTCTGCTATGTTGGAGGTTTTCCCCTCGAAGAGACAAGTGAACATTGCTTTCTTTGAATAATGATATTATTTATGGTATTACTCTTCCAATATTTTGTTGTTCCATTGATATCTGTTGAATATTTTTGTTTTTGCATATTATATTACATCCGGTACCTTACACTTAGATTGCTCCTCCTATGAGTAGAGATACAGATTTTTTCTTAAATGGAGCAAGTGTTTGATTCCCTAAGAAAAAATTAAATGAAGAGTGTCATGTATAAACACAAAAAGATCTATGTTGTAACACATGAAGGTAAAGTGTCCCATTACTTATTCTATTGGTGATTGATATGGAGAGCATAAACCTACAGTGGAAATAAGGTTGAATTCTAGCCTAATAGGTTCATTATGAAGGATATTAACAATGAATTTGTTTTTGTTTCTGAGATTGTTTTTACCCTAAAGATAGTCTGCATAAGTTTTGTGATTTCCCTAAGAAAGATTGAGGATCAACTATGCTCATAGCCAAGACTGATGACTGGAGTAGAATTTGGCATGAGTTACCTAGAAATCTAAATTTACATATTATGAAATTGATGTTGAATTTTAATATGGTTAATGAACTACCTAGGGTAGCACCCCCTAAGGATGCATGTAAAAGGTGTATGCTTGGAAAGCATCACTAGGCTATATTTGAGACAAGAAAGACTTGAAGAGAAACGATCAACTAGAACTTATTCATAGTGACCTTTGCACAATGAATCAATTATCATTAGTAGGTGCAAGGTATGTTTTGACCTTTATTGATGATTTTTCTTGGTATACTTAGGTATATTTCCTGAAGAATAAGGACCATGTCTTTGGAAAATTCAAGGAATTGAAGGAATTCAATTAAAAACAATGTGGCTGATTTGTACATTGTATATGATTTGACAATGGGGGAGAATATGTGAGAAAGGACTTTGAGAGCTACTTGTCACAACATGGTATCTCTTGGTAGAGATATGTACCTTACCTTAGCAAAACAATGTTTGATGAAACGAGGAATCAAACCTTGGTCAAAATGGCACGATGTTTTCTTCACGCCAAGGGTGTGCTGACTAGATTTTTGGCGAAGGCTATCTACTACTCAAACTACCCTCTAAATATGATTCCAACTAAAACTATGTGGGATTTGACCTCTCTTTACAAATGGAGTGAAAGGAAACCCTCAATGGGACATCTCAAAACATTTGGAAATAAATCTTGGGATTATATTCTAGATGATAAGAGGAAGAAGTTCAACACAAAGATCCATGCTTGTATTATGGTGTGATACTCTCATGATTCGAAAGCATACATGTTGTTTGGTCCAATCCAACAAGAATTTATTTGTAGGAGGGATATTTTCTCTAACGAGCAAGATTCAAGTGTTACTCTATTTGTAACGTTCCCAACTACCCCGGGCTGGGCCATGTCACACAACCTTCTCCCAAAGTCTGCTCTAATACCAATCTGTAACGTACCCAGTCTCCCAACTAAGTACCGTTACCACCTTGTAATGTTTCCCATTATCAACACTTACAACATGCTCTGAATCAACCGAACTGTAACATTCCCAGCATACTATTGGGCCATGCTACTCCAAAAATATCCACTGCACAAATTTTATACTAATCACTAGTCTACACAGTATCACTTGAAGTATTGCGCTCAACCTCAAACTGAGTTGCACCACATTAACTTTCTTCTTTAAACACAACTTTACACAACAAAAATAGCTCAAACAATTGCACACACCAGCATGATGATCACACAACACAACTATGTGCACAACCACCCTGATGTCACACGCCATTTTCTAATTTCCTCGTGCATGAGGTGTAATTCCCTGTGCACACATGAATTCTAGTCTCTTTTGTACACATGCTACTTTCCATTGCACTCGGCCATTTAATCCTTTCCTCATAGACTCATGACCAAAAATCACAAGGTTAAATTAACATGCAAGACTATCATCAACTGACATAACCATGCACAACTACAAATACATGCTATAAGCACCATACTTTCATGTGCAAGAAACACTAAGCATAGTAACAACAAATACTTATATGCGACAACATATAAGAATTAACCCATATCAAGCATAGATAAAAAAAAAAAACACATAGTAAACAAAACAAGCACATAAGAACACTAATATTTTAATAAAGTCACCAATTGCTTGCATAACTTAGACATTCCTCCTAGCCATAGACTTTGTTTCTCATAATCTTTTAGCAACAGGCCACCCCCAAGTTGGGGCTTAAATTCACCAGGGAAAAAAGGGTTCCTAGTGGCAAACTAAGGTCTGATTCTCGACAAAAATGCTCAGTCCTAAATGCTCGTTGTTGCAACTAGCCCACAGTCTCTCATTCCCCACACACCTATCACACCCAAGGAAGTGTACCACTTCTCTGCTCAACAGTCCTTCGGCTGCCCCACTTCCCTTCTAGGGTTACCAACAACAGGTCGGACATGAAGTCTCCAAGCCCTGTAACTAATGCTCAGCGCACCAAGGAACAACTCTCAACAATAATCTCACCTGGAGAGTATGCCCATGGATCTGACAAGCCACTTCTCAACAACCAGTCTTTCACCCAGTGAGACTGCTCACAGGCCTAACAACTCATCTCTTCGACTGTAAAATTTGATTACATCCCAACAACTCCTTACAAAATTCACTATGCAGATAAGGTAATAATCGAATTTTCCATACAGTCTGACCCCCCTTCTACTCACAAGAGCTTGAAACATGAATAATAATCCCTCAAATTATCATAATACTCAAAATACACTAAGGCCAACAATATATAGTATATGCCTTCAACTTGACTCTTGTCACCTTCAGAAGTAGCTTAAGTCGCTTGGTGACTCCTTCCCAACCTCGGGAACTTAGGATAAAACAATTATCCTACATTACACTTTTCCGGAATATTATAAAATATTCCCAAAGACTTACATTTCACCCCCTTTACCCTTTTTCCGGTGGAGTCACCCCCTCATCTCTTTTCCTCTGAGTTTTTTTTGTGCACATTAATGTAATACTATATTAATAACTGTGATTATATTTACATGGATAGGTTCATTGTCCTATCTGCATCCTAACTCACCAGCCTCATAATCACACATGCTCTATGGCCTTAATACACACACACACACACACACACACACACACACACACACATATATAAGTCATATATGTGTGCACTCCTAGGTCATTACCGCGACACACTTATACAAGTGTGCGTAACCCTATGAAATGTGTGCACTTTCCTAGGTGCGTGCAACACTATGAATTGTGCGTGCCCTGTCTTTGATAACAATACTCTATGCACTTCTTGGGTGCATGCAACATCAAAACTTAGTGACAACAGCTTACCAACTTATATGTACATTTACATTTACAATTGATACCATGACTCACCAGATTATATGTACAATTACAAATGGTTTTAGATCATGGACATTACAATCCCCTCCCCCTTATTTATGCTTTGTCCTCAACACATCATTTACACATGTACATACAAAAATTCAAAAATCCCCAAAAAGATGTGGATACTCTACCCGCATAGCATCCCCATTCTCCTAGGTTGCATCCTTAGGACTATACCAAGTCCATTGGACCTTTACCAGCTCCATAACTTGATTTCAGAGATGTTTGATTTTTCGATCCAATTTGCAAACCAATCACACTTGAAAATCTCCTTCTGGCTCCACCCGAATCACATTCCAATCAATAATATGATTAGCGTCATGTATGCACTTTTTAAACAATAAAACATGAGAAACATTATGAATACACAAGGATGCAAGCATATATGTGAAAGGACCAATCCTTTCAAGGATTTCAAATGGCCCACAATATCACGCTGCTAACTTAGAACACTTCCCAACTTCAGGGAACTGCGCTTGAACCTCACTTTCAAAAACACGTGATCACCCACTTTAAACTCTCTGTGGGTTCTTCTTTTACGTGCACAACTTTTCTGCATGTCCTGGGTAGATTTATATTCTACCTTATCTTTACCATCTGCTCCATTTCCCAGAGTAGATATGGTTCAACTACTGTGCGGTCTGCTCGATTGTCCCAACTCACTAGCGTGTTGCACTTTCTACCATAAAGTTTTTCAAATGGGCTCATCTTTAAAGATGTATGATAGCCATTATTGTAAGCAAACTCAACCAAATGAAGGTAGTCTTCCCATTTTGATGGCTTATCCATCACATACATTTTGAGCATATCTTTAATCACCCGATTTACCCTCTCTGTTTGTCCATCTAACTTAGGGTGATATGTTGTGCTGAAATTCAAATTTGTTCCAAATCCTTTGAATAATCATTTCCAAAAGTTCGAGGTGAACTTGGAATCTCTGTCATACAGAATTGTCTTAGGTACACCATGCATCTTAGCAATTTCTCACATGTAAATCTCAACAATGTCAGCTGCCTTATGCGTTGACTTCGTTGGAACAAAATGGGAAGCTTTAGTAATATTTTCCACCACCACCATAATATAATCATGTTGCTTAGCAGTCCTAGACAACTTAGTTATGAAGTCCATGGTCACAGCTTCCCACTTCCACTCAGGAATGGGAAAAGGTTGTAACAAACTAAATGGATTTATCTGCTTAGCCTTGACCTTTTGACATTCAAGATATCTAGCAATAAAATCAACAACTTTCTTTTTCATACCTGGCCAAACGTATTGCTTCTTGACTATGACAATTGTCTTCTGGTAACTTGGATGTCCAACATAGGGAACCTTATGCATCTCTGAAAATATCAAGCCCTTCAACTCTTGATCATTCGACACATAGACTCATACATGAGGATCCCATCCTCTCTCAGCTCATAACCTTCAAACTTCTACTATGACATACCTTGCTGTAAAGTCTCATTTATTTCCACATAGCACAAATCTGATTTGGCAACTTCTAAAATTCTGTCGCACAAATCCAATTTATACATGCTAATGGTTGTAGCATGCATCTTAGGCACCCTCCTGTTGAGTGTGTCAACCACCTTGTTCTTTTTTCCTCTAATATTCTTTATGTCAAATTCATACTCATTGAGAAATTCTAACCATCTCCTTTGTCTGGCATTCAAGCTTGGTTGTCCAAACATAGACTTCAAACCACTATGGTTTGTTCTCAGCTCAAATATTTTACCCATGAGATAATGCTGCCACATCTTTAAGGCATGCACTATAACTGTCAATTCCAAGTATGAGTGGCATAGATTCTTTCATGGTCTTTCATCTTTCTTGATTTGTAGCAAACCACATGTCCATTCTGACTCAGGATTCCACCGAGCCCTTCCTTGCATGCATTCATGCACACAATAGAGTCTGCATCAAGATCAACAATTCTCAAAATTGATGCACTTGTTAACAAACTCTTCAAGTGCTGAAAACTCCTTGCGAAATGCAAAGTCCATTCAAATCACGCACCTTTATTTTGAAAAGATGTAATTGAATGCACAATCTGTGAGAATCCTTCAGTAAACCTTCTATAATAACTTGCAAGTCCCATAAAGGATCTTACCTCTACAACATTTCTTGGTGTCGGCTATTCCTCAATGGGTTTGATCTTTTCCGGATCCATAACTATTCATTTATTGGAAATAATATGACCCAAATAATGAATCTGTCGCTAATAAAACGAACACTTTCTCAATTTTGCATAAACCTAATGCTCCCTCAATACCTGCAGTACCATCCTCAAGTGTTTCTCATGATCCTCTTTATACTTTGAGTAAATATGTATGGCATCCAAAAAACACAATGACAAACTTATCTAAATACTCTCTGAAAACTCAATTCATCAAACACATGAAGACAATTGGTGCATTCAACAACTTGGAAGGAACCATTGTAAACTGGTAATGACCATACCTCATTCTGAAGGCAGTATAACTAATGTCCTCATGTTTTATTCTCACTTTGTGATATCCAGATATGAGATCAATCTTTGAAAATATTTGAACGCCCCACAACTGATCAAAGAGGTCATATATCCTTGGCAAATGATACTTGTTCTTTACTGTTACCTTGTTCAAATTCTTGAAGTCGATACAAAGTCTCAACGTACCATTCTTCTTCTTCACGAACAATACTGTTGCACCCCAAGGAGACACACTTGGGTGTATATACCCCCTTTTCATAATCTCTTCAAGTTTCATCTACAACTTCTTCAATTCTAGTGTACTCATCCTATAAAGAGTCTTGGATACAGGTGTTGCTCTCGACATCAGATTTATAAAGAAATCGATATCTTTTTTCGTAGGAAATATCGATATCTCTTTAAATACATCCTCGTACTCTTTCAGTGTTGCATAGTCTTCAACACTTGGCACTCTATCCTTAGGTGCCTCTTCCATGTTCCCTATAAATACTTGACATCCTTTCATGTACTTTTTCTTCAATTGCAAGGATGAAACGTCTCTTATAGTTACAGGTCTTGGAATTCCTTGAACTGTTCTTAAGTTCCCTTCCTCATCCAAGCAAGTAAACGCTTTATTGTAACAGTCTAGGACAACATGGTGCTCATCCAACCAATCCATACCAATGAGACAATCATACAAACCCAAATGTATGATATTGAAATCAACCTTTGTGCGCAGTCCATTCATCTTCATTGGACATGCCTTAACCATCTCATTAATTTTCCTTTTTGCTCCTATAGCTTACTACACCGACCAAGGTTTTCCAATATTTATTCTCAACAAATGGAGTCTTTCCACCATATTAGGATCTAGATAACTCTGACTAGCTCTCGAGTCAATAAAAACAACAATGGGTTGGTTGTTAATATTACCTTTCACCTCAAACATGTGCGACTGAAACTCAACCAGCTTGTTATCGAGTGTTTCGTAAATCTTAGGCACATTCCCGCCCATGTCCTCAACTGTCATATCTTGTTGTACACTATGTGCAGTCATCACTTTATCACCTCTTCGAGGGAAATCTCTACGCATATGATCTCCACCACAATTCCAACATTGAATAGATTGTTTCCATGGATTTTGTCCCATTTTCTCTGACATTTTAGGCTCCTAAAGAGTTTTCTTTCCATGCGCAATGTTTCTAAAAAATGGTGGCCTTTCCCCCTTCTTCCTCCGATCCACTTTAATTTTCATCTTATCTTTCGAAGCCATTTGGAAAGTCGGTCTTACCCTTTGATGCTCATAAAGACACTTAGCACGCCTTATAGTTTCCTCCAATGTCTTAGGGTCATCATATTGTATCTTGTTACTGATAATTGAAGGAAACCCACTTAGGTACCTATGAATTTTAAGTTGCTCATCCTTTATGAATGCGACATATTTCAACATCTCTAAAAAATTCTTTCACACTCATCTATCAACAAACTCCCAAGCTTGAGTTCGAAGAACTCCTTCATTTTCTTGTCATAGTATTGCTTGGTTAAGTATTTCTTTTGGAAATACCTCTTAAAATCCCTCCAAGTAACTTCTTCTCATCAATATATTGCACTTGCACGAATTGATCCCACCACATTGATGCCTTTCCTTTTAGCTGATAGATGACAATTCTCCCTTCTTCCTGTGTAGAATAGTTAAGTGGCTCGAAGTAATTCCTCATACCCAACAACCAGGTCTTTGCATATTCATCCTTCTTGTGCTCACCATAAAGGTAGGAGGCTTGATCTTATTCATTTCTCGATGTAGCTTGTCCACCCCAGTCCTTCTCTTATTCTTTATGACAAGAGATGGAATCGAACTACTGTGCATTTTCCTACAAGAATGATTTGGTGAATGAGGTCGATGCCTATCAACACTTCTTGCTTCTCTTCTCTTCTCATTATGAGACCTGTGAATTCTTGACCTACTTGTCTCTGTATCCTTATCCATTTTCTTTTCTATTTTGTCCAAGATTTGCATCAACTTGACATTGAAGTCATCTTGCTTCTCCTTGGCTCTCATAAGCCTTTGATTATCAGCCGTATAACTCCAGACACCTTTTTGAAATCCTTTTATGGTTTCTACCAAGTTCATGTGCTCCTCCTTGGATTCTATACCATCAACACCCAAACCAACACCCAAACCAACACCCAAACCCTCAAATTCATCATCAGGACTGTAATTCCTCTGCACATCTTCCATGCTTTTGACCTTTTGCATTTATTTTGTCCTACTCTAATCACTCATAATTCTGCAAAATGTGTAGACAACAAGATTTGTTAGACGAATTCATGAAACAACTTCATGAAAAATATGCACCATCTTGTCAGAATCCTTCCTTCTAATGTCCATGCATGCATTGGTATTCAACACATGCTACTGTACAATGTCAATATTTGACATGCACACTGCATATCAGTAATGCACATACATCACAATTTTGTTCTGGGAAACCCAAAACCTTTAGTGCACACACCCATGCACCAATGTTTACTGTGCATTTCTAGTGTCGCACTCCACAATATCACGAATTTAACATGCACATATGTGCATTCTCACTTAATGTGCACCGTGGCCGCACTGAAATTCCAAATTCGGTCACTTACCAGTCCAAATTTTTCCCTAAGTATAACTTAACTCATGGAGGCTCAGTGTTGAAACTGGAGCTTTGATGCTTCTTGTTGACCTCTAAACCATACAAGTCCAGTCTTGAACCAAAAGCTTTGATACCACAATGTAACGTCTCCATCCACCCTAGGTTGGGCCTCGTCACATAACCTTCTCCCAAAGTATGCTCTGATACCAATATGGAATGTACTCAGTCTCCCAACTAAGTACCGTTACCACCTTGTAACGTTTCCTATTACTAGCACTTACAACATGCTCTGAATCAACCGAATTGTAACATTCCCAACATACTACTAGGCCATGCTACTCCAAAAAAATACACTACGCAGATTCTATACTAATCACTAGTTTGTGCAGTATCACTTGAAGTATTGTGCTCAACCTCAAACTGAGTCGCACCACACTAAATTTCTTCTTTAAACACAAATTTACATAGCAGAAATAACTCAAACAACTGTGCGCACCAGCATACTAATCACACAACAAAACTGTGTGCAAAACAACCTTGGCATCGCACACCAAATTTTGATTTCCTCGTGCACAAGATCTAATTCCCTGCACACACACATGAATTCAAGTCTCTTGTGCACACATGCTACTTTCCTGTGCACCCAGACATTTAATCCTTGCCTTAGAAACTTAAGACCAAAAATCATAAGGTTAACTTAACAGGCAAGATTGTCATCAACTGACATAACCATGCACAACTACAAATACAAGCTATAAGCACCATACTTACATATGCAAGCAACATTAAACAAAATAACAACAAATACTTATATGCAGAAACATACAAGAATTAACCCATATCAAGCATAGATAAACAAGCACATAGTAAACAAGACAAACACATGAGAACAATTGTATTTTATGAAAGTCACCAACTGCACATATAACTCAAACGTTCCTCCTAGCCATATACTATGTTACTAATAATATTTCAACAACAAGTCACCCCCAAGTTGGGGCTTAACTCAATTGGGGAAAAAAGGGTTCCTAGTGACAAACTAAGGGCTGATTCTCAACATAATTTCTTAGTCCTAAGTGCCCGCTGCTGCAACTAGCCCACGGTCCCTCATTCTCGACACACCTGTCTCACCCAAGGAAGTGTGCCCCTTCTCTGCTCAACATTATTTAGGCTTTCCCACTTCCCTTCCAGGGTTACCAATGACAAGTCGAACAAGAAGTCTCTGAGACCTGCGACTAATGCTCAATACACCAGGGAACAACTCTCAACAAAATTCTTACTTGGAGAGTATGCCGACAGGTCTGACAAACCACTTCTCAACAACCAATCTCTCACCCATTGAGACTGCTCACGGGCCTAGCAACCCTTCTCTTCTATAGTAAATTATGATTATATCCCCGCAACTCCTTACAAAATTCTCTGTGAAGATAAGGTAATAATAGGATTTTCCTATACAGTTCAACCCTCCTCCTACTCACGAGAAACTGAAACATGAATAATCATCCCCTGAATTATAATAATACCCAAAATACACTAAGACCAACAATATATATTGCATGCATTCAAATTGACACTTGTCGCCTTCAAAAGTAGCTTAAGCCATCGGTGACTCATTCCTAACCCCGAGAACTTAGGATAAAATAATTGTCCTACATTACACTTTTCTGAAATATTATAAAATATTCCCCAAGACTTACGCCTTTCCCCCTTTTCCCTCTTCCATTAGAGTCAACCCCTCATCTATTTTAATCTGAGCCTGTCTGCGCGCTACGATGTAATATTATATTAATAACTTTGATTATATTTACATGGATAGGCGCACTACCTTATCTGCATCCCGACTCACTAGCCTCATAATCACACAGGATCTCCGACCTCA